>JBBCBC010000011.1:35514060-36091489 GCA_037126765.1 Stenogyne calaminthoides
TGTCAATGATGGGGGAGATGAATTTCTTTCTTGGACTTCAGGTGAAACAAACTAAGGAAGGAATTTTTATCAATCAAGCAAAATACACCAGAGATCTGATTGCAAAGTATGGTGTACAGAATTGCAATACATTTAGAATTCCTATGAATACTAACTACAAGATGGATCCCGATCTCGAAGGCAAATCGATAAATCACTGGCGATTATAGAGGATCATTGGATCTTCTATATATCTCATGACAAGTAGGCCCGATATAACATTTCTTTGTTGGGATATGTGCAAGATACCAAGCTAATCCTAAATTTAGTCACATGGAGGCCGCCAAAAAGATTCGAAATATCTTAAAAGCTTTGTGAATAGAGGATTATGGTATCCGGTGATGATAACCTTGAATTAAGCTTGGTTATTCAGATGTTGATTATGGAGGATGTAGAATTGACGGAAGTCTACCACGGGAACTTGTCAATTTCTTGGAAGTAAACCGATATCATGGTTTTCAAAGAAACAAACCTCAAGAGCAACCAAGATTATCTCTTAATACATGAATCATAGGCAGTGAAGAAAATTTTGTTGTGCCGCTGATTCTTTAGCTCAGACAACAATTGAGGGATTATAAGATTATAGCCAATGAAGTACCTATATTTTGTGATAATAATAGTGCAATTGCTATTACACAAAATCCTGTATTGCACACCAGATGTAAGCATGTTGATATCATACATCACTTCATCAGAGATCATGTTGAGAAGAAAGACATCAGAATGGAGAAAATTCATACTGATAAACAGAGAGCTGATATCTTGACTAAACCTTTGGCTGAATCAAGATTTCAGGAACTATCAGTTGAATTAGGTATGTTGGATCCAGGTGAATAAAGAAAATATGAAAAATTGAAGGTTTTCAGATGCATGAAGTTTTCTTAGGTTTTTACTGAAAAACTCAGGATAAAATTGAGAGTACTGAACACTGAGTCTTGGGAAACTCAGTTATCCTGAAGATCAGTACTCAGTATTATACTGACATTTTATCAAGGTCAAAACTCAGTAAGACTGATGGAGAAAATTAGTCTAAAGAAGTATTGACTCATGCAACACATTTATTGTCTAACTGAATCTCAGTAATCATTGGCAATAAATGACAAAACACCTGAAGAAATAATTGGGCGGGACCTTTGAAATCCAATAGGAAAGTCAATGGTCTGCAGGAACAGTAATTAAATGCACTGTTCATTAATCACCAATAGGGATAAATTTGCGGCTTAGTATTTGTGAAATCGTCCTTTCATATACCCGTTTTAGTCGGTTTTTAATCTCAACCGTCGATTTCTTCATCTATGCGATTTTCCATAATTCAAAATCCCATATCCATTGGAAAAATTTCTTTCAAAGCACTATTCCAAAAAGCCTTCATCTTCACAAACACTCTCCTTCGAAACCCTCGATTGCCCAGAAATTTTCACCTATCTCAAAACCCTTCACCAGAAATTCTCCAAAAATGACACTTTCTGTATACGACAAACTCGTCATTTCCAATAAACCTTGGTATGAATATGTCATTTCTCTAGAAAGCTCGTCCAATGCAACTCACGAGGAGGAGGCGTTGCATATGATTCGTTTGGCAAAGCTTACATGCCTGGTCGTGAATCAACCAGAGGCCGAATATGCGAAAGAGGTAATTGAGTTTATCTCTAATATGCAGTTAGATGATGAGAATTGCATAGAATCTCAGATTACAGTCTCGCATTTGGAGCATGGTTCAAAATATGTGGATTTTGTTAGGGAATTATATATTATTCCTAAGAATCTAAATGCCATATATGAGTTAAGTGATAGAGGTGAAGACCCTACGGTATACATGATGGGTAGGGAACAAGAATATTTGGATAAAATTACTGAGCATCAAGTAAAGTTTGAAGCTACTCTGAATAAGAGGCATTTGAAGCCTAAATATCGAGTATTGTTGGATATTGTAAGCAAATGCATCATGAGTAGATCTGGTAGTTTCGAACAGATAAGCACGCCTAAGTTAAGGCTAATGGCGGCGATTGAAGATTCACCTTCCACGGCATTCAATTGGTTGCACTATTTGATCAAGGTGGTGAGTGATCAAGCCAAACAAATTCAGAGGGTGAATGGCTCTGTAGTTATCAAAGGAAAGATTCTACATGCAACCAAGATTGCATTTATCTTGGAAACGTTCAGAGAAGAGGAGGACATCTTTGCCGATTCCACTTCCTTTCCAAAGTCAAAAATCATGTTCAAACCAACAAAGAAGACTTTGAGAGGAAAGAAAAAGAAAAACTCGAGTTTCGGGAGGAGGAGGCTTTGAAGAAAACCGATGAAGAAGCCGGACAAGCTAGGGGGAAAGCCCCGATGCAAATTAAAAAAGAAAGGAGAGAAACGAAGAAAAAGCACGGCTCCTCGAAGCCTTGAAGGCTTCAATCTATTCTTTGAGAAGGAGGCGGTGGGCGAAGAAACTCAAACTCAAGGCAATGAGCAAGGGTTGAAATCTCAACTTCGAGGTTCTTTCTCGGTAGTGACAAATGCGGGGAGCAAGAAACTGAGGAACAAGTTTTTTCTGAGGTACTCGAAACCTCTTTGAGCTCAGATAAAATATCTCAGGAAATCTTCAAGGGACCTCGGATCCTCATTGAAGAAAGACACATTCGGACTCTAGATCGATCCGAACCTCGTGAATTCTTGAACTTGGATGCGTCGAATGAACCATTTCTAGATCCATCGACTCTAGAACTCATACACTCTGAATCATCGCTTCTAAAAGCCCAAGATTGAAGAAGGAGAAGTCGAAGAGACTGAATGGCGAAGCAAGGGGGAACGGTTCATCTTAGATAGATACCCTGAGCTGAATGCCTATCCTAACCTTCAGGATATGTTCTTCAGGCTCAGAACCACAGTGTATATTCTGAATCAAACACTCATGGAGATCTTTGAACATTGCTTCATCTGAGAGAGGAGAAGAGTGGTGGAATGCGAGAGGCAATTTTGCCGACCAAATTCTCGGGTTTCGAGAAAAACCAAGTGAGAATGAAAAGCTGGCGATTTTGATGAATTTAGAAAAAAGAAGCTAATTGTGAAAAGAAAGCTACTGAAGGAGTTGATGCTTCCAGCTCCCATGATCAAAATAAAGATAAGGATTAGGGAGATGATGCAAAAAAGAAATCTGAAAAGGAAAAGGAACCTCAGATAGATACTGAGAAAGAGAAGGAAACTAAGAGTCAGATGGGGAAAGATACTAATGCTGAACCAACTGATATCAGACAACCTCAGACTGAAGTTAACATTCTTCAGGTACCTTTTGGCACTGTTATACATTATGCCGAAGTTACTGAAGTACCTAGCTTTAAATCTGATGTTTATGATATGCAGACTGAGGCTCAATTGGATCACCCAACTCAATTGGAAAATGTTGTACAAACTCCAGTGGTTGATTTCACACCAATCCTGGATGAGTTAAAGAAGATAGAGCCAAGGATGGAAGAGATACTGGCAGGTCAATCTCAAAAGCTTGAGAATCTAAGCTCTTCATCAAGCATGCTGCAAACAATTCTCACAGACAAGATGGCTCAGTTGGAGTTAGTTCTGGCTGCTCAAAATCAGAAAATGGAGAACCCGAGTTCATCATCTGATACGCTTCAAACAACTCTATCAAGTAAATTAGGTACATTAGATGGAAAGATTGATGGAGTACATACAGAGCTTAATGCCAACATGAAGCAGATGTATCAAGAAAGAACTGTCTATCTTGAAGCCAAGCTGATTGAGAAGAATGATCTGATGATCAAAACAACTGTTGAGGAAATGGGCTCTCTGCTCATGACCAAGATGACAGAGATGATGCATTGTCTCAAAACAGTTTGCTCCTCTTTCGGATGAGTTTTCAATGGCCAAGAATTACATGATAAGGCTAGAAGATGAGCATAATCAATTGGCAGGAGAAGTGCGCAGTATGAGTAAGGAGCAATATTATATGGATATTGCACTGACTCAACTACTCCCAAGGTATGGTGCCAAAAAGGGGGAAAGGCCTGGTGGCAAATTAAGTGAGTTGTTGGCACAAACCTTGGAGAGAAAGGCTCAAAAAGAAGCTGAAGGAAAGAAAATTGTTGATGCCTTAAGAGAAATTGAAGCCAATGAGAGACTAAAGCTCAAAGAAGCTGAGAAACATATCTTCACTCAAACATCTGATCAAACCGTTCAGGAAGTAATTTCTGAGAAATTGAGTGATAGAAGGATGGTTGGAACAAGCAAGGCAGAAGAAGAACAAGCCAGACCAGAAAAGAGAAAAGCAGTTGCCTTTGTTGAAACTGAAAAGAAGAAAAGAGCAAAGGTAGCTAAACCTACTCAGAGGAAGCTGATTATGGATTTTGAAGAATCAGATGAAGGACCAGAAAAGGAAACTGAAGCTCAACCAGAGACTTTTGATACCAAGAAGACTCTAAAGGCCCTGCAGATTGAAAGGGAGAAAAGAACTGCTGCTTCAGTATCTGGTGCTCCTCTGATCAGAAAGAAGAAAGAAGAAGAACATAAAAGAAGAGATGGATTCAAAAAGTTTCTAAGCAAAAGGAGAGGTACAGAAAAGACTCAGAAGTGGCCGCACATTGACAAGTGGATGTCTATACAGTTCAATGATGCATGGGAAGATATCAAGATAACCTTCTGGTTCTATTATGAGATTCTTAGAGAATGGAGGGGGAGCAACTCGGATAAGAATGAAGCCTTTATTGAGTACTTACTGACATTCTATCCTAAGTACCTGCAAAGTTGGATCAACTTGGCAGATGAAGGAAACACTCAGATAGTAGCTCCTGGTTCGTACATGTACCCAGCTCCTAGGTTTGAGAATGGCTATGTAAATGAGGCAGCCATTTCTCAGGAAATAGCCCAGTATGCCATCCAGCTAGGCCTAACAGGAAACAACCCTGAAATCATCAAGGCGAGAGATGAACTGAAGAAGAGATACTACGGGATGTTCAACCTGGAAGTGCCAGAGGATGAAGTGGAAGAAGACTGAAGACTTTGTACTTCTTTTTTTTTTTTTCATTGTAATCTGTAACTATCCTACATCAATGAAAATTTTATCTTTATGCTCAAAGATAATATCTCATTATCTTTTTACATGTCTTGATATGTCAGATTGTTAAAGAACTTGATTGGAGAAATACCTTTTTGGTTGTAATAGATAAACTGAAACCTGAGGATAGGTTAGGTTTTCTTAAATGTAACAAGATTGTTTTGGCATCATCAAAAAGGGGGAAATTGTTGGGAGATGAATTTAATAAAGAAGTTTTGATTAGATCCCAAAAAAACCCTGAGTATGACATGTTCAGGATAATCTTGGTAGACTGAGTCAGGTTTCAGTATAGATTGTTCAGGAAGTTATCTGCACCATATATAGTCAGCAAATATAGATCAGGTTAGATTTTGAAGACACTGAAGACTCAGTAAGTTGCTGAAGACAATGAAGACTCAGTATGTCACTAAAGACACTGAAGACTCAGTATGTCACTGAAGACACTGAAGACTCATAAGATACTGAAGACCCAGTAGTTACTGAAGACTCAGTAAGATACTGAATACTCAGTATAACCTGAATGTTCAGAGGCACTGAATATAATCTATCTGAAGACTACAAAAACTGAGAAAAACGCAAATATTCGGAAAAGTAGATATTGCCAAAAACATTCATATGCAGACAAAAGTAACTAAGTCTAAGTGTTGTTTAAGGTTATCTCATTCAGAGAGATGGACCACAAAAAAGAGCCATTTTGTTTGTCTACATTTACTGAAGACAAGAACCAATCAGAGGAAGACAACACTGTACTTTACTGACACTGGAAGCTACAGGACCCTGAATCATGTCAGTAGTACTAAGTTCCAGACTGCAAAAATTGGTGATTGGCTACATGACTGCATATTTCCTAAAACATGCAAGGGAGTGTTCAAACCTTAAATATAGCCGTTCATCAAACACCAGAAGAGGAAACTCATAAAGTTATCTCTTCCAAATGATAGTTTTCAAAGAGTGACCTTGGTGAAGTTGCCTATAAATACCCGTGACCCTTTACATTGAGAGGTTACGGGAAATTTCAAAGCAACTCAAGAGCTCATTCGTATTATTACAAATTGAAGCACTCGAAAAATCCTAGAATTTCCCATATGTTTCACATTGGAGAGAGCTCACTATTCTAAGCCTAGAGTGATAGATATATCCAAAGCTTAGAAGAGATATCCTAGCCTTTGCATTAGTTCTTATTGTAAAGGATATCTCACCCTAGTTGGAAACCAACCCAAAATCCAAACCCTTTGTTAAGGTAGTTTGTGTGTGTTTTGTTGGTGAGTTAGAGTTGTAAAGAGTTAGTAAGCTCAAAGTGAGTTAAAGGAAAACTCTAGAGAAGAAGTTAGTAAGCTACTTGTGGTAGTCTGAACACTTGTGTGTGTTTGAGTTAGTAAGGTGCAGTGAGTCAGCCAGAAAACTCAAAGTAGAAAAGTGAGTAAGCTACAGTGGGTTAGCCAGAAAGCTTTAGGAAGTGGTTAAGGAATTTCTCTGGAGATCAGAGAGAGTGGACATAGGAGCTTGAGTCTCTGAACCACTATAATTGCTGTGTTGTTTTGCTTTACATCTTTGCATTATTATCTCATTGCATGTTTTTTCTTTGAAAGCATAGTTCAGCGATATTCGGTTGGAACCAATCCTTTGAACTTGCATCAAATTGATCACGACTTTAATCATTGTTTTATTGAAGGGAAGATTTTTCAACAAAGCTAAAAGCAGTATAAACTTAGGACCAACCATTAAGACACTTGAGTAGCTAGAACAGATAGTTACCAAATCGAACTAACTCTCTACCGAGGGTTCAAGAAGATAATTATCGATCAGCGCCTCGGGATCTCGATAAACTTCGAGGCTCGGTTGGGCTAATCTGAAGCTTAAAAAGCAACTCGGGATCATTGTCTCGATGAAACTTTTGACTCGAGGGCAATCCGTGCTTCTCGAGGCAAAATCATCAGATATAACGACCCATCGACCTCGATGAAAGAAAAGTTTTAAAAATCACTGAACACGTGTATTCCCCCCCCATACACGTGTGAGGCTCGTTAGCACCGGGACCAACATGTTTAAATAGAAAAATATAACTTGTTTAAATAGAAAAGTATAACTTGTTTAAATAGAAAAATATAACTTGTTTAAATAGAAAAGTATTACTAAACAAAAAAGTATAACTTGTTTAGATAGAAAAGTATAACTTGTTTAAAAAAAAAGTATTACTTGATTAAATAGAAAAGTATAACTTATTTAAATAGAAAAGTATAACTTGTTTAAATAGAAAAGTATAACTTGTTTAAATAGAAAAGTATAACTTGTTTAAATAGAAAAATATAACTTGTTTAGATAGTAAAGTATTACTTGATTAAATAGAAAAGTATAACTTGTTTAAATAGAAAAGTATAACTTGTTTAAATAGAAAAGTATAACTTGTTTAAATAGAAAAGTATAACTTGATTAAATAGAAAAGTATAACTTGTTTAAATAGAAAATTTAGATAGAAAAGTATAACTTGTTTAGATAGAAAAGTATTACTTGATTAAATAGAAAAGTATAACTTGTTTAAATAGAAAAGCATAACTTGTTTAAATAGAAAAGTATAACTTGTTTAAACAGAAAAGTATAACTTGATTAAATAGAAAAATATAACTTGTTAAATAGAAAAGTATAACTTTTTTAAGTAGAAAAGTATAACTTGTTTAGATAGAAAAGTATTACTTGATTAAATAGAAAAGTATAACTTGTTTAAATAGAAAGTATAACTTGTTTAAATAGAAAAGTCTAACTTGTTTAAGAAAAGTATTACTTGATTAAATAGAAAAGTATAACTTGTTTAAATAGAAAAGTATAACTTGTTTAAAGAAAAGTATTACTTGATTAAATAGAAAAGTATAACTTGTTTAAAGAAAAGTATAACTTGTTTAAAGAAAAGTATTATTTTATTAAATAGAAAAGTATAACTTGTTAAATAGAAAAATATAACTTGTTTAAATAGATAAGTATAACTTGTTTAAATAGAAAAGTATAACTTGTTTAGATAGAAAAGTATAACTTGATTAAATAGAAAAGTATAACTTGTTTAAATAGAAAAGTATAACTTGTTTAGATAGAAAAGTATTACTTGATTAAATAGAAAAGTAGAACTTGTTTAAATAGAAAAGTATAACTTGTTTAAATAGAAAAGTATAACTTGATTAAATAGAAAAGTATAACTTGTTAAACAGAAAAGTATAACTTGTTTAAATAGAAAAGTTTAACTTGTTTAGATAGAAAAATATTACTGTTGGGATAAATTATGGCAGGATCTATCGGGATGACCTCATAAACACAAATTTAAATTAACAATTATTACTAGCATAAATTTACCTAAGTGAATTCAAATAATAATCAATCCAACAACAACATGCAAATAATATTTCAAGTAAAAGATCCTAGAATGCGGAATTTCTAGGAGTTTATGTAAACGTACCCGTTGGAGAGACGATCTGAGACAGACATGATCAAGTATCTGGATACCCACCAAAAGTCCTTCTCAAGTATTCACAAGTCCTCGTCCAATAACCCCGGTGGAAGGTTGTCCGATGAACGATTTATAAAACAAAGGAAAATAAAAAAATGTTGCACCACCTATGTGGATTTCTATTTTTTCCAACACATGGAACACTAGGGGATGAAAAAATTCATCCCCTTATTTATATAGAGGGGGGGAACGAAATTTTGGACACAAAATAAGGTTAGGAAAGATTTTTTCTTGATATCTAAGAAATCTTGAATATATCTCATATATTCTTCTTTCCATGTGTATTTTTCCACAAAAATCTCACACTCTTATTTAACCAAATTTTCGAAAATAATAGGAGATCCTCAAGATTGGATCTTTCTTGAATTTATGAGATATTCTTGTATTTCAAGAATACATATCTTATAAAATATTTTCAAGAAAATCAAGAAAATCTTTCTTCCTATTATTACTCTATAATTTTCGAAAATTTCTATTAAAGAGGCCAAGTGGGAGATTTCTTGAATATATGGGATAATCTTGTATTCCAAGAATACTTATCTCATTTCCATAAAATCTTTTCAAGAAAAATTCTTCTCCCTCTTTTCTTTAATATTTTCGAAAAAAATAAGAAAAATATAATGCAACAATAATTTATTTTATTTTATTTTAAGCACCTTTTATTTATTGGACTTTAATTTGGCTACTTGAGGGGCCTTTAGGAGAATTAAGATAGACCTTCCAATGGGCTTCTAAATTCCAATATTGAGCCACAATATAATTCAGCCCATTAATATTAATTAATGCCACTATATAATTAATATTGCACTATCCAACTTAACCCATATTATGGTAATATGGCTCCCGGTTATTATTTCCCGTGTTTAAGATTATTTAGTCCATTAATTAATTAAGCCACTGAAAAGCTTTATATTAATTAATATATTTATCCTTGAAGTAAGGACAGCCCAACTTTATTATCAATACAGGAAAATTAATTCCAATTGCAAGATTTGGTATAATAAAGGTTTCGGGCCCACCAAGGGGACCAATCAAGCAAGACATTGCAAGCACACGATTCTCTGTATTAATTTAGCAATTGTCGTGCAATTAATATTATTGCCCAAGATATAGGGTATCGAAGTCGCAATGATTCTTTTCCCATTTATAAGTCAAAGGAATAACTACTAATCACACACAGTCCTTATTAAGTGACAGAGATTAAGAAATCAACAAACACTGAGATCTAACTCTTCATCCCTTAAGTCAGTGCAAATGAGTTTATCCTCTCTGCAGGTCCGCTTCAGCGCATCGAATGCACTAGTGTAATCTCTTGGTCAAGACAAGTCAATCTGAGCCTTACACATCAACTTCTACCAATAGATTGTTCGGATCTATCTAAGTTGTGAAACACGCACTCGTCTACAAGGCACTGTTAACGTGATCTTCTGTGATCTGGTATCACCACGTTAACTACAATGTAACGCGTGCTATGAACGGTTTGCGATAAATATATATAACATTTAATCATATTTAAAGCAACAGTGATAAACAATTTATTTCAGTAAATAAGTGTTTAATACATAGGTTATACAAAGTAAAAGCATACTTTCACGTATAACCCCAACAATCTCCCACTTATACTCAAAGTCTGCTTTTAAGTATACCACAACACGTCTCGTGTAGTTCTACGTGACATCTAATGCTACCTACACGAACCTAATAATATCTCTCCCACTTATACTCAAAGCAGATTGGCTACGCACTTGACAACCATTCCTCCCACATGTCTCTTGAATGTTTCCAGAGGCAGACACTTTGTGAAATGATTAACTAGGTTATCCTCCAATGCGATCTTAGCCACCTCGATCTACATCTCCTCTCTTAACGATTTCTCGTCTAAGATTTCTTTCCTTCAGTGTGCTTGTTTGACTCGTGGACTCTTAGTTCCCTTTAATTTGCAACTGCCCCTAGCAAATATTGCTAGACAAATTCGGAACTCCATCCAAGTCCAATAAGAAGATCTAGAGCCAAACTGGTTCCTTCACTACTTCACAAGCAACTACTTACCCGACTTCCATGGTTGAGTCAATGATGCATTTCTGCTTCACACTCGTCCATTTCATGGCTACACTTCCCAAATGAAAACACACTAACTGAGGCAGATAGTTTGGAATCTAGGTCTGATTGGAAATTCAAGTCCGTGTATCCCACTGAAAATAAACTGTCTGACTGATAAACCAACATTCTATCTCGAGTTCTTTTCAGATACTTCAGAATGTTCTTAACAGCAGTCCAATGTTGATTTCCGGGATTACTTTGATATCTTGCTACCATGCCTACGGCGTAACAGATATCCGGTCTCGTACACAACATTGCATACATGAGGCTTCCTACTGCCGACGCATAAGGAATGCCTCTCATGTCATCTATCTCCCTTTGTGTCTTGGGACACATGTCTTTCGATAGATGGATTCCGGGCCTGAAAGGTACAAAACCCTTCTTGGAATCTTGCATGTTGAAACGCTTCAAAATGGTATCTATGTATGAAGCTTGCGATAAGCCGATCATTCTCTTCTTTCGATCTCGAGTGATCTTGATCCCAAGAATATGACCGGTTTCCCCTAAGTCCTTCATATCAAACTGTTTTTGTTGGGGAATTATTTGCACGGATCTATTCGGGATGAATATTTAAATACAAATTTAATTCTAACAATTATTACTAGCATGAATTAATCCTATATTAATTCAAATAATAATTCAACAACAAATCATGCATATAAACAGTTCACATAAATCCTACGCATGCGGAATTGCTATGGGTTTACGTGAACTAACCTCTTGGAGTGGCAATGGTCTCGTCGATTAAACACACCGAAAAGCCTTCCCAAGTATTCCCTAGTCCTTGCTCGACAATTCGGTGGAAGGATGCTCGCGAACAATTAACAAAAGGAAAAATAAAAAATTGTTGCACCACCTTTGTGGATTTACTATTTTTTCCAGCACATGGAATTGTACACTCACAATTGATGTTTTTCAAAAATACACAATCTGTCGACGTTTCAAAATATTTGATATTTTATCGACGCTAATATTTTTCCGAAAAACTAATTTTCGTGTTCACTTGAGGATGAAACATTCATCCCCTATTTATAATGAGCTGGTGGTCGAAAATTTGGGGAAAAATAATATGGGAAATTTTTTTCCTTGATCTCCAAGAAATCTTGAATATATCTCATATATTCTTTTCTCCATAATTAAAATATTCCACAAAAATCTCAACTCCTCTTGTTATGGGATATTTCGAAATTTTAAGGAAAAAGATACCAAGATTTGGATCTTCTTGAATTTATGAGATATTCTTGTATTCCAAGAATACATATCTTCCATAATATCTTTTCAAGAAAATCAAGAAAATCTTTCTCTCCCTTAATTATTCAAAATTTTCAAAATTTCATAGTAAATAACCAAGTGGGAGATTTCTTGAATTTAATGAGATAATCTTGTATTCCAAGAATACATATCTTCATTCCATAACAAAATTCAAAGAAAAACTTTCTCCCCTTTTATTTACTATTTTCGAAATTTAGGAAAAATAGCAACAAGAATTTATTTTATTTTTAAACACTTTTTTCAGTTATTGGACTTTATGTTGGGCTACTTGGGGGGCCTTTAGGAGAATTAAGATTGGACCTTCCAATGGATCTTGAATTATCAATATTGAGCCACCATATTATTCAAGCCCATAAATATTAATTAATCCCACTACATAATTAATATTGCACTATCCATCTTAACCCATATTACAGTTAATATGGCTCCCTGTTATTATTTCCCGTGTTTAAGATTATCTAGCCCATTAATTAATTCAAGCCACTGAAATAGCTTTCCATTAATTAATATCTTTTGTCCTTGGTTAAGGAACGGTTCAACATTATTATCCATACCGGAAACTAGTTCCACTTGCAAGATTTGGTATGATAAAACTTATGAACCTCCCAAGGGGGCAAATCGAACAAGCATACTTGCACACGATTCTCCGTATTAAATCTTAGCAATCGCATGTGACCAATAATATTGCCCAAGATATAAAGTATTGAATCTCCTTGATTCTCTACCCGTAATAAGTTAAAGCAATAGTTACTAACCACACGCAATCCTATTTAAGGGACGAAGATTAAGAAATAACTAACCATTGAGGTCTAATTCTTCCTAGTTCAGTTCTGAAGAATTTGTCCTCCTGTAGGTCCTCTTCAGTGCATCAGTCATGCACTAGTGTAATCTCTTGGTCAAGACAAACCAATCTGAGCCTTACACTTCAACCTTTCACGATGGATTGTTCATTTTCATCTAGGTCGTGAATGGTGTACTTTTAGTTACAAGGGACTGTTAATTTAATCTTCTGTGATCTGGTATCACTAAATTAACTACAATGTAACACGTACTATTTATTGAACAGTTATGCAGTAAATATATGTAACATTCGATGATATTTAAAGCATCAGTGATAAACAATTTATTTCAGTAAATAAGTCCGAAATTCAATTTTGATTATACAAAGTAAAAGCATACTTTCCAGTATAATCCCAACAATCTCCCACTTATACTCAAAGTCTGCTTTTAAGTATACTACATCATGTCTCGTGTAGTTCCTAATACGTGACATCTAATGTCACGAACCTAATAATGTCTCCTACTTATACTCAAAGCAGATTGGCTATGCACTTGACAGCCATTCCTCCCACATGTCTCTTGAATGTTTCCAGAGGCAGACACTTTGTGAAAGGATTAACTAGGTTATCCTCCAATGTGATCTTAGTCACCTCTTCATCTCCTCTCTTAACGATTTCTCGTCTAAGATTTCTTTCCTTCAGTGTGCTTGTTTGACTCGTGGACTTTTGGTTCCCTTGAATTTGCAACTGCCCCTAGCAAATATTGTTAGACAAATTCGGAACTCCATCTAAGTCCACTAAGAAGGTCTAGAGCCAAAATGGTTCTTTCACTGCTTCACAAGCAGCTACTTACCCGGCTTCCATGGTTGAGTCAGTGATGCATTTCTACTTCACACTCATCCATTTCATGGCTACACTTCCCAAATGAAAGCATACTAACTGAGGCAGATAGTTTCTGGAATCTATGTCTGATTGGAAATCCGAGTCCGTGTAGCCGATGGGGATTAGATTATCTGACTGATAAAATAACATTCTATCTCTAGTTCTTTTCAGATACTTCAGAATGTTTTTAACTATCGTCCAATGTTCTTTCCCCGGGTTACTATTGATATCTTGCCACCATGCCAACGGCAAAGCAGATATCCGGTCTCGTGCACAGCATTGCATACATAAGGCTTTCGACAGCCGAAGCATAAGGAATGCCTTTCATGTCATCTATCTCCCTTTGTGTCTTAGGGCACATTTCCTTGGATAGATGGATTCCATGTCTGAAAGGTACGAAGCCTTTCTTGGAATCCTGCATGCTGAATCGTTTCAAGACATTGTCTATATATGAAGCTTGCGATAAGCCTATCATCCTTTTCTTGCGATCTCGAGTGATCTTGATCCCAAGGATGTGCCCGGCTTACCCTAAGTCCTTCATATCAAACTGTTTTGAAAGCCATGCCCTTACGTCTGATAACACCTTTACATCATTCCCGATGATCAGAATGTCATCTACGTATAGTACTAAGAATACCAATGCAGTTCCGACACGCTTTTTGTACACACAACTTTCGAACTCGTTTTGATCAGACCCATAAGACTTTATTACATGATCAAAACATTGGTTCCAAGCTCTGGATGCTTGTTTGAGTCCGTAAATGGACTTCATGAGCTTACAAACTAGGTGTTCTTGGCCTTTTTCAATGAAGCCTTGGGGTTGTTGCATATAGATTTCTTCATCAAGACTTAGTTAAGGAAAAGTCGTCTTGATATCCATTTGTCGATTTCAAAATCGAGATCTTGACAATCGACAAGAGAATCCCGGATGGACTTGAGCATTACTCTGGTGTGAAAGGGTTTCCTCATAGTCGATCCCTTCTTTCTAAGTATAACCTTTCGCCACAAGCCTTGCCTTGAAGGTTTCCACCTTCCCGTCCGGTCTCTTGTATACCCACTTGCAACCAATGGGTTTGACCCCATTAAGTGGTTCGACTAGCTCCCACACTCTGTTATGATCCATAGAACCCATTTCGGCTTTCATTCTTTGTTTGCCAAGAACTGATCCTTGTCTTGGATTGCCTCGTCATATGTCCATGGGTCTAATTCGTCTTGTCAGGAATCAAGTCCGAGGACTCTCCTATCCCCATGAATCTCTCGGGCTGTCTCACAACCCTCCCACTACGGACGAGGTTCGGTTGTGTAAGTGTGTCGTTTGGTATGTCATCTTGTACAGTTGGCACTAAGGTTAGCCCCCTTAGCTCATTTAAGGTAATCTCATACGGGTCTTCTTTTGTTCATATAGTCTTCTTCCAAAAAATCTAAAGTGGGTGCTTATTACCACCTTTTGATCTTCGGGACCATAGAACATACACCCTTTTGTTTCCTCGGGGTATCCTACAAACAACCTTAATTCTAATCGAGGATCCAATTTTCCGGCTTCCTTGTCCAACACGTAGGTCGGACACCCCAAATCTTCATGTGTCTCTCAAAGCGGGCTTGCGCTTGGGTCCACAATTCTTTGGGAGTTTTGGGAACCAATTTGGATGGCACCAAGTTGAAGAATGTAGGTCATTGTTTCCAAGGCATGACCCCGTAAGCGACTTGGAAAGATCTGCATAACTCATCATAGATCTAACCATTTCCAAAAGAGTTATGTTTCTTAAGCTCTGCAACCCTATTTTGTTGAGGGTTTAAGTGCGATTAGTGGGATGCAATCCCTTTATCGCACAAGTAGTTCAAAAACTCATCATTTGGGGTACTTTCGCCTCCACGATCGGATCAGAGAGAGACTTGATCGTTTTTCCTATGATTCTCTGCTTGAGCCTTAAATTCTTTGAATTTCTCAAAGGTCTCAGATTTATGCTTCATAAGGAAAAATATAACCGTACCTTGAGTAGTCATCAATAAAAGTGACAAAATACTCATAACCTCCCTTGCTTTTGGTTGACATTGGACCACATACGCCCTGCGTGTGAGCGATTTCTAACACTTCTTTGGCTCTATTCCCCTTGGCTCTGAATGCCCTCTTGGTCATTTTACCCTCCAAACATGATTCGCTGGAATTGGTTCAACTTGGAGAAACTCCAGTGAACCGTCTTTCACCAACCTTTGGATCCTCTTTGGATTAATATGTCCCAATCTTAGATGCCATAGAAGTGTCTCGTTCACGTCTGATGAACATTTTCTTTTCTCGGAAACAGTTGATGTGTTATAGGATGCATTTCGTGAGTGGTGTGCACAGTTAATTGTATAGAGATTATTCGACAACGTTCCATGACAGATAAATTTATCATAAAGAGAAATGGTAACAACTTTATTAAAAGTAACCAAATATCCATCAAGATAAAGTTTAGAAACTGAAATTAAATTCTTTCTAAAATTCGGAACGTAAAGAACATCTCTTAAAATTAAAACTCTGTCTTCAAAAGACAGGTGCACTTCTCCCACTGATTCAGCTGCCACTCTTGTAGCATTGCCCAGTGTGATGAGGATCTCACTCTCACTAAGTTGCCTGGTCCGCTTGAACCCCTGTAAAGTGAAACAAACATGATCAGTGGATCCCGTATCCACTACCCATAAATGGGAGGCATACGCCGCTAAGAAAGTTTCAACAACTAGTGCGTGAGAATTACCTTTCTTTCCATTCCTTTTGGGTTTGGAAAAGGCAAACCTCCATTGTCCTCTTTCACCGCAGCTTAAGCACTTCCTCTTTGGATTTTCCTTGACACCACCAGCATTTGTCATCTTATCATTGCCTTTGGCAACAGTTGAGTCTGATTGCTTATGGCCTTTGGTCACCTTCTTCTTCTTGCCATCCCTTGGCCTAGAAGATGAAGACGGACCACTTGCCGTCAAAGCTTGAGTTTGGTATCCCATCAACATCTCTGCCGAGACCAAAGCTTGCAACAAATCAGCTAGCGAGGCAAAATTGCTCAGAAACTTTTGGGCAGAGAGTGAAGTACCAAATTCATCTGAGTCTCCAGATTATAATCTACACTCAGAACTTCAAGTTTGTTCAGATGGGCCATTAATTTTGAGAACGTAATCCCTTACGGGTTTACCCTCCACCATTTCAGCGACGAAATCTCTAGCAAGGTGATCTGACGAGTCTCGCATTTTTGACTCGTGAGTTGGCTCATCTGTTTTTGGTGTGTCAAGAATCCACTTGTGCTTTTGTGCAGTTAGGACAATTATAATTTTTTGTTTCCAATCAATATAGTTTCCATACTTATTCTATTGACTTTAAGTATAATAGCAGTGAATTAAAAGGTTACGACATGCTGAACTGAAATAAATAATAATATGCATAAGCATAAATATATCACAAGGTTCGATCGCATGTCTCATATTAAAATCTCAAAAACAATATGAACATGCATCAGCCAACATCTCAAAACAGTTTAAATAAGCCACGTGGGGTGGGTCATTATTTAAACACATTCAAGCAGGTTGCAAACAAGAACAATTACAAACCTTTAATATCCAGATTAATAGTTGGCTCCCACTTGACCAATATAAAATTGACAGGGACTTCGGGGAAGTATATGCATATCAATTTTATACCTAAGTAATAACCATGATTAAATACATAATTATTATTTCGCTTTGAACGAGCCTCGTGGGGAGGATCATCATCGCCACTAGTAGTAATCCACAATCATCCATCTGGAATTTATTCATGTGAAAGCTATCTTTTGACCGTCCCGTGGGGGGAATTTCTCCAAAAGAATTCACAAATAAATAAATCATGGAGGTCAAAATTAATTCAATTTTATTATCCGGAATAAAAGTATCAATTAATTATTTAAACATACTTAGTAATTTTTGAAGGTGAGATTTTTCATTGGGCAATTCTCATGCAAACACATTTAAATAAATTAAATAAAGCACAAGAAATCACAACAATAAATCAAGCAAAGCGGAAAAATAAACATATTGGGCACAAATTATTCAATTGTCATGGTTTGATTTTTCTTGGCTTGATTTTGAAGAAACAAATCTTGAATTTCTCCCCACTAGATCGTCTCGAAAAAAGAACTCCGTGTCGAAACACCACGCCAAGTAGCTCGGCAGGATGGACGCCGCCCGCGGATCTCGGCGGCGCTTCGCCGTCGTCCCATCGGCCTTCGCCATCGCCCGCCCATCCGGCCTCGGCCTCTTGGCCTCATGGTCATCAGTGTTCGCGCCCAGCGTGCCGTCTTAGTCGCCCGTCGATACTGCTTAGCGTCGAGGCCGATCCTTGCGACGCCTAGCGTCGTACCCGTCCGCATGGCGGCGTCCGCATCGTCTTGGCGTGCCTCTCTTGGCATCGCGTTTAAGCGCGATGCACGTCGTCCACGTACGGTTCTGGATCTATCCTTTAATTCTTCATCTCCGCCTCTATTTCCAATCCGGTTACAATTTATTTATAAAAAATAAATAAACCTAGATCTAGACTAGTCTATTACATTGATCAAATCAAACAAATCCTAATCTACTCGTGGATTTTCTCACGAGGCAAAACGAATTCGAACGAATCGAATTAAAAACCACAATTTATATGCATGCATAAATAAACACATTAAATTCCATGACAATTGGATACCGCAAAAAAAAGATCTAGCAATTCTACTATCGATTTCAAATTTAATGAAAATGAATTAAATTACAATTTAAAATTGAGTCTTAAACCGAGGGCTCGATACCGATTGTTGGGGAATTATTTGTACGGATCTATTCGGGATGAATATTTAAATACAAATTTAATTCTAACAATTATTACTAGCATTAATTAATCCTATATTAATTCAAATAATAATTCAACAACAAATCATGCATATAAACAGTTCACATAAATCCTACGCATGCGGAATTGCTACGGGTTTACGTGAACTAACCTCTTGGAGTGGCAATGGTCTCGTCGATTAAACACACCGAAAAGCCTTCCCAAGTATTCCCTAGTCCTTGCTCGACAATCCGGTGGAAGGATGCTCGCGAACAATTAACAAAAGGGAAAATAAAAAATTATTGCACCACCTTTGTGGATTTACTAATTTTTCCAGCACATGGAATTGTACACTCACAATTGACGTTTTTCAAAAATACACAATCTGTCGACGTTTCAAAATATTTGATATTTTATCGACGCTGATATTTTTCCGAAAAACCAATTTTCGTGTTCACTTGAGGATGAAACATTCATCCCCTATTTATAATGAGCTGGTGGTCGAAAATTTGGGGAAAAATAATATGGAAAAAATCTTTTCCTCGATCTCCAAGAAATCTTGAATATATCTCATATATTCTTTTCTCCATAATTAAAATATTCCACAAAAATCCCAACTCCTCTTGTTATGGGATATTTCGAAATTTTAAGGAAAAAGAAACCAAGATTTGGATCTTCTTGAATTTATGAGATATTCTTGTATTCCAAGAATACATATCTTCCATAATATCTTTTCAAGAAAATCAAGAAAATCTTTATCTCCCTTAATTATTCAAAATTTTCGAAATTTCATAGTAAATAACCAAGTGGGAGATTTCTTGAATTTAATGAGATAATCTTGTATTCCAAGAATACATATCTTCATTCCATAACAAAATTCAAAGAAAAACTTTCTCCCCTTTTATTTACTATTTTTGAAATTTAGGAAAAATAGCAACAAGAATTTATTTTATTTTTAAACACCTTTTTCAGTTATTGGACTTTATGTTGGGCTACTTGGGGGGCCTTTAGGAGAATTAAGATTGGACCTTCCAATGGATCTTGAATTATCAATATTGAGCCACAATATTATTCAAGACCATAAATATTAATTAATCCCACTACATAATTAATATTGCACTATCCATCTTAACCCATATTACAGTTAATATGGCTCCCTGATATTATTTCCCGTGTTTAAGATTATCTAGCCCATTAATTAATTCAAGCCACTGAAATAGCTTTCCATTAATTAATATCTTTTGTCCTTGGTTAAGGAACGGTTCAACATTATTATCCATACCGGAAACTAGTTCCACTTGCAAGATTTGGTATGATAAAACTTATGAACCTCCCAAGGGGGCAAATCGAACAAGTGTACTTGCACACGATTCTCCGTATTAAATCTTAGCAATCGCATGTGACCAATAATATTGCCCAAGATATAAAGTATTGAATCTCCTTGATTCTCTACCCGTAATAAGTCAAAGCAATAGTTACTAACCACACACAATCCTATTTAAGGGACGAAGATTAAGAAATAACTAACCACTGAGGTCTAATTCTTCCTAGTTCAGTTCTGAAGAATTTGTCCTCATGTAGGTACTCTTCAGTGCATCAGTCATGCACTAGTGTAATCTCTTGGTCAAGAAAAACCAATCTGAGCCTTACACTTCAACCTTTCACGATGGATTGTTCATTTCCATCTAGGTCGTGAATGGTGTACTTTTAGTTACAAGGGACTGTTAATTTAATCTTCTGTGATCTGGTATCACTAAATTAACTACAATGTAACACGTATTATTTATTGAACAGTTATGCAGTAAATATATGTAACATTCGATGATATTTAAAGCATCAGTGATAAACAATTTATTTCAGTAAATAAGTCCGAAATTCAATTTTGATTATACAAAGTAAAAGCATACTTTCCAGTATAATCCCAACAGTTTTGACAGTCATACCCTTACATCTGACAAAACCTTTACATCATTTTCGATGAACAGAATATCATCTACGTATAGTACTAGGAATACCAAGGCAATTCCGTCACACTTCTTATAAACACAACTCTCAAAATCGTTTTGATCAAACCCATAAGATTTGATTACATGATCAAAACATTGGTTCCAAGCCCGAGATGCTTGCTTCAGTCCATAAATGGACTTCCTGAGCTTTCACACAAGGTGTTCTTGGCCTTTTTCGATGAAAGCTTTGGGCTATTGCATATAGATTTCCTCGTCAAGACTCCCGTTAAGGAAAGTTGTCTTGACATCCATTTGCCAGATCTCAAAATCTAGAAGCGCAGCTATTGCCAAGATAATACGGATGGACTTAAGCATGGCTACAGGCGAAAAGGTTTCTTCATAACCGATACCCTCTTTCTGAGTGTATCCCTTTGCCACAAGCCTAGCTTTGAAGGTTTCCACCTTCCCGTCCGGTCCTCTTTTCCTCTTGTAGACCCACTTGCATCCAATGGGTTTTACCCCACTGGGTGGTTCAACTAGCTCCCACACGTGATTATGATCCATTGAGCCCTCTCGGCTTCCATCGTAGTTTGCCAGGATTCTGAATCCTTATCTTGGACTGCCTCCTTGTAGGACCAGGGGTCTGATTCATTTTCCCCGGGGACCAAGATTCTCCTATCCCCATGAATCTCTCAAGTTGTCGGACAACCCTCCCACTACGACGAGGTTCAGGTTGTGTCGGTGTGACGCTTGGTATATCGACCTGTATTGTTGGTATAGGAGTTTGCCATCTTATTTCATTTAAGGTAATCTCACTTTTGGGCTTTTGATTGTTCATAAAGTCATCTTCCAAAAATCTAAAAGTGTGTACTTATTACCACCTTTTGATCTTCGGGACCATAGAACATGCACCCTTTCATTCCCATGGGATATCTTATAAACAACCTTAGTTCCGAACGTGCGTCCAACTTATCGGTTTCCTTATCTAGCACGTATGCCGGACACCTCCAAATCCAGAGGTGTCTCAGATAGAGCTTGCGCCCGTTCCACAACTCTTTAGGAGTTTTGGGAACCGATTTGGATGGCACCAGATTCAGAACGTAAGTCGTTGTTTCCAAGGCATAACCCCAAAACGACTTGGGTAGATCTGAATAACTCATCATGGATCTGACCATTTCTAAGAGTGTTCTGTTTCTTCATTCTGCAACCCCATTTTGTTGAGGGGTTCCGGGTGCAGTCAACTGGGAAACAATGCCCTCGTTTGACAGGTAGTTCAAAAACTCATCACTGAGGTATTCGCCTCCACGATCAGATCATAGAAACTTGATACTCTTTTCCCTATGATTCTCCACTTCGGCTTTGAACTCCTTGAATTTATCAAAGGTTTCCGATTTGTGTTTCATGGGGAAAATGTACCCGAACCTTGAGTAATCATCAATGAAAGTCATGAAATACTCATAGCCACCTCTAGCTTTGGTTGACATTGGACCACACACGTCAGTGTGAACGATTTGCAACACTTCTGTGGCTCTATTCTCCTTGGCTCCAAATGCCCTCTTGGTCATCTTACCCTCCAAACATGATTCGCAGGTTGGAAGTGGGTCTAACTATAGGTCCGTCAGTGAACCATCTTTCACCAACCTTTGGATCCTATTTAGATTAATATGACCCAATCTTAGATGCCATAGAAGTGTCTCGTTCACGTTTTCTGAATGTTTTCTCTTATTTCATGAAACAGTCGATGTGTTATAAGATGCATTTTGTGAGTGGTGTGCACAGTTAATAGTATAGAGATTGTTCCGCAAAGATCCATGATAGATAAACACATCGTTACGGTAAACTGTAACTTGTTTAGAAAAACGAACAGAATATCCATCATTAAATAATTTAGAAACTAAAATAAGGTTTTTGCGAAAAACTGGAACGTAAAGAACATCTCTTAAAACTAAAATCTTGTCTTCAAAAGACAGGTGCACATCTCCCACTGCTTCAGTTGCTACTCTCGTAGCATCTCCTAGTGTGATGAGGATCTCACTTCCACTAAGTTGTCGGGTCAGCTTGAACCCGTGAAGCAAACATGATTAGTGGATTCCATATCAACTACCCACGAATGAGAAGTATACGCCGCTAAACAAGTTTCAACAATTAGTGCGTGAGAATTACCTTTCTTTCCGGCCATTTTGGGGTTGGAACAGGCAAACCTCCATTGTCCTCTTTCACCGCAGTTTAAGCACTTCCCCTTTGGATTTTCCTTGACACTACCAGCATTCCTCATCTTACCATTGCCCTTGGCAATGGTTGAGTTTGATTGCTTATGGCTTTTGGTCCTCTTCTTCTTCTTGCCTTCCCTTGGCCTAGAAGATGAAGACGGACCACTTGCCGTCAAAGCTTGAGTTCGGTGCCCCATCAACGTCTCTGCCGTGACCAAAGCTTGCAACAAATCAGCTAGCGAGGCCAAAATGCTCAAAACTTTTGGGCAGAGAGTGGAGTACCAAATCGATCTGGGTCTCCAGATCATAATCTGCACCAGAACCTCAAGTTTGTTAAGATGGGCCATCTATTTTGAGGACGTAATCCCTTATGGGGTTGCCCTCCACCATTTTCAGCGACAACATCGATCGCAAGGTGATCTGACGAGTCCCGCACTTTTGACTCGTCAGTTGGCTCATCTGGTTTTTGGTGTGTCAAGAATCCACTTGTGCTTTTGTGCAGTTAGGACAATCATAACTTTTCATTTCCAATCAGCATAGTTTTCTATACAATTCTATTCACTTTAAGTATATTAACAGTGGATTAAAAGGTTGCGACATGCTGAACTGAAATAAATAGCAATTTGCACAAGTACAAAATTATCACTCAATTCGATCACATTGTTCATATCAAAATCTCAAAACAATATGAACATGCATCAGCCGACATCTCAAAACAGTTTAAATAGGTCACGTGGGGTGAACTGTCTATTTAAACACATTCAAGTAGGTTACAAACAAGAACAGTTACAAACCTTTAATTCAAAATTAATAGTCGGCTCCCACTTGACCAATATAAAATTGACAAGGACTTCGAGGAAGTATATGCATATCAATTTTATACCTAAGTAATAACCATGATTAAATACAGAATTATTACTTCGCTTTGTACGAGCCTCGTGAGGAGGGTCATCGTCGCCACTAATAATAATTTACAATCATCCTTTTGGGAATTTATTCATGTGAAAACCATCTTTTAGCCGTTCCGTGGGGGAAATTTCTCCAAAAGAATTCACAAATAAATAAATCATGGAGGTCAATTTTGACGTAATTTTATTATCCGGAATAAAATTTGTCAATAAAACATACTTAGTAATTTTCGAAAGTGAGATTTTCTTTGGACAATTCTAAATCATGCAAACACATTTTACAAATAAAATTGCACGAATTTAAAACAAGCATCAAGACAAAATAAATCAAGTTGGGCACATATATCCAACTGTCATGGTTTAAATTCCAAATCTTGATCTTGAGAAATTGTTTCTTCTTTTGCCTTTATCGTTCATCTCGAAAGGCTCCCACTGAATCCGCAACAATTCTTCTTCAAAGAATGTCCTCCGTTTCGGGTTAGGACGACGTCCGAAAAATGAGTAGCTCACGACCGGAATGCGAGTCGCATGCGCTTAGGTGCATGCCCCGGTCCGGATCGGCCATCCCGCCCCGTCGCCCACGGCACATTCGCGTGGAGCATCGCCCAAACGCGTCCGCATCCGGGGTCCTTCACCCCACGTCCGAAACAGCCACGCCCGCATGCACGTCTACCGCACGCCCAAGCGCACGCCCGCATGCGGGTGACCCCGATGCCAAGATCGGCCTCGTGCCGTGCGCGCCAGCGCCTCACCCCGTCTGCATCCCGCCTAGCGATGCATGCGATCGCTAGGCCTTTGGCCTAGCCCGCGTGCTCCGCCTTGGCTCGCGTACGTCTGGGCACTTGGACGTCCGTCTTTAATTCTCCGTCTCCGTCTTCGTTCACGATCCGGTTACAATTCATTTACGAAAAATAAATAAACCTAGATCTAGACTAGTCTATTACATTGAACAAATCAAACAAATAATAATCTACTCGTGGATTTTCTAACGAGGCAAAACAAATCCGAACTAATCGAATTAAAAACCACAATTTATATGCATGTAAATAAGCACATTAAAATACCATGACAATTGGATACCTGCAAAACAGATCTAACAGTTCTACTATCCAATTTCAATTTTAATGAACACCAATTTAAATTACAGTTTAAAAGATCAGAGCCCGAACCAGGGCTCTGATACTAGTTGTTGGGATAACTTATGCCAGGATCTATCGGGATGACCTCATAAACACAAATTTAAATTAACAATTATTACTAGCATGAATTTACCTAAGTGAATTCAAATAATAATCAATCCAACAACAACATGCAAATAATATTTCACGTAAAAGATCCTAGCATGCAGAATTTCTAGGAGTTTACGTAAATGTGCCCGTTGGAGAGACGATCTGAGACAGACAGGATGAAGTATCTGGATACCCACTAAAAGTCCTTCTCAAGTATTCCCTTGTTGCACCACCTTTGTGGATTTCTAATATTTCCAACACATAGAACACTAGGGGATGAAAAAATTCATCCCTTTATTTATATAGAGGGGGGAACGAAATTTTGGACTCAAAATAAGGTTAGGAAATATCTTTTCTTGATCTCCAAGAAATCTTGAATATATATCATATATTCTTCTTTCCATGTGTATTTTTCCACAAAAATCTCACACCCTTATTTAACTAAATTTTCGAAAATAATAGGAGATCCTTAAGATTGGATCTTTCTTGAATTTATAAAATATTTTTGTATTCCAAGAATACATATCTTATAAAATCTTTCCAAGAAAATCAAGAAAATATTTCTTTCTATTATTACTCTATAATTTTCAAAAATTTATATTAAAGAGGCCAAGTGGGAGATTTCTTGAATTTATGGGATAATCTTGTATTCCAAGAATACTTATCTCCTTTCCATAAAATCTTTTCAAGAAAAATTCTTCTCCCTCTTTTCTTTAATATTTTCGAAAAAAATAAGTAAAATATAATGCAACAATAATTTATTTTATTTTAAGCACCTTTTATTTATTGGACCTTAATTTGGCTACTTGAGGGGCCTTCAGGAGAATTAAGATGGACCTTCCAATGGGCTTTTGAATTCCAATATTGAGCCACAATATAATTCAGCTCATTAATATTAATTAATGTCACTATATAATTAATATTGCAATATAATTCAGCTCATTAATATTAATTAATGTCACTATATAATTAATATTGCACTATCCAACTTAACCCATATTACGGTAATATGGCTCCCGGTTATTATTTCCCGTGTTTAAGATTATTGAGTCCATTAATTAATTAAGCCACTGAAAAGCTTTATATTAATTAATATCTTTATCCTTGAAGTAAGGACAACCCAGCTTTATTATCCATACCGGAAAATTAACTCCACTTTCAAGATTTGGTATGATAAAGGTTCTGGGCCCACCAAGGGGACCAATCAAGCGAGACATTGCAAGCACACAGTATTAACTTAACAAATGTCGTGCAATTAATATTATTGCCCAAGATATAGGGTATCAAATTCGCAATGATTCTCTTCCCATTTATAAGTCAAAGCAATAACTACTAATCACACACAATCCTTATTAAGTGACAGAGATTAAGAAATCAACAACCACTGAGGTCTAACTCTTCATCCGTTAAGTCGGTCTTGAATGAGTTTATCCCTCTCGCAGTCCGCTAAAAACAAGATCGAATGCACTAGTGTAATCTCTTGGTCAAGACAAGCTAATCTGAGCCTTACACATCAACTTCTACCAATAGATTGTTCGGATCTATCTAAGTTGTGAAACACGCACTCGTCTACAAGGCACTGTTAACGTGATCTTCTGTGATCTGGTATCACCACGTTAACTACAATGTTTGCGATAAATATATATAACATTCAATCATATTTAAAGCAACAATGATAAACAATTTATTTCAGTAAATAAGTGTTTAATACATAGGTTATACAAAGTAAAAACATACTTTCACGTATAACCCCAACAATTACTTGATTAAATAGAAAAGTATAACTTCTTTAAATAGAAAAGTATAACTTGTTTAAATAGAAAAATATAACTTGTTTAAATAGAAAAGTATAACTTGTTTAAACAGAAAAGTATAACTTGTTTAAAGAAAAGTATTACTTGATTAAATAGAAAAGTATAACTTGTTTAAATAGAAAAGTATAACTTGCTTATAGAAAAGTATAACTTGTTTAAATAGAAAAGTATAACTTGTTTAAATATAAAAGTATAACTTGTTTAAAGAAAAGTATTACTTGATTAAATAGAAAAGTATAACTTGTTTAAAGAAAAGTATTACTTGATTAAATAAAAAAGTATAACTTGTTTAAATAAAAAAGTATAACTTGTTTAAATAGAAAAGTATAACTTGTTTAAAGAAAAGTATTACTTGATTAAATAGAAAAATATAACTTGTTTAAAGAAAAGTATTACTTGATTAAATAGAAAAGTATAACTTGTTAAATAGAAAAATATAACTTGTTTAAATAGAAAAGTATAACTTGTTTAAATAGAAAAGTGTAACTTGTTTAGATAGAAAATATTACTTGATTAAATAGAAAAATATAACTTGTTTAAATAGAAAAATATAACTTGTTTAAAGAAAAATATTACTTGATTAAATAGAAAAACATAACTTGTTTAAATAGAAAAGTATAACTTGTTTATAGATTAATATATTATAATTTAATTTAAAATCTAATTTATATAAAAAAAATTATATAAAAATGTAATTAAATTAATAAAAAAGATAATTAAAATAAAAAAAATTTAAAAAAAATTGTAAAAAAAATGAATTTCAAGACATATAAAATTAATTTAAAATAATTACTACTAGGTGCAAGATTTGAGAGAATATTGGTTATAGGTACAAAGAAATTAAAACATTACTATCAGGATCATTTTAGCACATGAATTGTCCATATTGACTTTATTTTTCAATAAAGGGCTCATTTTCATCTCAAAATCAAACCACACATTTCTCTCACATCCTTACAAACACTCCATCTGCACTCTCTCTCTCTCTCAACACCGTTTCCGCTGCCTCCCCCAACTGCCATCGCCACCGCCTCATTCTCTCCTAACCACCACCATCGTCAAATGCGAAATCAGGGAGAAGACGACGACGTGAAATCCTGTGCGCCCACGGTGGCGGCGGCGGCAAATTTTCGTCAACAAGCACTATGGGGCGACGGGAGACGAAGGCGGCGTCGAAGTTAGCCATGGATTTAACAGATCTGTAGGAAGGCGACGGCATTTTTTTGAATATCTGAGTTTTTTTTTAGATTTTTTAATTAGATTATTTTTTTGTTCAAAGGGGATAGATCTTGTTCAAAGGCGAAAGCTACTGTAAGTTCCCTTGATGATTTTGTGAAAGATTGATATTTTCATTTTTCTATTTTATTGTTGTGTTTTGTTTGGTGTTCTTACGGTGCCAGACTACCAGTGGTGAAAACTAAAAAATACATCTAATTTCGTGAATATGTTCATGTATTTTTGTGCATACGTTCATGTATTTCGTGCATTCGTTTATGTATTTCGTGCATATGTTCATGCATTTTGTGCATATTTGCATGTTGAAGATATATTTTTTTTTTTGACTTATTTTTGTAATTTTTTTTTATTTTTCTGAAGCCTTAGAATCTTCAGAATTGTTCCGACAAGCTAACGACTCAAGATTTTTTTTAAAAATATATATTTTCTTCAGTCTCCCCTTCCTCTCCTATTTCTGGAAAAACCCAAACCTCTTGTTATAAAGAACACATCTAGAAAGAGGAGGAAGAAAGTTATTGTTGTTGGTTGCAATCAGAAAGAAAGAAAGTTACTGTTGTTAGAAAAAATTCAGACGAATTGAATTAGAAAAGATAGAAAAGGGAGAAAGAAAGGGGAAAGTAGAAAAATAGGTGTGATTTGACAGGATGGTCAGAAAAGTGCTTTTTGGCTGCATCCGTATAGTCTCATTAAGGGTATTAAAGACAATTTCAACCACTTTTTGCACCTATCACTAATGTTAAAAAAACTTTGAACCTCTTAGTAATAAACACTATAGAATGGTACCTATTAGCAATCTACTCAGTTAATTTCATTAAGTAAACGTAAGAAAGCAAGTGTTCGAGCGGAATTGATCTCCACTCAAGCGCCTAAGGTCCCGTGTTCGGTCCCCCATGGGAGCGAATAATTGCCTCATTTAATTAGGAGGTTTGGTGTTTATATATGAGTTGTTTGGTGGTTTGGTTCAAGATGGTCCGTGGCACGGGTGGTTCAGTGGCCACTCGGGCGCCCATCGGGCCTGGGTTCGAACCATTGCTAGCCATTTTTTTTCTCGAAAATTCACAGGTTTAGCGATGACATCTATGGTCACTAATAGCGACGGAAATTAACCGCCGCGATTTCGTCACTAGTTTTGAAGGTTATAGCGACAAATATTTTTGGTCGCTAACAGCGACGGTAATATACCGTCGTTGCTTGTCGACGACTTTAGCGACGGTAATTCTGACCTGGGTCCGGACCCAGAAACTGTCGTCAAAACCATCGATAAGTAGAGACAGTTATTTACTGTCGCTAAATAGCGACGGTGTCACAATAACCGTTGCTAAAGTCTAGCGACCCTCGTTTCTCCGACGGTCAGTAAACCATCGCTGAAACCGTCGCTACATCCTGTAGCGACGGTTTTTACCATCGCTAAAACCGTTGTAAATCACCGTCTTTTTTGTAGTGTGGGATCCACTCATAAACTCAATCAAACTACTTTATTTACTTTATACATATTAAAAATTTACAAAACTATCCTCCAACACTTTTTACTCATTATACTTTTTTCTTAAAATACGTGTCCAAAAGTTGGCGTAATGTCTTTCGAAATGGAGAGTATATATTATGTGAGTATTGGAACTTGAACCTTGAGATTATGGAGCCCACCACTTATTTTTCAATTAAAATAATAAAAAGACGAAAGCTTGTGCAACATGTTGCGTAACAACGAAAGGATCAAAGTTAGGGGTTTTGAAACATCATTTGAATAGTTAGAAACACTTTTTTAAAGTTGGTAAGATGCAACTTTTTAAAAAAAAAGTGCTTCTTGGGTGCAAGATGGGTTTCAAAACACCCCTCAATTAGAAGGCAGAATCAGCAGAGTTCATTTCTATCAACCGTCTCGTCTCATTGGGATAAAAGAAGGCAAGAATCACCTCAGCAAAGCCAAATCAAAGGCAAAACCATTGGAAAAATTTGAGTCTTGCGCTGAAATTAAATTACCAAATCGGACATATGTCGCATGTGAATTCAAATTTCAAATAGTTAGAACATTATTCCCTATTGACATATAGGTCACGAATTTGAGTCATAGATCAGTTGACTTTAAAAAAATATCAAATAGAAAACATGTATTTAATTAACTAGTTAGTAAGTAATATGACTCCTCCTTGTTAAGTTTTAAAAAGTTTATTCTCCCCTCTCAAATAAGAGTTGATTTTCTATGAACAAGTTTCATGGTGAAATTGAATTCATATTTGCAAAAATGGATCCAGTTTCATTCGACCACTTCTCCTAATAAAACTTGCTCACACGCTACTTACATCGCATTAAATTAGAGCATTGACTTAGGGAAAACTCACTAAACTAATCAAGCATTAATTAGGGAAGTGTATTCTTCTTCTTTTTCTTCTCTCCTAATAAAACTTGCTCACACGCTACTTACATCGTACTACCTCCATCTCAAATTAGTTTTCACAGTTGACTTTTACACGCGTTTTTGTGAGCGAGTTTTTTTATTAGTAATTGAAATGATAAAGTGACTTTTAAGGAGAGATGTGATAGATAAGGGGCTCATCTATCGTACCACTACTTAAAAGTCAAAGTCACTTTATCATTTCAATTTCTAATACAAAACTCGCTCTCAAAAAAACGTGTAAAAGTCAACTGTGAAAATTGATCTGAGACGGAGGGAGTATTAAATTAGAGCATTGACTTAAGGAAAACACATTAAACTAATCAAGTATTAATTAGGACAAGTGTATATCTTCTTCTTCTTTTTCTTCAACGCACACACAAATTCATGAGTGAGATGCATAATTTTTATTTTTTTATATCGGACAAATTGTGACTCGAAACCATGACCTTACGTATAGATAGTGGTGTTCTAACCACTTGAGCTATTCAACTTCGCCAAGATGAAGAAAATAATCGACTATGAGGGTTGTTTCCAACAACAAACTCACACTGCAAGAAAATAAAAATTTGTTTACAAAATTTTCCAACATGACTTGGTAATTTGTTTACTGAGTAAATTGCAGACTTGGTCCCAAGAGATTAGGTTTAAAACAGTTTTGGTCCCTAGGTTTCAAAATGGTCCTTTTTTGAGCAGTTTTGGTTCCAACCGTTAGTCAAATGGAAGAAAACCTTTAATTTACCAAAAAATTATGGTACCAAATTTGCAAAATGGAGGGAATGATTCTTAAGCTTAATTAATTATATATGTAATCAACATGAATTCATAAAGAGATAGTGTCTTGTGAAACGTTGCACCCTATTGATATGTGCAATACATTATAAATTAGGTAAAATTGCGAAATTAAATGGTCGGTCGGGGCGGTCAAAAAATTTGAGCAAGTTAAGTGTCTCTTTGCTATGCAAGGATATCGTTATCAAATTGTGTTGTAGCTTAATGGTTCTTGTTTATTGTTAGTGTATTTGATTGCAGGTTCAATTCTTACTGAACACATAATTTTTAAATATTTTTTTTGTCAAGAAACCTTGCTATTTTCCATGTGTTACTGAATGGATAAGTAGATATCACTACATGTTATACTGAAAATACTTCATATCTTACGTAACACGTATTAAAACATAACGTAAAGCATGAATGTTCATAAAGTAAAACATTGTTGTTCATATGGTAACACATTGTTGTTCATATGGTAACACATTGTTGTTCATATGGTAATACATGAGTATTCACATAGTATGACGACGACATGTATACAATGTTACATATTACTAAAAAACATGTGTTACTACATGAACAAAAAAGTGTTATCCTATGAAGAAAAAACGTATTACCACATGAACAAAAATCAGTACAAAGCAGAAAAAAACCCTTAGTCCAAAATTACCTATTTAAAGAACAACATCCATGTGCTACTACATGAACAAAAAAGTGTTACCCTATGAATAAAAACGTGTTACTACATGAACAAAAACCAGTACAAGCGCGAACAAAAAGTCCTCAGTCCACAAATACAAATTTAACAGTCCAAAATTACAGATTTAAAGAACAACATCCATGTAACCTACATGAACAAAAAAGTGTTACCCTATGAAAAAAATGTGTTACTACATGAACAAAAATCAGAACAAGCGCGGACAAATTAAAAAATCCTCAGTCCACAATTACAGATTTAACAGTCCACAATTACAGATTTAAAGAACAACGTGAGAAGAGTGCAAAAGGATCTGCAAGATTGCGTTAGAAAATCAAGAGGAACAAGAATGAAAGGACCTGTAAATTTGCAAGGATGAAAAAACTGTAGAAATGGAGAAGAATATGGACGAATTTGAATAAGGAAGAGAAAGAAAGAAAAAGAAGAACAATAGAAGAGAAACCTAAGAACGCGCTGCTGTGAAAACCATATCTGAGATCGTAGCGTCTGTTGTGTTGTGAGGAAGAAGAAATCCGCCGGAAGAAGAAGTGTACCTGACCCACGAAACTAAAAACCTAAAATTTGGGCTAAATTGCACATAAATCATAGTATGTAATATTGCATACAAGTTTTTGTCATTCATAAATTACATGTTAATTGTAAAATTATTATATATAACTTAAATATGAATAAAAAATACTTTTTTTTTTGTAAACTAAATAATAATCTATGTAAAATTCTTGAAAATTATATATATATATATATATGTATATATATACCAATATTTTCATAACCGAACCGGTGACCAAATCGAATTGGGCACTAGTTGATGGTTCAACTGGTTGGACCGGTCGGATCGGCAGTCCAACCATTAAAATGATTCCTATCAATATTTTTAAAATATTCTCTATATTACATTAAAAATAAAATAAATATGCATTTATAAAATTTAAAATTAATTATATATCACTAAGTTTCATTTTTAAATAAACACAATAGAATCATAGACAACACAATACTATTTAAAATAAGGATGATAAATATAAGGATTAAATTTTAAAATGAATTTAAAAGTTAAAAAAAAAAATCAGTTCAACCTGTTTTACCGATTTCCCGGTTTTGATCGGTTATTTCGATTATGACCGGCTTTTTCCGTTCAACCGTAAAAAAGGTTCTTTGAGGGTATTCGAACCGATTCCATGGCCGATTCCCGGTTCAACCTGGTTCTGAAAACAGTGATATATACATATAGAATCTGTATATAATTTACAAAATAATCAATAAACTTTTCCAAATCAAATAATATAAGTACCTACGGAAAACACGGTGCACTTGATGCACAAGATACTCACCCTATATTTATTTAATAGCAAGTTTTTTTAAAAAAGATTAACAAAATTTATCTTAATAGTATTTTAATAAAAACCAAATAATAAACTAAAGATAATAGAAATAAGTTTATTAAAAATCTCGAAATTACACTAAATAGACTATACATTAATTATAAAATAGCAACTAAGAAATTATAAATTAATTAATGTAAAATCTGAAAATTAAAAAAAAAAAAAAATTATTTTTTTTGGGACCAAATCTGCAATGTTTATGGGACCAAATCTACAATTGTTTTTGGAAAATCTGCAATTAACGGTGCATGCTACTCACTTTCGTTGGAAATAGACATAAAATTTTATGGGACCAAATTTGTTAAAAAAAATGACCATTTTGAAATTGACCTATTCTCTTGAGACCAAAAGTGCAATTTACCCATTTATCTACCTATTAAAATTTCTAAAATCTGTAAGTATAAGCAAAAATTACTATTTAAGGATAAAATTATTTTTGTTGTAAATTTTATAGCTCTGTTAAAAAATTCTGTAGGCAATTTTTTTTTTTTTTTGTAGTACCCTACCTCTGAAGTGGGAGGATAAGATTCTGGAAACAGCCTCAACTTCTGTTTGCTCCAATAATATTGAATTTGCTCAATTGGGTAACGTAATCATAAATTTTAGACGCAGATTAGAAGATTGAGATGAAGAAAGTAAAATTTAATCGTGATTAACATGAAGCCCATTCGGCTAAGCTTATTTTAAACATTTTATTAGCTCTAACATTTTATAATTAAATTGTTTTAAGTGTTTATAAGATGTAATTTTTAAGTAGTTTATAAGAAGTTAAAATGTTTGTTAATGAAGCATATAAGTTCTTTAATATTTAAAAATGTATTTGAAATACTCAATAATTTGATTTCTAATAATGAAGTCAATTTTCCATTTGTTCGAACTCATAGGGAAGAAATTCCATTTATGGATTGAAATCCTTATTATATAGAATTATGTTATGGAGCTGTTGTTTTATCTTTGAATCTAATTTGATTTAGGTATTTTGCTAAAACTTATCTTATTTTTTCAATTGTTAGAATTTTTTTATCGGGGAAATCATAAATTTTTTGGGAATATTATTTAATTTATATATTTTTTGAGATGGTGGGGCTGGGAACGGGCCGGGTTCGGGCGGGTACTGGTAATCCTCATTCCAACCCGACGCTATGATTCGCTTATGGGAGCATTACAATATCTGACCATGACCAGACCCGATCTCTCATTTGTTGTAAATAATGTGAGTCAATTTCTGCAATCTCCCACTGATAATCATTTCCTTGCTTTCAAGCGTATACTTCGTTATGTGAAGGGTACCTTGAACTTTGGTTTATCATTTACTCGTGGATCCGACTTCTCGATTGTGGGATACTCTGACGTTGACTGGTCCGTTGTATTGATACATGTCGTTCCACTTATGGTTACTCCATTTTCTTAGGAGGTCATCTAATTTTTTGGAGTGCTAAGAAACAACATACTGTCTTGAAATCAAGTTTTGAATCAGAATATCGAGCCCTAGCCAATAAAGCCCAAGAAGTTGTGTGGATTCACTCAGTTACTTTAAGAGCTAAAAGACGTTCCTTCATCTAGGCCACTTTTTCTTTGTGACAACAAAATTGCTCTTTTTATTAGCCAAAATTCAGTCCCCCACAAGCATACAAAACATATCGATATCGATTGCCACTTTATTCGAAAATTAATTTCTTCTGGACGACTTGAAACTCAGTTTGTGCCATCTCATCTCCAAATTACTGACATCTTCACTAAGAGTCTTCCTCGTCCCAGTTTCAAGCTTCTATTTGTTCGATTACATTCATCTGTTTAAAAAATAAAATATTTTTTACAGTGATAGTTTTTGTGCATAACAGTCGAGAGTTTTATACATAACAATAATAGTTTTTATACATAACACTGATACTTACAAAACCTAGCTAATTCACAATGAACTCGAGTGCATACAAATTTTAGTCTATTCTAAATAACCATAATCTGATATTCAAGCAATTCAACCCTAAGCATATCCATTCTTCTTCCAAAAATTATTTACAACAAGCCCCGTCGCATAGCTCCTTAGACTTCAAATTTTCTATCATGTGAATATATGTTAATAGGAATTATATCGTAAAAGCAAATTAAATATATATGTCTATTTTATAAAATTTCCGAACATTACAATTTCACCACAAATTCTGACACTTGTAACGAGACAATTTTCAATTACTCCGAGATTGCAAGTTAAGTCTTTGAAAGTCTTTCAGTAAATCGTCGAATTTGAAAGGTCGTATTCCTGCAGGTTTATCTCCTACTCAAAATCAAATCCATCTCGATAACCATCATTTGGTGGCTGGCTCGAGGAGAGCATGGAATCCCCATCCCCGAAGCATATCATCAAGGACCCTACGGATCAGCTAGGACAGGCCCAATTATCAATTATTACGAAATCGTCTTTTAGATTGGATAAGGCCCAACTCACTCATCCGGAGTTGATCCAATGGGCCCAGACGCCTTGTCTCCTTTGGAAGCTGATCCAATGGGCTCAGACCCCTTCAATTAGAGAAGCACTGAGGAGGAAGCCCTGTCAATTATGGAGGTCAGTGAATTTTTGGGTTTTTCTTCGGAAAGAGATAAGGAATTTCTTCTTCCTAAATTAATTTATATGGAAAATAGAGATAGAGGTGCTATTGAGAATGTGATCTCTACGAATCCGGAGGCCCAAGTTGAGGGAAAGATTAATCCTGTGAATTAATGAAGATTCTAAGTTATAACGTGCGGGGACTAGGAAGTAGGAGGAAGAAGAATATGGTCAAAGATCTTATCTGTAAGGAAAAAAATGATTTTGCGTGTTTGCAAGAAACAAAAATGGAGGTCATTGATAGATTAACTTGTGATACTCTATGGAAGAGTAAAGACTACGATTGGTATTATTTGGGATCCACGTATTCTCAGTATTTGGGACTGCAAGTTATTTCAGAAAAAAGATTGTTGGGGAGAAGACGGAGTTCTAGCCATTGAAGGTCAATGGGGAATGGAAAATATTGATATTTGTTTTATGAATGTCTATGCTTCTTGCGATTTTAGAAAGAAGTTGCGTCTTTGGGAGTTTATTTCAAGCAAAGTGACGGAGAAACAAAACTTTGTTTGGTGTGTGTGTGGGGATTTCAATTCAGTCCTTCATCAGGCGGAGAGAAAAGGGGCAAGTCTCTCATACTCCCAGAGGGATATTTCTGCATTCAATTACTTCATCCAGGAATCAGATTTACTCGACATCCCTCTTTTTCCTAGACGCTTTACTTGGTTCAAAGATAACGGCTCTTGTTGCAGCAGGTTGGATCGATTCCTTATTTCAAGGAATTGGTTTTCCAGATGGCCTAATTCTACTCAAAGAGGCCTTCCTAGATCTTATTCGGATCATGCCCCTATTACTCTTGCAATGGAAGTCCCTATCAACTGGGGTCCTAAACCATTTAAGATTGTTAACTGGTGGTTGGATATTGATGAGCTAAAGAAGATTATCCGTCATTCGTGGATCAATGCAAGTGTGGATGGATGGGGGTCACATGTTGTCAAGGAGAAACTGAAGATTATTAAACAATCAATCAACACTTGGAGGATGAAAGGAGGAAATAATCTGGAATCTAAAATTAAGGAAACAGAACTTCAGTTGTCTTCTCTTGACGTCAAACTCGAGTTAAAGGGTTGGTCTTCTAGAGATATTGAGGATAAGAAAAATCTCCTCTGCTGTTTGGAGGAGTACTATTTGAAGCGTGACAGACTTGCTTTCCAAAAATCAAAAACTAATTGGCTTCGTGAAGGGGATACCAATTCTGGTTTCTTCCATGCTTCAGTGAATAGAAGATCCAAATTATCTGAAAATAAAGGTATCTCGGTTAATGGAAAATGGGTGGAAGGGGTGGAGGAATTAAAAGAGGGGATTTATACTTACTTCAAAACTGCTTTCTCTAAGGCGATTTGCAATCGACCAAAGATGACAGGCATTTCTTGTCCCAAAATTGGTGTTGCTGAGAACTGCTTGCTCACTGCTGCTTTTTCTAGGAGTGAAATTAAAAAGGCTGTTTGGGGTTGTGGGGATAACAAGAGCCCGGGGCCAGATGGATTCAACTTCCGCTTTGTAAAATGTTTCTGGGATCTGATTGAAGAAGATATGTGCAAGGTTGTGTCTGATTTCCATTGAATGCCAAATTTGTGAAAAAAGAATTAATGCCTCTTTCTTTACTCTTGTGCCAAAGGTGCTGAACCCAACCTCTATTTCTGAATTTAGACCGATTTCTCTAATCGGATGTGTATACAAAATTTTGGCGAAATTGTTGGCAAATAGATTGTCGAAAGTATTGGAGGATGTTATCTCTCCAAATCAATCTGCTTTTATTAGAGGCAGAAATATTCTTGATAGTGTTGTCGTGGCAAATGAGGTTGTGGACGAAGCCAGAAAAGAGGGAAAGAGTATATTTGTGTTCAAAATTGACTTCGAGAAGGCATATGATTCTGTTGACGTCTCCTTCCTGCAAGATATGATGGCAGCAATGAATTTTGACCCTAAATGGTGTGAATGGATTAAAACGTGCGCTCAGTCCGCCTCTATTTCTGTCCTAGTGAATGGGAGCCCTACTAAAGAGTTTATGCTAGAGAAAGGTTCAAGGCAAGGGGTGTCTTTTCTCCAGTTCTTGTTGGATCGAAGTGTGTTAAATTTTCTCATCTACAATTCGCGGATGACACTATGGTTTTTGGTGAAGCTAATAGTAAGAATATCATCGTCCTAAAAAGTATCCTTCGAATGTTCGAGTTGTGGTCAGGGCTGAAGATCAATTTCAATAAGAGTACTTTGTCGGGTATAAATGTACCGAGCAATATCCTTTCTAGTATGGCTGATTTGATGAATTGTAAAACAACTGAGTTTCCCATCAAATATCTTGGTCTTAAAATTGGTGCTAATTATGGTAGGAGCGCAAGCTGGACTGATGTGGTGAAGAAAATGGAGTCTAGACTTAACAGATGGGACAACAAGTTTCTATCTTTCGGTGGTAGAATTATTCTAACGAAGGTTGTTTTAGCTAATCTTCCCACTTATGCTTTATCTCTAAATCGTGCCCCTGCATGTGTTATCAAAAAGCTCACTTCAATTCAGTGTCGCTTCCTATGGGGTGGTAGAAAAGGTGTTGAAAGAAAGATCGCTTGGGTTAGTTGGGAAAAAATTTGCAAAGCCAAAACGAAGGGTGGATTAGGTATCAAAAATCTCAAAGCTTTCAATCACGTTCTTTTGGGAAAATGGGGATGGCGTCTACTCGAGAAGGACAATAAAAAATTGTGGGCTGATGTTCTTATCTCGAAATATGGTGATTTGCAAGCCTGTGTGGAAAAGTTCAAATCAAGCAAAGTGTCCAGGAAGAATTGGTCTTATTAGTGGCTCTCGCTTATTTCTGAAATAGTATCTAAAGAATGGTTTAACAACAATTGCTACCAAGTCGTGGGAAATGGTTGTAACATCAGATTTTGGTCGGACAATTGGGTTGGTGGTTCGAACCTCAAATTGCTTTATCCCCGTCTCTTCAAAATTGATCGCAACTCTTCTTGCACTATTGCAGATAGAGTTAAGTGGGTGGAAGGTACTAGAAGTTGGACTTGGGAGTGGCACCGAAGGTTATTTGATTGGGAGCTAACTTTGTTGGAGGACTTGATTGCCCGAGTTGCTGGTTTTTTGAGTTTTTCGATGGAAATGGATCGCTGGAAATGGGGCAAATCTGGTTCGGGAATGTATTCAGTTAGTTCAGCTTATGCTACTATATTGGATGTTGCCGATTCTCCAAATTATCAGAGGTAAGATTTGAGTATTATTTTGAGTAAAGCAGTCCCGCTCAAAGTGGCCGCTTTCTCGTGGAAAATGGTCCAAGATAGGATCCCAACTACTCTCAATCTTCGCAAAAGGGGAGCTCTCAATATCAACTATTCAGTTTTGTCTGTCTTATGCAGAGGGGAAGAGGAAGATGTTGACCATTTATTCTTCAAATGTGCTATTGTCAAGAAGTTATGGGAGGATTTGTACGGTTGGTTTGGGATTAATTACCAGGTTAACATTACAAAGTTGGACCACTTTATTCATCACTGCAGCTGCTCAAGTTCAGAGTGGAAAATTGCTTGGGAGTTGATTTGGCACTGTTCAATCTGGCATATCTGGTGGCTTAGGAATTCAGTTGTGTTCAGAGGTTTAAAACCAGATGATCAAGACGTGTTGTTCAAGATTCGTATTTCTTCTTTTTTTTGGTTAAAGGCAAAAAATTATATCAACAGTTGGAACTCTATTGGAGATTGGATCAGAGAACCATATCTATGTGTTAGCTAAGGCAAAGTTTTTTGAGGATCTGTTGTAATCTCTCTTCTTTATTCTTGGGGTATTCCTGATACCCCCAATAATATAATTTTGTTTTTTCCAAAAAAAAAAAAATTAATAGATTTACTAAAATTGATCACCTTAATTTATTTGTTTATCAATTCTAGGTAATTCACTTAATATAATCCTTATTTATGTGATTATATTGTAGCAACTAGGACAAATAATCACCTAAGGAATAACGAAGTCTAGATTATATAGTTCGAACGTTTCGCTTTCATAGTTTAGTTTGCTCTATTATTTTGGTTCGTTAATGCGTTATGTGGATAAAATATTAAATATATGTTTTAAATTTATTCATTAATTGAGATAGATTAATTAGAAATCGTACTTTTTAATTAATTAAATTTAAGAAATAATTCTAAAATCTCCATGGACTAGAATAAAAATGGAATAATTACAAGTAAATACAACTTTTAAGTGTGTATAACTATTAGATACTACCTATTTTATATATTACTATTAGATACAAAGTGACCCTTAAATACCTAAAGCACCCTTTCCAATTCTATATAAGATTTACTTTTATCAACCAATTTTTAATTAAAAAAAAAGAAAAACGGATGTCCAATCATTCCCACTAATAAATGCATAAAATTTTGGTATGTTCATTTCATTTTATTGATTAAAAAAAAATTTGCCATTGTGCATATTAAATGGACAATTTTTGGTATGTTCATTAAAAGAAAAAAACGGCTACTCATTGTGTATCAACTTAATATTTGGCGCAATTTTTGGTATGCTTAGATTCCTAGTAACGTATTTAAAAAAAATGGTTTTCCAGTGTGCCTCATCATGTTAATTGCAAAATTTGGTATGTGCATACTCTTATCTCCAAAAATTAAGCCTCCATTGTTTTACAAAATTCTCCAGATGAAACACACTATTTTTTTATCTCCATTTATTCCATCCGAACCAATTATTTTTTTTTCACATTTTTAACAATTCTCATTTGAATTCTCGGGATTTTTGATAGAGCATAAAAATCCAGTTGATAATTGGCAAATTTTTTTTTCGAATTTCGCATATATCTGAGAAGAGTAGTCCAAGCATTTCAAGAGATTGAGGAGTCAGTAGCCATGGATTATTCAGGTCATTCTCAAATCAAACCAAGGGGAGTGCAAATTGATCAAGGTTAATGAAAGTTCAACATTCTCGAGTTTGTGCCCCAAGTTCTTGATGCATACGTGGGTTGATTTGCAATTCGATCAATTGTCATGTCATTTCTCAGTTGGTAGTATTAATAATTGTTGTTTGGGTTCTGATGTTGATTTGAGGAACTTGATATCTATTTGCCAACATACGACTGAGAAAATTATTGATGTTGAGGTTTGTTCTTCTATTCCATATTACAATCGGATTGAATATGGTAGTAATTGTACACATGTGCAAAGTGATCAAGTGTTGCAAGTGTCTTCTGAGATGAATGTTTGTAGTCAGATTGTGGAGAAAGAACAAAGTTTGGTGTTAAGTAAAAGTGCAGATATTTGTAAGAAAAGAAACTTACTTGAATCACAAATAGAGTTTAGTGGTACGTATTTTTTATGACTAAATTGTTAATTGTTACTATAAATGTTGGGAGTGCACGTGAATTTGTCATTTTTCGTATATGTATGCCTATGCAAATATAAAGTATATATGCAAACTTTGGAAGAAATATGTGCAACAACACATCATTTTTTTATTACACATGTGCAATGTGTAATGAGATTTTACACGGATTTATTCTTTTGACATATAACTTGTTCCTTAGGAAAAATTAAAAATAATCCGATAACTTAGGGTGCTTACAGTTTTAGTTCTATTATAGGATTGAAATTAGGATCCAAATAAATTACAGGCTATAATTTTTCTGGTGCAAACTTGGGTTGCATGTATTAGTGGTTCGATTAATTGCACATGCAAATGTAAAGTACCTATGACAAATTTGAAGAAACATATGCAACATCACATCTTTTCAAAAAGAAAAAAAAAATTGAAAAGCATGTGTGCAAAGTTACAATCATGTTTTTAAAAAGATGCTTTATACACAGAATTTTATCTTACGTGTGTGAAAGTTTTTATAAATATTTTTTCAAATTTACACTTAAAAAAAATAATTAAACAACAACTCCACACCTTCAGGAAAATTTAAGAATAAGTCCAATAAATTAGGGTGATTACAATTTTAGTTATATTATATGTAGGTCCCGAACGAGTTTCGTGAGGGCAGAAGTCTAGAGGGGAGGGGTGAATAGACTTCTGAAAACTTTTTCGTGCAGATCAGGTGTGATTGCAGTTTGCCTGATCAGAGTGCAAGTGAATCAGTTTGGACTGATGTTCAATCTTACTATGTGCCTGAGGGCAGATCAGTTTGATATCTGTCAGTTTAACTGATAGTGAGGAAGCTAGTTAATACCCGTGTGAAAAACCAGTTTTATTAAATCAGATTCTCAAGTCAGTTTTCAATCGGCTGACTAAGCTGTCAACCTGATCAAATCAGTTGCTTGGTGCAGACTGATATTAACTTAGAATATGTATGCAATTTTAAGCTCAGTTGTGTGAATAAAGTAAAGCAATAAAGAGCAAGTAAATGCACACAAGATTTTTATAGTGGTTCAGACAATCGGTCCTACGTCCACTCTTCCCTATCACAAGGGGCACCAACTAAACCAACTTAACCGACTGGACTTAGTTTAATGTGTTAGTCCAACACCCAACAGATGTTTATCGAGTTCACACTCAACCGATCCCAGAAATCAGAACTAGAATCCCTAGTCTGAAATCTTGCAAAAACAAACTTAACCTAACTTTGAGTTTGGGTAAAGATTTGTTGTGGTTCCAACTGGAAATCTATCCTAGTGTTTATGTAGCCAAATGCTAGAGGATGAGATTTCTATGCTAAGAACAATGGGATGAACACTTAAGAATAATCTTCAAAATTTGGTGTTCTTCGAGCGGAAATTCTGCTATAGCTTTTGCTTCTTGATAATTTGCGTTAATATCGTTGTTCCGCTCCTTCGGTTCATATTCTTCACTTTTGAAGAGCAATTCCATTTTATAGACCACGAAATCAAAGAGCCGTTGGAGAGCAATTTGAATTTCGGGATATATTTGGTAGGTTTGTAGGATTTGATGTGACGTGCTCCGAATATCGGCGTGGCCGAAGGCATGATTAGCGTCGTTTGTGTCCGCAGCGTCGAATCCCGCATTGTCAGCTCTTTTTGTGCACGTGTCGCTTTCTCTTTGGCTTTACGAGTACGACACTTCAATATTTGTCCATTTGACGTTTGATATTCCTTTTTGTAGAATATTCGTATTGTCTGGTGTACCATTTTGGTTGACGCCAGGTGTGAGCTGACCTGATCAGATAACTGATCAGTCTACCTGATAGAGTCTTCTGATGCAGATTGTCTTAGCACAATTTGCAGACTCGGCTGATGTAGGTCTTCTGGTCTTCTGGTAGTCTTCTGATCTTTAGGTTACTCTGACTCTCAGTGTTCAGTGTCATACCTAGTCTTCAGGTTTCTCCGAGTCTTTAGGTTTATCTGAGTCTTCAGGTTTATCTGAGTCTCAGTGTCTTCTGTCTTCACCTGATCATCTGACTTCTTCTTGTCTTCTGACTTGTCTTAGTCTTCTGATCATCTGACCTTATCTGGTCATCTGATAATTTGACCTGACCTATACATATTGAGTTCCCCCTCAATATGTGACCTATCTTTTACATCAGCTATCTATACATTTCAGTTGGTCATCTTAATCTGATTCTAAGTCATCAGTCAGCTAACAGATCTGACTGGTCCTATTACAACCTGTTTTGGAACTTCCATCTAAACTAAATACAAATTTCCCAACAATTTCCCCCTTTTTGATGGAACCAAAACTCTTAATCAGAAAAACAGATAACATGAATAGAAATGCAGATAATGTAAAACAGTACTTTCTTCAGAAGACAATGAGATGTTGTCTTAGAATCAGAGAGATAGAATATTTAATTCAGATAGGTGTGTGCATTACAGAATACATGAAAACGTACCTATCATCTGATTCCAAGTTGTCTTCCTCAGGTGTACTTGAACCTTTGAAGTTCTTTGGGGATACCAAACATCTTGTACATCCTTTGCATTAGCTTGTCCAGATCTTCTCTTCTATGGATCCCTCCTTTGTCAGCAAATCCATAGTAGGCATCCTTGAATTTGACAGCATCTAGCTTGTTGTCTGGACGCAAGGGTGGAAGGAGTTGTTCAAAGGGAAGAGTTTCAGGTATCAGTGACATGATCTTCCCTTCCTTCATCACCATCTGGTAGAAGTCTCGGGTGCCGTTTCTAACCGATTCGAAATTCATCATCATTTTACATGCGGTCTTGATGAATCGGAATCATCTCCGGGATGTATACGTCACACAACCATTCTACTCTGATCTGATCCCATTTCGAAGCGAGATCTAACAAGGCATGAAGGACCTTTAACAGTCTTGGAAAGGCATTCTCTTCCCAAGCAATCTCCTCTCTTTGTAGCTTCATTCTTTCTCTTCCGCCGGATGTATCGATGTTTAGTCCCTTAGCCTCTGTTAACTACCTTCTTGATGGCGGTCTCTCTTATTCTCTATGCGGGTTTGCTCTTGAATTTGTTCGGAGACACATCGGCTTTTGGTAGAGAATAATTCCCCTTGTCTCTGAACTTCAGCAGTAGCTTTCACCATCTTGCCTTTGCCTTTCTTTCTCTCCAGAGTCTGCTCAGGTTCATCTCGTTCGTCTTCTTTTGCTAATTTCTTAGCGAGTTCAAGGCTCTTGGCCTGATCATCAATTTCAATTCTTTTCTGTACAGACGAGGAGAAGTCTTCAATCTTGTCGACTCTAGCAATAACATCTGAAAAAAAGCGGTCTTACGCTTTCGATTGATCTCTTTGCTATGTTGCTCCCACGGTTTCTTTTAGTTGAAGAACAAGATCGGTAGATGGAGTGGTTTTGGCAAGTCGATCTGATGCAAACTACGGAAAAGATGCAATTGTTACCAACTGTGTCTGTTTTTCTTCTTTCTCTTGTCCTTCCCCCTTTTTGGTTTCATCAAAGAGGTTGGACAACGCGATTCGATTGAGCAATAAAGCGTCGTGTGATGATCTCTCTGAGTTCCTCAATAGCAAGAGGGTGATCGGCGGTGGCGAAGGTCGAGGAGTTAAAAAGTGTCGAGAGCAAATTGATGTCTTTTCTTGCTCGCGTAGAAGTTACAAAGTGATTCCAACCCATATCCATGTGGTTGTCGGTCTTCTCGAGGATGCCCGGACACTTTCAAAGCTTTTGTGTCTCATTGAGCATGTCTGTCTGAACTTTGAGTTTATCAGACTGGAGAGTGAGCTTCTCGGCAAGAGGATTTACTAGTTGCATCACATTAGAAAGGATGACATTATGCATCCCATTTGTGGAGACTCCTTTCTCACAACCCAGTTTTGTTTGCTCTTCTTCAAACCGCTTCATCGGATCTGCTTTGTGAGAGAAGGTGTGAATTTGTCTTCAATAGCGACCTTGACCCCATCCGAATCTTCTCGATTATAAAGATCTAGGGTATCGAGCTCAAAGATAGCGATGCAGTCGGATGTTGAAGCCTTGCCAAGTTGGGTCTCATCTGCGGCACCCATTCTTGGTTCATCGGCTGACTCCCTCAAGATTTGTAGGAGGTTGAACAGTCTCCTCTCTATTATCAGCAATCCCGAACCTTTCATGAATCAACCATCTGATATCATCCTCAGAGGCCAATTCAACAGCGCTATCAATCCCAGCATTGTTCAAGCACTTCATCTCCAAGTCTACAAAGAAATCAGATCCCAGATTTTTCATGAGGATCAGAAATTCCTCGATGCTTTTCAATCTGATATCCCTCCAGAACACAATCTCCTCTATCGATCTTTGGATGCGGGATGTTGATCGATTAAGGCGCTGAGTCCAAAGAGATACTCCTTGATTTGTTGCTTCATTATCCTTATGATCGGGCTTTCTGAATCAGGTGAAGCAAGCACGGTTCTGGTATTGAAGGGATTATGAGAGATGGACACACACTTGTCAGATCTCTCAGGTTCTGGTATCTTGTTTGGAGATTGGGAGTGAGATGGGGATATTTGTGGTTCAGGTTCATTTTCCACGTGTTGTGGGGGTTCAGTTTCCTGAACAGGTTCATTGGTTGGGGGAGTGGGAGATCTGGGTGATCTGACTGGTGAGGGTGAGGGTGAGAATGTTTTGTGAAGAGAGGGTGGTGGTGATGATTTTTGAGGAGAGGGTGATGGAGATTTGGAGGTGGGCGTAGGCGATCTTTCTTTCTGGAAGATCTTGGTGAGAGGCAGAGAATCAGATGGTGATTCTTCCTCAGAGTGCTCCACTTCAGTTCCTCTGACAGCTTTCTCTCTTTCTTCTTCGATCATCTGCTCGTCCCTTACTTCACTGGTAGTGTGTTCAGAACTGACTGCTATCCTCACTTCTGATTCAACCTGAATCAGATCCTCCGTTCTGTGAACTTGCTGAGCAGAACTAGGAGCAGTCTTCAGAGGAGAAGTAACTCTCTTCTGACGTTTTCGTTGAGCATCTGGTTTCTTGGCCAGATCCTTCCTCTTCAACCTCTTCTCTGGAATGGTCGTTCCCTGCGCTTCTGAAGATGCAGTGGCCTTTTCTTTTCCCTTCTTTTCTCCCTTTGGTTTGGGCACATAAGGAGTAGGATCCTCATCAGATTGACCAGGCAGAGGCTCATCCTTGCCCAAGATGTCCTTGTGCTTTGCTTGATACACATTCGCACCATTCTCATTCCATTCATAATTCTTTGGCAGCTTGTCTGACAAAATAATTGAGATTTTGTGCATGAAGGAGCACTTGGAAGATAGGCATGCTTCATTCCTCTGGGTTAGATCGAACTTCCTTGAGTCTATCCGCAGTCTTGCCTTGACTATACCCAACCAATCCATATCTGAAGCCTTCTTGATGATTGCAGTCATGACACTGATCTTATAAGAAGTGACAACATCAAGACTGTAAGTTGAGCACAGAATCACCTTCTGAACAATCTCAAAGAGAAGGCGATATTTCCTCTTCAGGTAGGAGGCTTTGACATTCATTGTATTCTCCTTATTTGCTGGCCTCAACAGCTCGACTTCAAGAAAGTTCTTCTCTCCTACATCAGTCGTGTAGGTTTCTGGATTGATGCTTCCTCGAGTGAGACCGAAGATCCTCTAAAGATCATCATTTGACACTCGTACTTCCAATCCACCAACGGAAGAAATTAAATTAGCATCAATGTCCTCGTCCTTCTGTAGATTGTACAGAAATTCTAGGGTTTCATGAGTGTGGACTATGTTCTGATGTCTAGAGCAACATTGATCAAGACCACATGCTCACAAGCACTCCAGAATTTCCAGCGATTCAGGATCTGAGGTGATTGAGAATACTACATATTTCTCATCAATGATATCTTTCTTCATTGATGCGAAGTTGCAGAACTTTTTCCCTTGGCCCTGTCGTGCAACAAGATGTGCCATTTCTGTATGATATGCGAATTGATGTTAGTTTGAGTAAATTATTTCAATAATCTCAGTCAAACCAGCAATCTTAGCATCAATTAAGCAAGTAAGCATATAGATCGATGCAGATAGAGATTACAGAAATATAGCAGCACGACTTGTAAACCTAATGACCAGAGTGAATTGAAATCATGCAGTACTTAAAAGAAAAAAAATTACCAGATATTGATTCGTAGGATTGAGAAATCGTGAGAATAGAATCAATTGATTTTGGAAAGTAAATTTCTGAAGATTTTGAAAGTTTGATCTTTTAAGAGATTGAGAAAACGAAGTAGTGGAAAGAAGGTTTTCTGAGAAATATTTGGATTTATAGTATGCGAGGGAAACCTTTTTGCACAACTTTCCAAAGGTACTCAAGTGTCCGTGTTTTGAAATCAATGGCTGAGATTAGTCGGCCGAAAAAGTTTTAATAGCACGGTTGAGAAAAGTAGTCTTCTAGTATTTTGGACTCGAAAACTCGTAATAAAACGCATTAAATACACATTCCCATGTCCGCAATTAATGTTTTGCAATGCATGTGTCACAAAGTTAAAAGAAAACAGAGTAGAAACCAATTTATTTAAATAAAGCATATAAGATGTTCAGAAAGGGATAAATAAGAAACGTATCTGACTGATTGATATTGTAATCAACCAGTTACCACTGTGATCTGATCTGGTTGGCTTGATTACTTGTTGACCTTACTGATGGTAGCCTATACCTTAGCATTTCCCAACAATATTCCACTCATCTGATTCTCTTATCTGATCCTCTTCATCCTTCAGTCTTCTTCTATTAAGGCCGCATTTCCTATGCACTTAAGTCATACTCCCGCCAAAAACATTTACTTCGGGGAGTCAAAAAGTCGCCTCGATTCCCAAATCGGTGCGATTTGACATTTCGTAATAATGGTATAGATGTGATTACTCAAACCGTCAACTCATCCAACCATCGGCCGCGTGTTCCTTACACGTTGTCGATGCAAATTTCTCTTAAGGTCTTTTGAGAAATTAAATTTGCATCTATACCCCTGTTTTTCTCCTATAAATTGGCCTGGGGTGTTAGGCAAACAACACAACATAAACCATACATCTTGTTTAGCTTATACTCCATGCTTTTCGATGAATCCCTTATTTCCGGTGAAACTTCCGGCAAAAGCCTTTAACCCTTTTCCAATGATTTCAGCTTCTCAAATCAACCCTGTGTGTTCCTTCACACTGCTTTCGTCGTCATCGAAGATTACACATACGACACCACCGAGGCGGCGGATCTGCTATAGCAAATGAGAAGGCACTTCTCCTAACCGTATGCACCTTGTGTGCCTATCGAGATGACGGAATTAGCATCAACAGACTCAGTCTGATACAAAACATGGGTTTGGTATACGGTCTTGATCAGACAATAGCTGATCTTCGTATATCAAACTCAATATTTGCATGCGACACTTGTGGCCATATGGTCTTTTGACCAAACCTTTGGCACTTGTGTCCCATTTAACAGCTGGAGAGCCCATTGATTTCAGGTCTAGGGGCTCCTGGCTTAGAAATCCTTAAAAGGTCGCTCTCGCTCCTCACTCCGAAGCTCTGAGGGTGGCTCAGGATTATCTTAAAGCCTCTCACGCCCCTTTTAGGGTCGGGGGATAATGAGAGCATCAAGCTCTAAAATCTTTAAAGCCTCTCTCCACTTCCCTACCTAGGGTTAGGCTTAGGGTTTATGGTTTATGGTTTATGTAATGACCTCCGAGTCCTTCTGTACTTGTAACTTGTAATGTAAATCTGACCTCAGGGTCCTTATCAATGAAAAGTTCTATTATTTCATTGTTGTGTTGCCTCTACTTACTTATGCGATTTGTAGCCTTAAACTTATACAACTTTCTTGTTGACCGTAGCTTAATCGACTTATAAAGTATAACCTTCCAATCTGATCAGTTCCCCCTTAATCTGATATATCATAAACTGATCAGTTCCTTGTCTGATCTTCAGATCGGCTCCTTGTCTGATCGTCTGATCAATTGAGTTTCCTAACTCAACTGATTCCTCTTAACCTGGTTAGTCTTTTAACTAACTAGTTCTGGAGACCAGTCCACCAAACATTTCTGGTGCACTTTCTCTGAGATCCAGAAGCCCTAGCTCATTGCATAATTCTCTGAATCTGATCTCAGCTAGTGGCTTAGTTAAAATATCGACTTTACGCTTATCAATTATGGATCTTTTCCATTACGATATTCTTCTTTTCAACATGATCTCTAATAAAATGATGTCGACATCCACATGCTTGCATCTTGTATGTAGAAACAGATTACGAGTGATTGCAATAGACTATTCATCACGAGAATATAGGTACGTTCTTAGCTACGATGTTGTAATCCCTCGCCGACTTAGCGGGGCGGTTGGGAACAAATGACTTTCTGACCCATATATTCTGCTTCAGTAGTAGATGTCGCAACTGACGTCTGCTTCTTTGAAAACCAAGAGATCAGTTTACTACCTAGAAACTGACATGTACCTGAGGTTGACTTCCTATCGATTCTGCAACCTCCGTAATCAGAATCAGAATACCCACTAAGCTCTAGATTATCATCTAATGGGTAAAATAAACCAAGGTTCTTGTCCCTTCGGATACTTAAGAATCCGCTTAGTCGCTTCCGGTGGCTTTGCATTGGATTTGCACGAAATCGCACATACACCCTCTTGAAAAAAGTGATATCCGTCTGGCGACAAATCGGTATAATAACGATCAATGAGAGCCCTATATTCTTTTTTCGATTAGTTTTCGATAGTCCTCATCTGGATCCATCTTGAACCCGGTCATCATAGGAATTCTGGCTTCCTTACAGTTTTGAACTCCAAACTTAGCCAATAGATTCCTAGTGTACTTCACCTGGCAGATGAATATCCCTTCTGTACTTTGCTTGACCTGTAGACCCAGAAAGTAATTCATCTGACCCATCATGGACATCTCGAACTTCCCTTGTATCAACTTGCTGAACTTCTCACATAACTTATTGTTGGGAGATCCGAAGATGATGTCGTCCACGTAAATCGAACCATCGAATATCTTCTCCATCTTCTATTCTCGAATAAGGTTCGTCCACTATTCCTTTAGTGAATCCATTTGTCTATCAAGGCGAGAGAGTGTATCATACCAAGCTCGAGGAGCGTGTTTCAAGCCATAAAGAGCTTTTCTTAAACGGTACACTTGGTCACTTTTTTCAAAGCCTGGAGGTTGTTCAACATAAACTTCCTCAGCTAGTACCCCATTTAAGAATGCACTCTTTACATCCATCTGATACACAATGAACCCTCTGTGGGCAAAGATATGCCAAAAACAAACCCGAATGGCTTTAAAGGCGGCGGCGGTGCAAAGGTCTCATCATAATCAATTCCTTCTGATTGTGAATACCCCTTAGAAACAAGTTTTGCCTTATTTCTGGTTATGACATTATTCTCATCTCTCTTGTTCTTGAATACCCACTTTGTGTCAATCACGTCTTGATGAGTTGGTCTGTCCACCAGTTTCCAAACTTGATTCCTTTCAAACTGTTCCAGTTCTTCTTGCATGGCTAGAATCCAGCTTGCGTCTTGCAGAGCTTCCTCTACTTCAGTTGGTTCCTTCAAAGACATATAACAACAATACATGGCACTTTCACCAATCTGATGTCTAGTTTTGACTTTATCAGATGGGTCTCCGATAATCAGATCAGTTGGATGACTGGTTTTCCAGGTCCTTCTTTTCTGATTTGCATCTATTTGGAGAACATCATCCCCTTCTGATAGTAGTTCATTACTAGTGATTGGGAGTGGTGAAGAATTATGATCCACTTGATATGGACATGTCTCAGCTGATGTTGGACTCATCATGTGCTAATATCGTCGTAGGAACCGGGAGTTCCCCCGAACCAAATGGTTGATTGATACTATCTCAAATTTGTACCGGCTTCTTCAGCGACGGTTGTGCGTACCTTAGGGTCTGATTGACCCGGTGAATTAGCAAGATCAAGTTACGGGATATACAAGCATTACGTGTTGATTCTTTCTCCTTGATACTTAGTTGATCCATTTTTGCGATCAGTGCGGTTGATCTGGTGCATCGCTTGTTTCGAGGCGACTTTCTCTTGTTCAGAGGATGTCTCATCAAAGACCACATGGGGTGTTTCTTCCTCAACTAGGGTTCGCCTGTTGTAAACCCTGAAAGCCTTGCTCGATGAGGAATATCCTAAGAATACACCCTCATTTGACTTGGCCTCAAAAGTCTTCAACTGACTTTTCCCATTGTTGTGTATGAAACACTTGCACCCAAAAACATGGAAGTAAGAAACACGAGGTTTTCTGCCCTTCCACAGTTCATAGGGTGTTTTGTAGTGAACCTTAGTCAGAGAACATCTCTTCTGGGTGTGGCATGCAGTATTGATGGCTTCTGCCCAGAAACGGCTTGGTGTCGCATGTTCAGCTAACATAGTACGAGCAACTTCCTTGAGTGTTCTGTTTCTCCGTTCTGCTACTCCATTTTGTTGTGGCGTTCTTGCAGCTGACGTCTCATGCTGTATACCAAACTTAGTGCAAAAAATCAGTAATAAAAGAGTTCAGAAATTCTGTACCTTTATCTGATCTGATTTTTACTATGCTGACACCCTTTTCGTTTTGTAGTTTCTTGAGAAGCTCAGGTATCTTTGTTGTTGTCTCATTCTTCTTATATAAGAATACAACCCAGGTAAACTTGGAATAATCATCCACGATTACCAGAGTATATTTTCGTCGAGATCGTGGTGTATAATGGTCCAAATAAATCCATATGAAGCGATTTGCAATACTCTCTTTGGATCTTTGGTCGGTATTCCCTTGAATGAGGCTTTAACTTGTTTTCCCTTCTGACATGCGACACATGTATGATCCTTTGAGAATACCTCATTCGGAAGTCCCTCAACCAAGGACATCCTAGCTATCTTGTTAAGGGTTTTAAAGTTCAGATGACTCATTCTTTTGTGCCAGAGCCAACTGCTACTTTTGGAACTCTTAACAATTAGGCATGCATTTCTTGGACAACTGTTCCAATCTCTTTGTATAGATCGTGCCTTTCCTTGAACCAGTTAGCAAGATTTGTTGAGTAGCTCGATTCTTATCGTATTAATCGACGCTTGAGAACTCAACACTTGAATCTGTTGTCGCAGAAGGATAATCTTGATAGCGAGGTTATGCTTTAAACCTTCGACATACGAGACTCCAGTAACTTGTACATCATCATTCTCTAAGGTTCCGAATCCTTTGGTAAAACCAAAGTTATCATCACCAAATAGTACACTTGGGCCTTCTTGTTCTTTGTAAGAGCTAAGGAGATGTTTGCTTCCAGTCATGTGCCTTGAGAATCCACTATCGATGTACCAGATAGTTGCTTGTACACCTCCTTTGTTGGCCAAACCCACGCGAACCTGCAATCGAATCAGGTTTTAGGAACCCCTTTAGAATTAGGTCCTGGGGGGTTAGAGGTGGTTTTAGGGATCCATACAAACATGTCACTTCTATTGTAATCAGATAGATCAGAAGGCCTGATTTGTCTCCCATAAACATCAACATAATCATACGTCTTTTTATATGCATTCTGATTGGTATGATTATTCGTGCGAGCCTTGAGTGAATCAGAAGACTTGGGATTTTTCCTTACAGTTTGTCTTCTTTTACCCCAGTGGGGCTCAGGTGCAGCAGCCCTAGGTCTCTGGTTATAAGGGTAGGTACGACTGCTACCATTAAAAGATTCATATCTTTTTAGCATAGATGGTCTTGGCAGTTTACCTTTAGCTTGCTTGTTAGGCAGCTGACCTTGATTGGGTTTCAGATTAGATTTCCTTTTGACAAAGTTGTCTCTTTCGATACCTAATCATTTGTCGAGTTGAGGTCTCTTCTTGGAAGAACTGGATTCTTACGTTGATTCTCGGTGATGCTTAATCGATTCTTGGTCGTTTCTGTTCCCTTTCTGATTAGGCACATGCCTTACTTGCTCAGCAGGTCTCTTTTCCTTATCAGATACTTGTTTTGCTTTTTGTGTATCTAAGTCAGAGACTCGTTTGATTACACCATTTTGGAGTGAACCAAACGGGGCTTTTGAGGATGTAGAAGGGTTCTCATACCCAATTTCCTTCTTGTTAGTCGGCGTTCGAAAATAGGTGTTCATATCCTGAACGATTTTTGATGATTTCGTGAAAACCTCTATTTTCTTGCGTAAACTATCCTCAGTAGATTTCAGACTCTCATGAAGTCGGAAGAGTTCATCAAACTTAGCTTGTAGGATTTTGAAATCATCGACTTCTTTGTTTGTTGATTGCTAAATTGTTCATGTCTGCTTTCTCCCGATCGGAAGATTTAACCTTTAGAACTTTCGGTTCTTGATTTACCTTCGGCGGCTTCACCGATGATTCGGTTAATTTGCTTTCGACGTTTTTTTCTTTAACAAGCTGATTATTTTTGATCCTTCGCTTATCGTTTTCAGCTTCCACTATTGTATAAGTGTCTACTGCGTTAGAGAGATCATCAAGCAATTGCTCAGAGTAGAGCTGCAAGTCAATCTCTCCAGCAGGTGTGCTAATTATAGCTGGTGTGGAAATTGAAAAAGCAGAAGGTTTGGAGGTTACCTCAGATTGGTCTTCCTCCTTAGCCATCAGACATATTTCATCATCTGAAGAGAATATCAGATCTTCATGGTCGAAGAAATCATCAGCATTGCTTATCAGACAGAAGTCCTCTACTGAAGAGTAGCCAAAATCCTCAGAAGGCAGATAGGAATCATCAATTCCTGATGTGTCAGCAACCATGGCCTTTCTGTCTCTATAGCGTTGCTCTCTTACATTCGCTTCTTCTCTTCTCTTTCTTGGAGTCGTGCGGGACGATCGGTATTTGTAGTGACTGGTTTCTCCTGATTGAAGCATGATCCACGATCCACGAAACTTCTTCTGCCAGGTGAGTCACTCCGTCTGTAGGATCTGTCAGGTGACTTTCCTTTCTGATTGTAATCTGAACTTCTTCTCTCCGATCTGTTGTCTCTTCTCTCATCTGACCAATCATCTCTTTTCTTATCTTCTCTGTGATCCCTTCGGTCATCAGATCTGGTCCTTTCAGGAGATCTGTCAGTTGACCTCCTAATTCTTCCTCTGCTGTCTTGATAGTCTCTGTAGAATCTGCGATACTTACCAAGTTGAATGTTAGATCTTTCAAGTTTCCTGGTAAGCAAAGCAATCTGTTCAGCTTGGCTTATTATGTTTCCAACAGGTTTAGTGGCCTTTGATCTCTTCTTTGGTTGCTTTGAATGGCCTGGTTTTGATGTGGAGTTTGGTTCAAAAGAAAGCGACTCGTCTTCTTCTTCTTGCCCTCTTTCGATCAGATCGAACTCATGGGCTTTAAGACTTAGGAACAAGCTACTAGGCTTCATCTTGGCAATATCTTGGCAATCCTTGATTACCGTGACTTTCATGTCCCACTTCTTGGTGAGAGATCTCAAGATCTTGTAATTGATGTCTTTATCTGACATCTCTCTTCCAAGTTCTCGTAGCTTGTTTACTGACATGGTGATTCTCCCATCGAGCTCATTGATGGTTTCATTTGGCAACATCTTAAGCTTCTCGAACTTCACCAGTTCAGCTTGCAATCTGCTATCTTTGATCTGATCATTTCCTTCACACATCTCAGCAAGCGTATCCCACATTTGTTTAGCTGTCTTGAGATACTTTATCTTTTCTTTGGTGATCTTATCCATTGTCTTCATGATTATATGCCTGGCTATTGTATCCAGTGTATACAACTTTCTTTCTTCTGCATCCATCAGGGCAGGACTCTTCCGGACAAGGCTTCCAACTGCAAAATCTGGATCACCTCCAACAGCTGGGTTGTCGTGATAGATGATGATGGGTCCTCGTTCAATGACTTCCATCATTCTGCCGCTTATTGACCCCAGATGGTTGCACATGTATATTGTCCAATCTGCATACTCGTCAATGGAAAATTTAGGCAAATCATGATACATACCAGAGGTATTATCCATGCTGATAGTGATTTTGAAAACGAATGAGTTTTGAAAATGGTTTTTCAAGATCAGTTCAAGTGACCATAAAGATTCTTCCTTAAGAACCGATGATACTCAAAGCCAGTGGTCTGTAGAACCACTGCTCTGATACCACTTGTAGGTCCCGAATGGATTTCGTGAGGGCGGAAGTCTAGAGGGGAGGGGTGAATAGACTTCTGAAAACTTTTTCGTGCAGATCAGGTGCGATTGCAGTTTACCTGATCAGAGTGCAAGTGAATCAGTTTGGACTGATGTTCAATCTTACTGAGTGCCTGAGGGCAGATCAGTTTGATATCTGTCAGTTTAACTGATAGTGCGGAAGCTAGTTAATACCCGTGTGAAAAACCAGTTTTATCAAATCAGATTCTCAAGTCAGTTTTCAATCAGCTGACTAAGCTGTCAACCTGATCAGATCAGTTGCTTGGTGCAGACTGATATTAACTAAGAATATGTATGCAATTTTAAGCTCAGTTGTGTGAATAGTGTAAAGCAATAAAGAGCAAGTAAATGCACACAAGATTATTATAGTGGTTCAGACAATCGGTCCTACGTCCACTCTTCCCTATCACAAGGGGCACCAACTAAACCAACTTAACCGACTGGAATTAGTTTAATGTGTTAGTCCAACACCCAACAGATGTTTATCGAGTTCACACTCAACCGATCCCAGAAATCAGAACTAGAATCTCTAGTCTGAAATCTTGCAAAAAAAACTTAACCTAACTTTGAGTTTGGGTAAAGATTTGTTGTGGTTCCAACTGAAAATCTATCCTAGTGTTTATGTAGCCAAATGCTAGAGGATGAGATTTCTATGCTAAGAACAATGGGATGAACACTTAAGAATAATCTTCAAATTTGGTGTTCTTCGAGCGGAAATTCTGCTATAGCTTTTGCTTCTTGATAATTTGCGTTAATATTGTTGTTCCGCTCCTTCGGTTCATATTCTTCACTTTTGAAGAGCAATCCCATTTTATAGACCACGAAATCAAAGAGCCGTTGGAGAGCAATTTGAATTTCGAGCTATATTTGGTAGGTTTGTAGGATTTGATGTGACTTGCTCCGAATATCGGCGTGGCAGAAGGCATGATTAGCGCCGTTTGTGTCTGCATCGCCGAATCCCGCATTGTCAGCTCTTTTTGTACACGTGTCGCTTTCTCTTTGGCTTTACGAGTACGAAACTTCAGTATTTGTCCATTTGACGTTTGATATTCCTTTTGTAGAATATTCGTATTGTCTGGTGTACCATTTTGGTTGACGCCAGGTGTGAGCTGACCTGATCAGATAACTGATCAGTCTACCTGATAGAGTCTTCTGATGCAGATTATCTTAGCACAATTTGCAGACTCGGCTGATGTAGGTCTTCTGGTCTTCTGATCTTTAGGTTACTCTGACTCTCAGTGTTCAGTGTCATACTGAGTCTTCAGGTTTCTCCGAGTCTTCAGGCTTATCTGAGTCTTCAGGTTTATCTGAGTCTCAGTGTCTTCTGTCTTCACCTGATCATCTGACTTCTTCTTATCTTCTAACTTGTCTTAGTCTTCTGATCATCTGACCTTATCTGGTCATCTGATAATTTGACCTGACCTATACATATTGAGTTCCCCCTCAATATGTGACCTATCTTTTACATCAGCTATCTATACATTTCAACTGGTCATCTTAATCTGATTCTAAGTCATCAGTCAGTTAAAAGATCTGACTGGTCCTATTACAACCTGTTTTGGAACTTCCATCAAAACTAAATACAAATTTCCCAACATTATATATATTTTTAAAAGGTCTCGAAAGTGTCATTTGAAGTCCTTTTTTGTGCTATTTTATCAAAAAATTACATCAATATCATAATATGGAAAGTTAATGGACAGGAATTAGAAACAATATAAATTACAGGACGGTAATTTTTTGGTGCAATCTTTGGGTTGCACGTATTAGTGGTTCGATAAAATACACTTGCAAATGTAATGTTCCTATAGAAAAATTGAAGAAACATGTGCAACATCACATCTTTTCAAAAAAAAAAAAAACATTTAATAAAGCATGTGTCAAATTACATTCATGATTCTAAAAAAGATGCTTCATACACGAATTTTATCTTACATGTGTGAAAATTTTCATAAAAACTTATTAAAAAAACACTTTAAAAAAAAGTCCACACCTATAACTTGTTCTTTCAGTAAAATTTAAACGTGTCATCGAAATCATAATGTGAAAAGTTATAGGACTGAAATTATGATCAATTCAAATTGCAGGCTATAATTTTTTTGGTGCAAATTTGGGTTACGTGTATTAGTGGTTCGATGAATTGCACATGCAAATGTAAAGCACCTATAGCAAATATGAAGAAACATGTTCAACATCACATCTTTTTTTTTTTTTTAAATCCTGAAAAACATTTGTGCAATTTTTTTTTAATTGAAAAGCATGTGTGCAAAATTACAATCATGTTTTTAAAAAGATGCTCCATACACAGATTTTTATCTTACATGTGTGGAAATTTTTATAAATATTTTTTCAAATTTACACTCAAAAAAATAATAATTAAACAACAACTCCACACCCACAACTTGTTCTTCAAGAAAATTTAAGAATAAGTCCGATAAATTGTGGTGATTATAGTTTTAGTTCTTTTATATATATTTTTAAAAGGTCCCGAATGTGTCATTTTAAGTTCTTTTTTGCGCTATTTCATAAAAAATATTCAACAATATCATAACGTGGAAAGTTAATGGAAAGTACTTAGAAATAATATAAATTACAGGAATATAGTTTTTTTGTGCAATCTTTGGGTTGCACATATTAGTGGTTTGATAAAATACACATAGAAAAATTGAAGAAAAACATGTGCAACATCACATCTTTTCAAAAAACATTTAAAAAAGCATGTGTGTCAAATTACTTTTATGATTCTAAAAAGATGCCCCATACACGAATTTTATCTTACGTGTGCAAACATTTTCATGAACACTTATCAAATATACACTTTAAAAAATAGTCCACACCTATAACTTGTTCTTTCAGGGAAATTTAAACATGTCATCGAAATCATAATGTGAAAAGTTACAGGAATGAAATTAGAATAAGTACAAATTACAGGCTACAATATTTTTGGTGAAAAATTGGGTTGCACGTATTAGTTGATCAATGAATTACATATGCAAATGTAAAACACCTATAACAAATTCGAAGAAACATGTGCAACATCATATCTTTTTTTTTTTAAATCCTGAAAAGCATGTGTGCAAAATTACCAGCATGTTTGACAAAAAGATGCTCCTCCATACACGGATTTTATCTTACACGTGTGAAAATTTTCATAAATATTTTTTCAAATTTACACTTAAAAATAAAAATAAAGAACAACTCCACACCTATAACTTGTTTTTCAGAAAAAATTAAAATTAAGTCAGTTAAAACATGTCATTTTAAGTGCTTTTTTGCATTGTTTTATCAAATTTTTTCATCAATATCATAACGTGGAGAGTCAATGGATCTTAAAATATTTGCCTCTGTTTTTTTTTAACTGATCCCACCGAAGAAATCGCTGAATCTGCTTAAGTTGCCATTTTAAACAACTCCTTTTATTTTCTGCTTTTCAATCAATACGTGACTGGAATCCACGAAATTAAAAGCAAACCAACTCCTTCCCCTTTTTAATTCCAGTGAAGCACGACTTTTCTGTGGGATCAAGGAAAAAAAATGCTGCTGCTTGGTTTTGGTTGAGGAGGTCAAAAGTTGCGTCTGAGATTGATAGAAAATGGGCCGCCAATTTGATTTATTTCGGTAGCCAATTTGGGATGAGTAAATTTTGAGCGGTTGGACCTCCATTTTCGCGATTCTGAGAGCATATTTTGATGCCGTGCACCCATTTTTTTTTTGTTCATATCTCAAGCTCTCGATCTACGATTTAGTTGATTCTTTTTCCGTTGGAATCCTCTTTTCAACGAGCTTCATATGGTTCAACCCTCTTCTCCAATACCTTCTAAATCAAAACAGTTTTTTGCTTCAATTCTTGCTCGTTTTTCATCCGTTTTCTACAAAATCAACATGCCACACCCTTTCTCATCTCAAGTGCAATTAAGTCAAATTAATGTAGAAAAAGAGGAAAAATGCATGGAATCCTATCAAATTTGAGCAATTAAACACAAGAATTTCAAGCAATTCTCACACCAATCACATGTTAAATTAATATTTAAAGAAAAAGGTCCCCATCATTTCATTTTAAGCCCTTTTTTTGCGTTGTTTTATCAAAACATTCATCGAAATCTTAATGTGGAAAGTTAGTGGACTGAAATTAGAATCAATAAAAATTCCTGGACTATAACTTTTTAGTGCAACCTTTTGGGTTGCACGTATTAGTTGTTCAATGAATTGCACATTCGAATGTAAAGTATATATATCAAAATTGAAGAAACATGTGCAACACCACTTCTTTTCCATGTACAAAAATCTTACAAATAAGAATCTAACCTAATATTATGGAAAGCCCTTTATCATAATATCAATTACAATAATATAACACCTTTTATGTGTTCTTGGATGTTAGCACCACATGAAACGAGCCAAATTCGAATTGTTGTCCAGATGTAGTAATTTATGAAAGTAAAACGTCTAGGATACCATTGAAGTGTATAAGCCATCGTCTCCAAAAAAAAAAAAACAAGAGATTTTTTATGCTTCAGTATTCTATCGCATAAGAGGAACTAACATTTATAAAAGTCATCAACCTATTCAAAAATGAATTATTTTGCACATGTTCAGATATGTGTTGTACACATAGAGGAATGCTCACAAACACACCATAACAGTAAAACGATTAAACTGACGATGATAAATAGCACTCAAAAATCAACATTCCCGTCAATTAAGCAACGCACACAGCAAATAGTTAATATTTTAATGAAGTATATTTAACACAAATACTTACAAAGGTCAGAGATGATTTCTCCAAAAGCCCAAGCACATTTATTTGCACATGTTCAAGTATGTTTTGTACACATAGAGGAATGCTCACAAACACACCATAACCAGGAAAACAATTAAACTCACGATGATAAATTGCACTCAAAAAACAACATTCCCGTCAATTAAGCAACGCACACAACAAACGCTAAATTTTTTAATGAAGTATATTTAGCACAAATTCCTATAAGGGCAGAGATAATTATTCCAAAAGCCCAAGCAATTACCTGACGCCCAAGCAATTAAGTTGAAGAAGCAGTGTTCAAATTCAAGAATTTCAGTTCCAAATTCATTTCCAGTTGTACATAGGTGATGTACAAATATAGATTAATATATATATGTTCTTCCATTGGAAAGGGGGGCGGACGTACGGAGCTTAGAAAATTAATGGAGGATCTTCTCCAAAAAATCAGCCAATAATGTTTACCATTTCATTAATTACTTTCCATATCTATTATCCATTAATTTTGCCTACCAAAATGTTCTTAATTATTACCATAATTATCCACCATTAAATCCGCTGTGGCTTGAAGAGGAGAAAAAAATCTTTTTTTTTTCAGATTTCAAATATGTGAAAGGAAATAAGATATGAAAAATAATTGATTGTTTTATTAGGGATATTTTTGTACATTAGCATCTCATTTGGTATTGGATTGTAACTTTCATTTGGGGTAGTGTTAATTTGTAATATGTAGGCCCATATTGTACCTATTTGTGACCCCCTCAATAAAAATTAGCCAAACGTGACTAAACAAAATCATAAAACTCACGCCTCTCTCTTAATCTCCAAAAAGCTGCCGTGCGTGCACTTCTCAAATAAAAAGGAATGTAATATATATAAAGTTGTTGATCCCTTCCTTGTTGCTTACCCTCCAGTAATTAGGTCATAATATGACACCAATGGACCCCATTATTTAGGCCTTAATCACCTTCAGTAGTCTCCTATGTTTACATGCGCTTGAGATTGGGCCAACAATTAACAAATCAAAGTCACAAGACTATTTCATGAGCAAAATAGAGAATTGCTGTTATAAAACATCCAATTAAAATACACAAATTACACAATAATTCCGACTTATCAATTGTCTTCATTATTATTACTCCCTCCGTCCCAAAATTGTTGGCACATTTACTGTTTACGCGTAGTTTAATGTGAGAATTGTTTATAATATAAGTTGTTTTTTTGTGAGGGTCAAATGGTAAATTAATGGCATGTGGTGTAAATAAAAGGGGATAAAAATGACTTTAGTGTGGAAAAAATAATGTCATTGTGTGTAATTTTTTAGATGTTTTGAGAGTAAAATTTAAAGTGATATAGTTACTTTTTTTCCTTTTAAAAAATGTCCTAATGAATTCGGGACGGATATTTTAGCAAATGTATAAACAATTTCAGAACGGTGGGTATATATTATTCTTTTTGTGACAGAACCTCGTAGACTTTTGAAAGTCGTTCAGACGTAACGAAAATTGATAAGGCTTGTTCTTACGTAGTTAAGAAATATAGAATATGAGAAAGCAGTTAGCGTGTGAGAGGAGCATAAAAAAATGTAATAACAGTCCTATATAAATTTGATTTCACATGAACTTTATTCCATTTTTCATCCATTTATAAAATTAAGTCTAACCAAAAAAACTTATAGGAGTATATAATTCACTTAGAATTTGTTGGGCAGATCCCTTTATTCTACCTTTATTATATATTATATAGAGTTTGAATAAAAAATGATCCCATAACTTTGAATTCAAATAGATTTAGTCTCATAAAATTTTTTATGGTCGATTTAGTCTCAATAACTTTGACAATGTCCAATTTTAATCTCAAATCGATCGGAACAATGTCGTGTCAATATGGGGCTTTCAAGTGGATGTTGTGACTGGACTGCCACGTGTACTGCCACATTTATTTTTAAGTGTGTTTAACTAATTCTTGTTGCCAGTCCTGTTATAATATTAAGTTTTTTTTTAATTTAATTATATGCCTGAAATTTCAGCAGTAAAAAAAATACACGTGACAGCCCAGTCATAGCTTCCGTAGGAAAGCCCCAAATTGAAACGGCAAAATGATGTTGTTGCGACCGGTTTGAGACTAAAATTGAATATTTTCAAAATTATTGAGACTAAATCGATAATAAAAAATTTTATGGGATAAAATCTATTTGAAGTCATAATTATAGGACCATTTGTGATTTAAACTCTATTAAATATGTTACATGCATTAAGTATCTACAAAACGGCAATCCAGGGTGACCCAAATTCCAGTTTACAAGTTTCCATTCTCAGGCAATGGCCTCACAACAATAGGAACTGCACAAACATCATATTTCTTTCTCCCTGCAATTCCAGGAATCTCTATCATATCCACATCGTTTGGTTCCATTCCGTCGGGCAAAATCCAATCGAAATGGTAGAGAAGCATTGCTAGTTCGATTTCAACAAGCGCAATTCCAAACGATATTCCAGGGCAAATCCTTATATTCCAAAAAAAAATAAATTAATAGATTTACTAAAATTGATCACCTTAATTTATTTGTTTATCAATTCTAGGTAATTCACTTAATATAATCCTTATTTATGTGATTATATTGTAGCAACTAGGACAAATAATCACCTAAGGAATAACGAAGTCTAGATTATATAGTTCGAACGTTTCGCTTTCATAGTTTAGTTTGCTCTATTATTTTGGTTCGTTAATGCGTTATGTGGATAAAATATTAAATATATGTTTTAAATTTATTCATTAATTGAGATAGATTAATTAGGAATCGTACTTTTTAATTAATTAAATTTAAGAAATAATTCTAACATCTCCATGGACTAGAATAAAAATGGAATAATTACAAGTAAATACAACTTTTAAGTGTGTATAACTATTAGATACTACCTATTTTATATATTACTATTAGATACAAAGTGACCCTTAAATACCTAAAGCACCCTTTCCAATTCTATATAAGATTTACTTTTATCAACCAATTTTTAATTAAAAAAAAAGAAAAACGGATGTCCAATCATTCCCACTAATAAATGCATAAAATTTTGGTATGTTCATTTCATTTTATTGATTAAAAAAAAACGGCTGCCACTGTGCATATTAAATGGACAATTTTTGGTATGTTCATTAAAAGAAAAAAACGGCTACTCATTGTGTATCAACTTAATATTTGGCGCAATTTTTGGTATGCTTAGATTCCTAGTAACGTATTTAAAAAAAATGGTTTTCCAGTGTGCCTCATCATGTTAATTGCAAAATTTGGTATGTGCATACTCTTATCTCCAAAAATTAAGCCTCCATTGTTTTACAAAATTCTCCGTTGAACACACTATTTTTTTATCTCCATTTATTCCATCTGAACCAACTATTTTTTTTTCACATTTTTAACAATTCTCGGCTGAATTCTCAGGATTTTTGATAGAGCATAAAAATCCAGTTGATAATTGGCAAATTTTTTTTTTGGAATTTCGCATATTCGAAGAGTAGTCCAAGCATTTCAAGAGATTGAGGAGCTGTAGCCATGGATTATTCAGTCATTCTCACAGTCAAACACAAGGGGGAGTGCAAATTGATCAAGGTTAATGAAAGTTCAACATTCTCCGAGTTTGTGCCCCAAGTTCTTGGTACGTGGGTTGATTTGCAATTCGATCAATTGTCATGTCATTTCTCAGTTGGTAGTATTAATAATTGTTGTTTGGGTTCTGATGTTGATTTGAGGAACTTGATATCTATTTGCCAACATACGACTGAGAAAATTGTTGATGTTGAGGTGTGTTCTTCTATTCCATATTACAATCGGATTGAATATGGTAGTAATTGTACACATGTGCAAAGTGATCAAGTGTTGCAAGTGTCTTCTGAGATGAATGTTTGTAGTCAGATTGTGGAGAAAGAACAAAGTTTGGTGTTAAGTAAAAGTGCAGATATTTGTAAGAAAAGAAACTTACTTGAATCACAAATAGAGTTTAGTGGTACGTATTTTTTATGACTAAATTGTTAATTGTTACTATAAATGTTGGGAGTGCACGTGCATTTGTCATTTTTCGTATATGTATGCCTATGCAAATATAAAGTATATATGCAAACTTTGGAAGAAATATGTGCAACAACACATCATTTTTTTATTACACATGTGCAATGTGTAATGAGATTTTACACGGATTTATTCTTTTGACATATAACTTGTTCCTTAGGAAAAATTAAAAATAATCCGATAACTTAGGGTGCTTACAGTTTTAGTTCTATTATAGGACTGAAATTAGGATCCGTATAAATTACAGGCTATAATTTTTCTGGTGCAAACTTGGGTTTCATGTATTAGTGGTTCGATTAATTGCACATGCAAATGTAAAGTACCTATGACAAATTTGAAGAAACATATGCAACATCACATCTTTTCAAAAAGAAAAAAAAAATTGAAAAGCATGTGTGCAAAGTTACAATCATGTTTTTAAAAAGATGCTTTATACACAGAATTTTATCTTACGTGTGTGAAAGTTTTTATAAATATTTTTTCAAATTTACACTTAAAAAAAATAATTAAACAACAATTCCACACCTTCAGGAAAATTTAAGAATAAGTCCAATAAATTAGGGTGATTACAATTTTAGTTATATTATATGTAGGTCCCGAACGGGTTTCGTGAGGGCAGAAGTTTAGAGGGGAGGGGTGAATAGACTTCTGAAAAAAATTTTCGTCTTGATCGAGGTGTGGTTGCGGTTTACTTTCGATCGAGTGCAAGTGAATCGGTTTGGGTGATGTTCAATCTTACTATGTGCCCGAGGGGGATCGCTTTTTGATATCTGTCGGTTTAACCGATAAGCGGAAGTTAGTTAATACCGTGTGAAAAACCGGTTTTATTAAATCGATTCTCAAGTCGTTTTTTTCAATACCGACTAAGTCATCAACTCGATCAAATCGATTTGCTTGGTGCGATCGATATTAACTTAGAATATGTATGCAATTTTAAGCTCAGTTGTGTGAATAAAGTAAAGCAATAAAGAGCAAGTAAATGCACACAAGATTTTTATAGTGGTTCAGACAATCGGTCCTACGTCCACTCTTCCCTATCACAAGGGGCACCAACTAAACCAACTTAACCGACTGGACTTAGTTTAATGTGTTAGTCCAACACCCAACAGATGTTTATCGAGTTCACACTCAATCGATCCCAGAAATCAGAACTAGAATCCCTAGTCTGAAATCTTGCAAAAACAAACTTAACCTAACTTTGAGTTTGGGTAAAGATTTGTTGTGGTTCCAACTGGAAATCTATCCTAGTGTTTATGTAGCCAAATGCTAGAGGATGAGATTTCTATGCTAAGAACAATGGGATGAACACTTAAGAATAATCTTCAAATTTGGTGTTCTTCGAGCGGAAATTCTGCTATAGCTTTTTCTTCTTGATAATTTGCGTTAATATCGTTGTTCCGCTCCTTCGATTCATATTCTTCACTTTTGAAGAGCAATTCCATTTTATAGACCACGAAATCAAAGAGCCGTTGGAGAGCAATTTGAATTTCGGGCTATATTTGGTAGGTTTGTAGGATTTGATGTGACGTGCTCCGAATATCAGCGTGGCCGAAGGCATGATTAGCGTCGTTTGTGTCCGCAGCATCGAATCCCGCATTGTCAGCTCTTTTTGTGCACGTGTCACTTTCTCTTTGGCTTTACGAGTACGGCACTTCAGTATTTGTCCATTTGACGTTTGATATTCCTTTTGTAGAATATTTGTATTGTTTGGTGTACCATTTTGGTTGACGTCTGGTGTGAGCTGACCTGATCAGATAACTGATCAGTCTACCTGATAGAGTCTTCTGATGCAGATTGTCTTAGCACAATTTGCAGACTCAGCTGATGTAGGTCTTCTGGTCTTCTGGTAGTCTTCTGATCTTTAGGTTACTCTGACTCTCAGTGTTCAGTGTCATACCGAGTCTTCAGGTTTCTCTGAGTCTTCAGGTTTATCTGAGTCTCAGTGTCTTCTGTCTTCACCTGATCATCTGACTTCTTCTTGTCTTCTGACTTGTCTTAGTCTTCTGATCATCTGACCTTATCTGGTCATCTGATAATTTGACCTGACCTATACATATTGAGTTCCCCCTCAATATGTGACCTATCTTTTACATCAGCTATCTATACACTGCAGTTGGTCATCTTAATCTGATTCTAAGTCATCGATATTTAACGGATCATTTGGGGTCAGATACAACTTTTTTGGAACTTCCATCAAAACTAAATACAAATTTCCCAACAATTTCCCCCTTTTTGATGGAACCAAAACACTTAATCAGAAAAACAGATAACATGAATAGAAATGCAGATAATGTAAAAACAGTACTTTCTTCAGAAGACAATGAGATGTTGTCTTAGAATCAGAGAGATAGAATATTTAATTCAGATAGGTGTGTGCATTACAGAATACATGAAAACGTACCTATCATCTGATTCCAAGTTGTCTTCCTCAGGTGTACTTGAACCTTTGAAGTTCTTTGGGGATACCAAACATCTTGTACATCCTTTGCATTAGCTTGTCCAGATCTTCTCTTCTATGGATCCCTCCTTTGTCAGCAAATCCATAGTAGGCATCCTTGAATTTGACAGCATCTAGCTTGTTGTCTGGACGCAAGGGTGGAAGGAGTTGTTCAAAGGGAAGAGTTTCAGGTATCAGTGACATGATCTTCCCTTCCTTCATCACCATCTGGTAGAAGTCTGGGTGCCGTTTCTAACGATTCAAAATTCATCATCATTTTTCTGTCTAGTCTTGATGAATCGGAATCATCCTTGATGATATATCGTCACACAACCATTACGCTCTGATCCGATCCCATTTCGAAGCAGATCTGGCGGGCACCTGAAGGATGTCTTTAACAGGTGCCGGAAAGGCATTCTCTTCCCAAGCAATCTTCTCTACTGCAGCTTCATTCTTTCTCTTCCTTCGGATGTATGTGATGTTTAGTCCCTTAGCCTCTGCTAACTTCTGCTTCTTGATGGCAGCCTCTCTTATTCTCTGTCTGGTTTGCTCTTGAATTTGTTCAGGAGACATCTGGCTTTTGGTAGAGAATAATTCCCCTTGTCTCTGAACTTCAGCAGTAGCTTTCACCATCTTGCCTTTGCCTTTCTTTCTCTTCAGAGTCTGCTCAGGTTCATCTCGTTCATCTTCTTTTGCTAATTTCTTAGCGAGTTCAAGGATCTTGGCCTGATCATCAATTTCAATTCTTTTCTGTACAGACGAGGAGAAGTCTTCAATCTTGTCGACTCTAGCAATAACATCTGAAAGAGCAGTCTTCTGCTCAGTGATCTCTTTGCTATGTTGCTCCACAGTTTCTTTTAGTTCTGCAACAAGATCAGTAGATGGAGTGGTTTTGAGCAAGTCGAATCTGATGGCTTCGGAAAAGATGCAATAGTTACCAACTGTGTCTGTTTTTCTTCTTTCTCTTGTCCTTCCCCCTTTTTGGTTTCATCAAAGAGGTTGGACAACCTGCGATTCAGAGCAATAAACTGTCGTGTGATCTCCTCTCTGAGTTCCTCAACAGCAAGAGGAGTGATCTGAGCGGTGGCAGAAGGTGCAGGAGTTAAAAAGTGTCTGATAGCAAATTCAATGTCCTTTCTTGCTCGTTCTGTAGAAGCTACAAAGTGCTTCCAACCCATATCCATGTGGTTGTCAGTCTTCTCTAGGGATGCCCAGACACTTTCCAGTAGCACCTGTGTCTCATTGAGCATGTCTGTCTGAACTTTGAGTTTATCAGACTGGAGAGTGAGCTTCTCGGCAAGAGGATTTACTAGTTTCATCACATCAGAAAGGATGACATTATGCATCCCAACTGTGAGACTCCTTTCTCTGTCAACCAGTTTTGTTTGCTCTTCTTCAAACCGCTTCATCAGATCGGCTGTGAGAGCTGTGAATTTGTCTTCAATAGCAGCCTTGACTGTTGGGGAATGAGTTGCACAGATCTATTCGGGGTGAATATTTAAATACAAATTTAATTCATTAATTATTACTAGCATGAATTAATCCTATATTAATTAAAATAATAATTGCAACAACAAATCATGCATATAAAAAGCCACGTAAAACCTACGCATGCGGAATCTACGGGTTTACGTGAACGTACCTCTCGGGATGGCAGTGGCTTTGGTCGGACATACTAACCAAAAGGACTTCCCAAGTATTCCCTTAGCCCTTGCTCGACAATCCGGTGGAAGGATACTCGCGAACAATTAACAAAAGGAAAAAATAAACTTTGTTGCACCACTTATGTGGATTTGCTAATATTTCCAGCACGTGGAATTGTACTTGGGAATGAACTAATCATCCCCTATTTATAAGAGGGAGGGTGAACGAAATTTTAGTGATTTTTCAATGTGGGAAAAGACTTTTCTTGGTCACCAAGAAATCTTGAATATATGCCATATATTCTTTTTCCCATAATTAAAATATTCCACAAAAATCCCACCTCCTCAAGATATGGTATTTTCGAAAAATATAAGTGTAAGAATCCAAGATTTGGATCTTCTTGAATTTATGAGATATTCTTGTATTTCAAGAAATACATATCTTCCATAATATCTTTTCAAGAAAATCAAGAAAATCTTTCTTGCCCACTATATTTTCTACTTTTTCGAAAATTTCTATATAGACAAGCTAGTGGGAGATTTCTTGAATTTAATGAGATAATCTTGTATTCCAAGAATACATATCTTCATTCCATAACAAAATTCAAAGAAAATCTTTCTCCCATCATATCTATAAATTTCGAAAATTTTAGGGAAATATAAGCAACAATATTTATTTTATTTTAATCACCTTTTCAGTTATTGGACTATATGTTGGGCTACTCAGGGGGCCTTTAGGAGAATTAAGATTGGACCTTCTAATGGATCTTGAATATCTAATATTGAGCCACAATATAATTCAAGCCCATAAATATTAATAATCCCACTACATAATTAATATTGCACTATCCATCTTAACCCATATTACAGTCAATATGGCTCCCGGTCATTATTTCCCGTGTTTAAGATTATCTAGCCCATTAATTAATTCAAGCCACTGAAATAACTTTTCGTTAATTAATATCTTTTGTCCTTGGTCAAGGAACGGTTCAACATTATTATCCATACCGGAAACAAATTCCACTTGCAAGATTTAGTATGATAAAACTTATGAACCTCCCAAGGGGGCAAATCAAGCAAACGTACTTGCACACGATTCTTCGTATTAAATCTTAGCAATCACATGTGACCAATAATATTGCCCAAGATAAAAAGTATTGAATCTCTCTCTGATTCGCTACCCATGATAAGTCAAAGCAATAGTTACCAATCCCACGTGATCCTATTTAAGGGACGAAGGTTAAGAAACAACGAACCACTGAGGTCTAATTCTTCCTTGTTGGGATTCAAGAATTTATCCTCCTCAGAGGTCCTATTAACAAGATCGGTCATGCACTAGTGTAATCTCTTGGTCAAGACAAACCAATCCGAGCCTTACACCTCAACCTTTCGCGATGGTTGTTCATTTCCATCTAGGTCGTGAATGGCGTACTTATAGTTACAAGGGACTGTTAATTTAATCTTCTGTGATCGGGTATCACTAAATTAACTACAGTGTAACACGTACGAATTATTGAACAGTTATGCAGTAAATATATATAACATTCAATCATATTTAAAGCATCAGTGATAAACAATTTATTTCAGTAAATAAGTCTGGAAATTCAGTTTCGATTATACAAAGTAAAAGCATACTTTAAAGTATAATCCCAACAATCTCCCACTTATACTCAAAGTCTGCTTTTAAGTATACTACAACACGTCTCGAGTAGTCCGTGACATCTAATGTCACCTACACGAACCTAATAATATCTCCCACTTATACTCAAAGCAGATTGGCAACGGTCTTGACACCCATTCCACTCACATGTCTCTCGAATGTATTCAGAGGCAGACGCTTTGTGAATGGATCTGCTAGGTTGTCCTTAGACGCTATCTTTGCCACATCTATATCTCCTCTCTTAACGATTTCTCGTATAAGATGTCTTTCCTTTAATGTGTTTGTTTGACTCGTGGACTCTTGGTTCTCTTGAATTTGCAACTGCCCCTAGCAGATATTGCTTAGACAAATTCAGAACACCATCCAAGTCCACTAAGAAGATCTAGAGCCCAATCGGTTCTTTTCATCGCTTTCAAGCGACTACTTACCCGACTTCCATGGTTGAGTCGTTGATGCATTTACGCTTCACACTCGTCCATTTGATGGCTACACTTCCCAAATGGAAACACACTAACCGAGGCGGATAATTTTCGAATCTATATCGATTGGAAATCCGAAGTGCTGTGTGGCCGATGGGGATTGAGTATATCGATCGATAAATCAACATTCTATCCGGGTTCTTTCGGACACTTAATTTCGAATGTTTTTAAGCGTCCTCCAATTTGCTTTTCTGGGTTACTCGATATCTTGCTACCATGCCTACTAAGAAAGCATATATCCGGGTCTCGTACATAGCATTGCATACATAAGGTTTCCCCTGGTAGTGAAGCACAAGGAATGCCTTTCATGTCATCTATCTCCTTTTGCGTCTTAGGGAACATTTTCTTGGATAGATGGATTCCAAGTCTGAAAGGTACGAATCCTTTCTTGGAATCTTGCATGCTGAATTGTTTAAAAAAAAACCAGTGTCTATGTATGAAACTTGCGATAACCCGATCATCCTTTTTCTGGCGATCTCGAGTTATCTTGATCCCAAGGATATGTCCGGCTTTCCCTAAGTCTTTCATATCAAACTGTTTTGAAACCATGCCCTTACATCTGATCACACCTTCACATCGTTCCCGATGATCACAATGTCATCTACGTATAGTACTAAGAATACCAATGCAGTTCCGAAACGCTTTTTATACACACAACTTTCAAACTTGTTTTGATCAAAACCCATAAGACTTTATAACATGATCAAAACTTTGGTTCCAAGCTCTGGATGCCTATTTGAGTCCGTAAATGGACCTCTTGAGCTTTACAAACTGGGTGTTCTTGGCCTGTTTCAATGAAAACTAGGGGTTGTTGCATATGGATCTCTTTATCAAGACTTAGTTAAGGAAAAGTCGTCTTGATATCCATTTGCCAGATTCAAACGTCGAAATCTTGTGAGCAATCGATAAGAGAATCTGGATGGACTTAAGCATGGCTACTGGTAAAAAAAAGTTTCCTCATAATCGATCCCTTTCTTTTTTCGAGTATAACCTTTATTTATTAGTCTTGCTTTAAAAGGTTTCAACCTTCCCGTCCGATCCTCTTTTCCTCTTATATACCCACTTGCATCTAATGGGTTTGACCCCATTAAGTGGTTCGACTAGCTCCCACACTCTATTATGAAAACATAGAACCCATTTCGGCTTTCATTGCTATTTGCCAAGAATCTGCATCCTTATCTTGGAGTGCCTCGTCATATGTCCATGGGTCTAATTCCGGGAATCAAGTCCGAGGACTCTCCTATTCCCATGAATCTCTCGGGCTACCCTCCCACTATAACGAGGCTCGGTTGCCAGAAAAACGATCATTTGGTATATCATCTAAGATACCAAGACCGAGGTTTGCCCTCTAAGCTCATTTAAGGTAATCTCACTTCTGGGTTTTCTTTGGTTCTATAGTTTTCTTCCAAAATCTAAAGTGGGTGCGAATGTCCACCTTTTGATCTTCGGAACTATAGAACATTCACCCTTTTGTTCCCTCGGGGTATCCTACAAAACAACCTTAATTCTGATCGAGGATCCAATTTACCGGTTTCCTTGTCCAACACGTAGGCCGGACACCCCAAAGTTCTCATGTGTCTCATACTAGACTTACATGGGTCCACAATTCTTTGGAGTTCGGGAACCGATTTGGATAGCACCAAGTTCGAGAATGTAAGTCATTGTTTTTCAAGGCATGACCCCGAACGACTCGGGGAAGATCCGTATAACTCATCATTGATCTAACCATTTCCAAAAGAATTTCATTTGCTTCGCTCTTGCAAACCCCATTTTGTTGAGGGGTTAAGGTGCTTGATGAGTTGGGATACAATCCCTTCATCAGATAAGTAGTTCAAAAACTCATAGCTGAGGTATTCGCCTCCACTATCAGATCGTAGAGACTTGATACGTTTTTCCATATGATTCTCTGCTTGAGCCTTAAATTCTTTAGAATTTCTCAAAGGTCTCAGATTCATGCTTCATAAGGAAAATGTACCTTGAGTAATCATCAATAAAATTACTCATAACCTCCTCTTGATTTGGTTGACATTTGACTACATACATCTATGTGAACGATCTCTAACACTTCTTTAGCCCCATTCCCCTTGGCTCCAAATGCCATCTTGGTCATATTACCCTCCAAACATGATTCGCAGGTTGGATCCGATTCAACTTGGAGACGCTCCAGTGAACCATCTTTCACCAACCTTTGGATCCTCTTTGGATTTATATGACCTAATCTTAGATGCCAAAGAAGTGTCTCGTTCACGTTTGATGAACGTTTTCTTTTTAAAAGCTTGATTGATGTGTTATGGGATACATTTCGTGAGTGGTGTGCCTGATTAATTGTATAGAGATTTTCCATCGGTGTCCCGTGCAGATACACTCATCATTTCAAAATGATGTCATTCTTATTAGAAGAAACTTAGTGTCCTTTAATCGAATTTTAGAAACTGAAAGTGAATTCTTTCTAAAACTGGGAACACAAAGATAATCTCAAAAAACTTATCTTCAAAAGATAGGTGCACTTCTCCCACTGCTTTAACTGCTACTCATGTAGCATTGCAATGTCTGCTACTTGCGTAGTATTGCAATAATCGTTACTACCGTAGCATTGCAATATCTGCCACTTACGTAGCATTGCAATGTCTTCTACTTTAAAACGCGTTGCCCGGTGTGATGAGGATCTCACTCCCACTACGTTCTTGGGATCATATAGAACCCGTGAAGCCAACATGATTAGTGGATCTCGTATCAACCACCCACGAATGAGAAGTATACGCCGCTAAACAAGTTTCAACAACTAGTGTGTGAGAATTACATTTCTTTTCGTCCCTTTTGGGGTTGGAACGGGCAAAACCTCCATTGTCCTCTCTCACCGCAGCTTAAGCACTTCCTCTTTGGATTTTCCTTGACTCAACAAGCATTCCTCATCTTACCATTGCCCTTGGCAACAGTTGAGTTTTATTGCTTATGGCCTTTGGTCCTCTTCTTTATCTTGCCTACCCTTGGCCTAGAAGATGAAGACGGACCACTTGCCGTCAAAGCTTGAGTTTGGTGCCTTATCATCATTTCTGCCGAGTCCAAAAGTTTGCAACAAATTAGCTAGCGAGGCCAAAATGCTAAAAAACCTTTCTGGGCAGAGAATGAAGTACCAAATTCATCTGAGTCTCCAGATCATAATCTGCACTAAGAATCTCAAGTTTGTTCAGATGGGCCATCTATTTTGAGGACGTAATCCCTTACGGGTTTTTCCTCCACCATTTTCAGCGACGATATCTCTCGCAAGGTGATCTGACGAGTCCCACATGTTTTGACTCGTCAGTTGGCTCATCTGATTTTTGTGTGTCAAAATCCACTTGTGCTTTTGTGGAGTTAGGACAATTATAATTTTCCAATCAATATAGTTTCCATACATATTGTATTGACTTTAAGTATAATAACAGTGGATTAAAAAGTAACGACATCTTTGAATGAAATAAACAACTATATGCGATAAAGACAAGTATATCACAAGGTTCGATCACATTCATCATATTTAAAATCTCAAAAAAAAATATGAACATGCATCAGCCAACATCTCAAAACAGTTTAAATAAGCCACGTTGGGTGGGTCATTATTTAAACACATTCAAGCGGGTTACAAACAAGAACAGTTACAAACCCTTAATATCCAGATTAATAGTTGGCTCTTACTTGACCAATATAAAATCGACGGGGACTTGAGGAGAATATATGCATATCAATTTTTATACCTAAGTAATAACCATGATTAAATCTGGGATTACTATTTCGCTTTGATCGAGCCTCGTTGGGAGGGTCATCGCCGCCACTAGTAATAAACCCACAATCATCCGTTTTGGAATTCATTCATGTGAAACCTATCTTGACCGCCGTCTGGTTGGGGAATTTCTCCAAAAGAATTCACAAATAAATAAATCATGGAGGTCAAAATTAATTCAATTTTATTATCCGGAATAAAATTGTCAATTAATTATTTAAAACATACTTAGTAATTTTGAAGTTGAGATTTTTCAATTTGGCAACCCTCATGCAAACACATTTAAACAAAATTAAATAAAGCATAAGATAGACAAATAAATCAAGCATAATAAGAGAAAAATAAACATATTGGGCACAAATTATCCAATTGTCATGGTTTGATTTTTTTCTTGGCTTGATCTTGAAGAAACACGTCTCGAATTTCTCCCACTCGTTCGTCTTGAAAAAATACTTGCCGTCTCGAATCGCCACGCCTTTTTTCTTCGGATGGATGCACGCCAAGATCTCCGGCCGCTTGGCTAGGGTTTAGCGGCCTTTAGGACGACCTCGGCACAGCGCTTTGAGAGCGCCCGCCGGCCCTCGGCACGCCTTAGCGGTCAGCGATCCTCGACAGCAGCGTCCAGCAGCGTATCGTGCGTCTTGTTCGCCCCCTCCGCCTCGCCCGCGTCCCGGCGGCCTTCGCGTCTCGCGCGCCAGCGTCTAACCGCCCAAATCCCTTCGGCGCAGGAAGCGCGCGCTTTGTCTTCGCTGCCCCCCTCATCCTACGTCTTGGCGCTTCGGACGCCCGGCCTGCCCGCGCCCATGCGTGCGGCCCGCGCCCGCTACGCCGCAGTTGGATTTCATCCTTTTGTTCTTCATCTCTCGTTCCGTCCGGTTACAATTTATTTATAAAAAATAAATAAACTAGATCTGAACTAGTCTATTACATTGATCAAATCAAACAAATCCTAGTCTACTGCGTGGATTTTCTCACGAGGCAAAACAAATCCGAAGCGAATCGAATTAAAAAACCACGGTTTATATGCATGCAAAATAAAACATTAAAATCCATTACAATTGGATACCGCAAAAGCAGATCTAACAGGTTCTACTATCCAATTTCAAATTTAATGTCCATGAATTAAATTACAATTTAAAAAATTGAGTCCAAACAGTGGCTACGATGCGCTTGTTGGGGAATGAGTTGCACAGATCTATTAGGGGTGAATATTTAAATACAAATTTAATTCATTAATTATTACTAGCATGAATTAATCCTATATTAATTCAAATAATAATTGCAACAACATATCATGCATATAAAAAGCCACGTAAAACCCACGACACGGAATCTACGGGTTTACGTGAAGCGTACCTCTCGGGATGGCGGTGGCTTTGGTCGGACGGACTAACCAAAAGGACTTCCCAAGTATTCCTTAGCCCTTGCTCGACAATCCGGTGGAAGGATACTCATGAACAATTAACAAAAGGAAAAAATAAACTTTGTTGCACCACTTATGTGGATTTCTTTAATATTTCCAAAGACATGGAATTGTACTTGGGAATGAACTAATCATCCCCTATTTATAAGAGGGAGGGTGAACGAAATTTTAGTGATTTTTCAATGTGGGAAAAGACTTTTCTTGGTCACCAAGAAATCTTGAATATATCTCATATATTCTTTTTCCCATAATTAAAATATTCCACAAAAATCCCACCTCCTCAAGATATGGTATTTTCGAAAAATATAAGTGTAAGAATCCAAGATTTGGATCTTCTTGAATTTATGAGATATTCTTGTATTTCAAGAAATACATATCTTCCATAATATATTTTCAAGAAAATCAAGAAAATCTTTCTTGCCCACTATATTTTCTACTTTTTCAAAAATTTCTATATAGACAAGCTAGTGGGAGATTTCTTGAATTTAATGAGATAATCTTGTATCCCAAGAATACATATCTTCATTCCATAACAAAATTCAAAGAAAATCTTTCTCCCATCATATCTATAAATTTCGAAAATTTTAGGGAAATATAAGCAACAATATTTATTTTATTTTAATCACATTTTCAGTTATTGGACTATATGTTGGGCTACTCAGGGGGCCTTTAGGAGAATTAAGATTGGACCTTCTAATGGATCTTGAATATCTAATATTGAGCCACAATATAATTCAAGCCCATAAATATTAATTAATCCCACTACATAATTAATATCAAGACTATCCATCTTAACCCATATTAAAGTCAATATGGCTCCCGGTCATTATTTCCGTGTGTTTAAGATTATCCAGCCCATTAATTAATTCAAGCCCTTTGAAATAGCTTTCCGTTAATTAATATCTTTTGTCCTTGGTCAAGGAGCGGTTCAACATTATTATCCATACCGGAAACAAATTCCACTTGCAAGATTTAGTATGATAAATCTTATGAACCTCCCAAAGGGGGCAAATCAAGCAAGCGACTTTGCACACGATTCTTCGTATTAAATCTTAGCAATCACATGTGACCAATAATATTGCCCAAGATAAAAAGTATTGAATCTCTCTCGATTCGCTACCCATGATAAGTCAAAGCAATAGTTACCAATCCCACGTGATCCTATTTAAGGACGAAGGTTAAGAAACAACGAACACCGAGGTCTAATTCTTCCTTGTTGATTCAAGAATTTATCCTCCTCAGAGGTCCTATTCAACAAGATCAGTCATGCACTAGTGTAATCTCTTGGTCAAGACAAACCAATCCGAGCCTTACACCTCAACCTTTTCGCGATGGTTGTTCATTTCCATCTAGGGCGTGAATGGCGTACTTATAGTTACAAGGATCATTAATTTAATCTTCGTGATCGGGTATCACTAAATTAACTCTGATGTAACACGTACAAATTATTGAACAGTTATGCAGTAAATATATATAACATTCAATCATATTTAAAGCATCAGTGATAAACAATTTATTTCAGTAAATAAGTCTGGAAATTCAGTTTCGATTATACAAAGTAAAAGCATACTTTTCAGTATAATCCCAACATTGACCCCATCCTGAATCTTCTCAGTATAAAGATCTAGGGTATCGAGCTCAAAGATAGCGATGCGGGTCGATGTTGAAGCTTTGGCCAAGTTGGGTCTCATCTGCAGCACCCATTCTTGGTTCATCGGCAGCTCCCTCAAGATCTGTAGGAGGTTGAACAGTCTCCTCTCTATTATCAGCAATCCCGAACCTTTCATGAATCAACCATCTGATATCATCCTCAGAGGCCAATTCAACAGCGCTATCAATCCCAGCATTGTTCAAGCACTTCATCTCCAAGTCTACAAAGAAATCAGATCCCAGATTTTTCATGAGGATCAGAAATTCCTCGATGCTTTTCAATCTGATATCCCTCCAGAACACAATCTCCTCTATCTGATGTTGGATGCCAGGATGTTGATCCAATTCTGGGCACAGGTCCAGCAGATACTCCTTGATGTGTTGCTTCATTATCCTTATGATCGGGCTTTCTGAATCAGGTGAAGCAAGCACGGTTCTGGTATTGAAGGGATTATGAGAGATGGACACACACTTGTCAGATCTCTCAGGTTCAGGTATCTTGTTTGGAGATTGGGAGTGAGATGGGGATATTTGTGGTTCAGGTTCATTTTCCACGTGTTGTGGGGGTTCAGTTTCCTGAACAGGTTCATTGGTTGGGGGAGTGGGAGATCTGGGTGATCTGACTGGTGAGGGTGAGGGTGAGAATGTTTTGTGAAGAGAGGGTGGTGGTGATGATTTTTGAGGAGAGGGTGATGGCGATTTGGAGGTGGGCGTAGGCAATCTTTCTTTCTGGAAGATCTTGGTGAGAGGCAGAGAATCAGATGGTGATTCTTCCTCAGAGTGCTCCACTTCAGTTCCTCTGACAGCTTTCTCTCCTTCTTCTTCGATCATCTGCTCGTCCCTTACTTCACTGGTAGTGTGTTCAGAACTGACTGCTAGCCTCACTTCTGATTCAACCTGAATCAGATCCTCCGTTCTGTGAACTTGCTGAGCAGAACTAGGAGCAGTCTTCAGAGGAGAAGTAACTCTCTTCTGACGTTTTCGTTGAGCATCTGGTTTCTTGGCCAGATCCTTCCTCTTCAACCTCTTCTCTGGAATGGCCGTTCCCTGCGCTTCTGAAGATGTCGTGGCCTTTTCTTTTCCCTTCTTTTCTCCCTTTGGTTTGGGCACATAAGGAGTAGGATCCTCATCAGATTGACCAGGCAGAGGCTCATCCTTGCCCAAGATGGCCTTGTGCTTTGCTTGATACACCTTCACACCATTCTCATTCCATTCATAATTCTTTGGCAGCTTGTCTGACAAAATAATTGAGATTTTGTGCATGAAGGAGCACTTGGAAGATAGGCACACTTCATTCCTCTGGGTTAGATCGAACTTCCTTGAGTCTATCCGCAGTCTTGCCTTGACTATACCCAACCAATCCATATCTGAAGCCTTCTTGATGATTGCAGTCATGACACTGATCTTATAAGAAGTGACAACATCAAGACTGTAAGTTGAGCACAGAATCACCTTATGAACAATCTCAAAGAGAAGGCGATATTTCCTCTTCAGGTAGGAGGCTTTGACATTCATTGTATTCTCCTTATTTACTGGCCTCAACAGCTCGGCTTCAAGAAAGTTCTTCTCTCCTACATCAGTCGTGTAGGTTTCTGGATTGATGCTTCCTCGAGTGAGACCGAAGATCCTCTAAAGATCATCATTTGACACTCGTACTTCCAATCCACCAACGGAAGAAATTAAATTAGCATCAATGTCCTCGTCCTTCTGTAGATTGTACAGAAATTCTAGGGTTTCATGAGTGTGGACTATGTTCTGATGTCTAGAGCAACATTGTTCAAGACTACATGCTCACAAGCACTCCAGAATTTCCAGCGATTCAGGATCTGAGGTGATTGAGAATACTACATATTTCTCATCAATGATATCTTTCTTCATTGATGCGAAGTTGCAGAACTTTTTCCCTTGGCCCTGTCGTGCAACAAGATGTGCCATTTCTGTATGATATGCGAATTGATGTTAGTTTGAGTAAATTATTTCAATAATCTTAGTCACACCAGCAATCTTAGCATCAATTAAGCAAGTAAGCATATAGATCGATGCAGATAGAGATTACAGAAATATAGCAGCACGACTTGTAAACCTAATGACCAGAGTGAATTGAAATCATGCAGTACTTAAAAGAAAAAAAATTACCAGATATTGATTCGTAGGATTGAGAAATCGTGAGAATAGAATCAATTGATTTTGGAAAGTAAATTTCTGAAGATTTTGAAGTGGAAAGAAGGTTTTCTGAGAAAGATTTGGATTTATAGTATGCGAGGGAAACCTTTTTGCACAACTTTCCAAAGTTACTCAAGTGTCCGTGTTTTGAAATCAATGGCTGAGATTAGTCGGCCGAAAAAGTTTTAATAGCACGGTTAAGAAAAGTAGTCTTCTCGTATTTTGGACTCAAAAACTCGTAATAAAACGCATTAAATACACATTCCCATGTCCGCAATTAATGTTTTGCAATGCATGCGTCACAAAGTTAAAAGAAAGCAGAGTAGAAACCAATTTATTTAAATAAAGCATATAAGATGTTCAGAAAGGGATAAATAAGAAACGTATCTGACTGATTGATATTGTAATCAACCAGTTACCACTGTGATCTGATCTGGTTGGCTTGATTACTTGTTGACCTTACTGATGGTAGCCTATACCTTAGCATTTCCCAACAATATTCCACTCATCTGATTCTCTTATCTGATCCTCTTCATCCTCCAGTCTTCTTCTATTAAGGCCGCATTTCCTATGCACTTAAGTCATACTCCCGCCAAAACATTTACTTCGGGGAGTCAAAAAGTCGCCTCGATTCCCAAATCGGCGCGATTTGACATTTCGTAATAATGGTATAGATGTGATTACTCAAACCGTCAACTCATCCAACCATCGGCCGCGTGTTCCTTAGGCGTTGTCGATGCAAATTTCTCTTAAGGTCTTTTGAGAAATTAAATTTGCATCTATACCCCTGTTTTTCTCCTATAAATTGGCCTGGGGTGTTAGGCAAACAACACAACATAAACCATACATCTTGTTTAGCTTATACTCCATGCTTTTCGATGAATCCTTTATTTCCGGTGAAACTTCCGGCAAAAGCCTTTAACCCTTTTCCAATGATTTCAGCTTCTCAAATCAACCCTGTGTGTTACTTCACACTGCTTTCGTCGTCATTGAAGATTACACATACGATCATTGCAAAGCTTCTTTACCACCGAGGCAGCGAATCTGCTATAGCAAATGAGAAGGCACTTCTCCTAACCGTATGCACCTTGTGTGCCTATCGAGATGACAGAATTAGCATCAACAGACTCAGTCTGATACAAAACATGGGTTTGGTATACGGTCTTGATCAGACAATAGCAGATCTTCGTATATCAAACTCAATATTTGCATGCGACACTTGTGGCCATATGGTCTTTTGACCAAACCTTTGGCACTTGTGTCCCATTTAACAGCTGGAGAGCCCATTGATTTCAGGTCTAGGGGCTCCTGGCTTAGAAATCCTTCAAGGCTGCTCTCGCTCCTCACTCCGAAGCTCTGAGGGTGGCTCAGGATTATCTTAAAGCCTCTCACGCCCCTTTTAGGGTCGGGGGATAATGAGAGCATCAAGCTCTAAAATCTTTAAAGCCTCTCTCCCCTTCCCTACCTAGGGTTAGGCTTAGGGTTTATGGTTTATGGTTTATGTACTGACCTCCGAGTCCTTCTGTACTTGTAACTTGTAATGTAAATCTGACCTCAGGGTCCTTATCAATGAAAAGTTCTATTATTTCATTGTTGTATTGCCTCTACTTACTTATGCGATTTGTAGCCTTAAACTTATACAACTTGCATGTTGACCGTAGCTTAATCGACTTATAAAGTATAACCTTCCAATCTGACCAGTTCCCCCTTAATCTGATATATCTTAAACTGATCAGTTCCTTGTCTGATCTTCAGATCGGCTCCTTGTCTGATCGTCTGATCAGTTGAGTTTCCTAACTCAACTGATTCCTCTTAACCTGGTTAGTCTTTTAACCAACTGGTTCTGGAGACCAGTCCACCAAACATTTCTGGTGCACTTTCTCTGAGATCCAGAAGCCCTAGCTCATTGCATAATTCTCTGAATCTGATCTCAGCTAGTGGCTTAGTTAAAATATCAGCTTTCTGCTTATCAGTATGGATCTTTTCCATTCTGATATTCTTCTTTTCAACATGATCTCTAATAAAATGATGTCTGACATCCACATGCTTGCATCTTGTATGTAGAACAGGATTCTGAGTGATTGCAATAGCACTATTACTGTCACAGAATATAGGTACGTTCTTAGCTACGATGTTGTAATCCCTCAGCTGCTGACTTAGCCAGAGCAGTTGGGAACAACAGCTTCCTGCAGCCATATATTGTGCTTCAGTAGTAGATGTCGCAACTGACGTCTGCTTCTTTGAAAACCAAGAGATCAGTTTACTACCTAGAAACTGACATGTACCTGAGGTTGACTTCCTGTCGATTCTGCAACCTCCGTAATCAGAATCAGAATACCCACTAAGCTCTAGATTATCATCTAATGGGTAAAATAAACCAAGGTTTACTGTCCCCTTCAGATACTTAAGAATCTGCTTAGCTGCTTCCAGGTGGCTTTGCATTGGATTTGCCTGAAATCTGGCACATACACCTACTGCAAAAGTGATATTTGGTCTGCTGACAGTCAGGTATAGTAACGATCCAATGAGAGCCCTATATTCTTTCTGATTAGTTTTCTGACCGTCCTCATCTGGATCCATCTTGAACCCGGTCATCGTAGGAATTCTGGCTTCCTTACAGTTTTGAACTCCAAAATTAGCCAATAGATTCCTAGTGTACTTCGCCTGGCAGATGAATATCCCTTCTGTACTTTGCTTGACCTGTAGACCCAGAAAGTAATTCATCTAACCCATCATGGACATCTCGAACTTCCCTTGTATCAACTTGCTGAACTTCTCACATAACTTCTTGTTGGGAGATCCGAAGATGATGGCGTCCACGTAAATCTGAACCATCAGAATATCTTCTACATCTTCTATTCTGAATAAGGTTCTGTCTACTATTCCTTTAGTGAATCTGCTGTCTATCAAGAACTGAGAGAGTGTATCATACCAAGCTCGAGGAGCGTGTTTCAGGCCATAAAGAGCTTTTCTTAAACTGTACACTTGGTCACTTTTTTCAAAGCCTGGAGGTTGTTCAACATAAACTTCCTCAGCTAGTACCCCATTTAAGAATGCACTCTTTACATCCATCTGATACACAATGAACCCTCTGTGGGCAGCATATGCCAAAAATAGCCGAATGGCTTCTAGGCGAGAGACTGGTGCAAAGGTCTCATCATAATCAATTCCTTCTGAATGTGAATACCCCTTAGAAACAAGTTTTGCCTTATTTCTGGTTATGACATTATTCTCATCTCTCTTGTTCTTGAATACCCACTTTGTGCCAATCACGTCTTGATGAGTTGGTTCATCCACGATTTCCAAACTTGATTCCTTTCAAACTGCTTCGATTCTTCTTGCATGGCTAGAATCCAAACAAGCGTCTTGCAGAGCTTCCTCTACTTCAGTTGGTTCCTTCAAAGACAGATAACAACAATACATGGCACTTTCACCAATCTGATGTCTATTTTTGACTTTATCAGATGGGTCTCCGATAACCAGATCAGTTGGATGACTGGTTATCCAGGTCCTTCTTTTCTGATTTGCATCTATTTGGAGAACATCATCCCCTTGTGATAGTAGTTCATTACTAGTGATTGGGAGTGGTGCGGAATTATGATCCACTTGATATGGACATGTCTCAGCTGATGTTGGACTCATCATGTGCTGATGTCTGTCCGTAGGAACTTCAGGAGTTCCCTCTGAACCAGATGGTTCAGTTGATACTATCTCGGTTTGCCGGCTTCTTTCAATTAGGTTATGCGTACCTTAGGGTCCGATTGACTGGTGAATTAGCAAGATCAAGTTCGGGATATACTTTATTTACGTGTTGATTCTTTCTCCTTGATACTTAGTCGATCCATTTTTCGCGTGTCGTCCAGTTGATCTGCACGCTTTGCTTGAGGCGAGGCAGCTTTCTCTTGTTCAGAGGATGTCTCATCAAAGACCACATGGGGTGTTTCTTCCTCAACTAGGGTTCGCCTGTTGTAAACCCTGAAAGCCTTGCTCGATGAGGAATATCCTAAGAATACACCCTCATCTGACTTGGCCTCAAAAGTCTTCAACTGACTTTTCCCATTGTTGTGTATGAAACACTTGCACCCAAAAACATGGAAGTAAGAAACACGAGGTTTTCTGCCCTTCCACAGTTCATAGGGTGTTTTGTAGTGAACCTTAGTCAGAGAACATCTCTTCTGGGTGTGGCATGCAGTATTGATGGCTTCTGCCCAGAAACGGCTTGGTGTCGCATGTTCAGCTAACATAGTACGAGCAACTTCCTTGAGTGTTCTGTTTCTCCGTTCTGCTACTCCATTTTGTTGTGGCATTCTTGCAGCTGACGTCTCATGCTGTATACCAAACTTAGTGCAAAAAATCAGTAATAAAAGAGTTTAGAAATTCTGTACCTTTATCTGATCTGATTTTTACTATGCTGACACCCTTTTCGTTTTGTAGTTTCTTGAGAAGCTCAGGTATCTTTGTTGTTGTCTCATTCTTCTTATATAAGAATACAACCCAGGTAAACTTGGAATAATCATCCACGATTACCAGAGTATATTTGCGTCCGCTGAGACTGACTGGTGTAACTGGTCCAAATAAATCCATATGAAGCGGTTGCAATACTCTACTGGATGCTGGTCCAGGTATTCCCTTGAATGAGGCTTTAACTTGTTTTCCCTTCTGACATGCGACACATGTATGATCCTTTGAGAATACCTCATTCGGAAGTCCCTCAACCAAGGACATCCTAGCTATCTTGTTAAGGGTTTTAAAGTTCAGATGACTCATTCTTTTGTGCCAGAGACAACTGCTACTTTTGGAACTCTTAACAATTAGGCATGCATTTCTTGGACAACTGTTCCAATCTGCTGTATAGATCGTGCCTTTCCTTGAACCAGTTAGCAAGATTTGTTGAGTAGCTCGATTCCTTATCGTACACTGATCGCTTGAGAACTCAACACTGAATCCGTTGTCGCAGAATTGTGATACTGATAGCAGGTTATGCTTTAAACCTTCGACATACGAGACTCCAGTAACTTGTACATCATCATTCTCTAAGGTTCCGAATCCTTTGGTAAAACCAAAGTTATCATCACCAAATAGTACACGTGGGCCTTCTTGTTCTTTGTAAGAGCTAAGGAGATGTTTGCTTCCAGTCATGTGCCTTGAGAATCCACTATCGATGTACCAGATAGTTGCTTGTACACCTCCTTTGTTGGCCAAACCCACGCGAACCTGCAATCGAATCAGGTTTTAGGAACCCCTTTAGAATTAGGTCCTGGGGGGTTAGAGGTGGTTTTAGGGATCCATACAAACAGGGCACTTCTATTGTAATCAGATAGATCAGAAGGCCTGATTTGTCTCCCATAAACATCAACATAATCATACGTCTTTTTATATGCATTCTGATTGGTATGATTATTCGTGCGAGCCTTGAGTGAATCAGAAGACTTGGGATTTTTCCTTACAGTTTGTCTTCTTTTACCCCAGTGGGGCTCAGGTGCAGCAGCCCTAGGTCTCTGGTTATATGGGTAGGTACGACTGCTACCATTAAAAGATTCATATCTTTTTAGCATAGATGGTCTTGGCAGTTTACCTTTAGCTTGCTTGTTAGGCAGCTGACCTTGATTGGGTTTCAGATTAGATTTCCTTTTGACAGGTTGTCTCTTCTGATACCTAATCAGCTGATCAGGTTGAGGTCTCTTCAGAAGAACTGGATTCTTCTGTTGATTCCTCGGCTGATGCTTAATCAGTTGCGGTCCGTTTCTGTTCCCTTTCTGATTAGGCACATGCCTTACTTGCTCAGCAGGTCTCTTTTCCTTATCAGATACTTGTTTTGCTTTTTGTGTATCTAAGTCAGAGACTCGTTTGATTACACCCTTTTGGAGTGAACCAAAGGGGGCTTTTGAGGATGTAGAAGGGTTCTCATACCCAATTTCCTTCTTGTTAGTCGGCGTTCGAAAATAGGTGTTCATATCCTGAACGGTTTTTGACGATTTCGTGAAAACCTCTATTTTCTTGCGTAAACTATCCTCAGTAGATTTCAGACTCTCATGATGTCGGAAGAGTTCATCAAACTTAGCTTGTAGGATTTTGAAATCGTCAGCTTGCTGTTTGTTGATTGCTAGCTGTTCCTTAATCTGCTTCTCCTGATCGGAAGATTTAACCTTTAGAACTTTCAGTTCTTCAGTTACCTTCTGAGCAGCTTCAGCTGATTTCAGTTCAGCTGCTTTACTGACAGCGTTTTCTTTAACAAGCTGATTATTTTTTATCCTTAGCTTATCGTTTTCAGCTTCCACTATTGTATAAGTGTCTACTGCGTTAGAGAGATCATCAAGCAATTGCTCAGAGTAGAGCTGCAAGTCAATCTCTCCAGCAGGTGTGCTAATTATAGCTGGTGTGGAAATTGAAAGAGCAGAAGGTTTGGAGGTTACCTCAGATTGGTCTTCCTCCTTAGCCATCAGACATATTTCATCATCTGAAGAGAATATCAGATCTTCATGGTCGAAGAAATCATCAGCATTGCTTATCAGACAGAAGTCCTCTACTGAAGAGTAGCCAAAATCCTCAGAAGGCAGATAGGAATCATCAATTCCTGATGTGTCAGCAACCATGGCCTTTCTGTCTCTATAGCGTTGCTCTCTTCTGTTCCGCTTCTCTTCTCTTTCTCTTGGAGTCAGGTCTGGACAGTCGGCGCTGTAGTGACCTGGTTTCTCACAGTTGAAGCATGATCCACGATCCACGAAACTTCTTCTGCCAGGTGAGTCACTCGGTTTGTAGGATCTGTCAGGTGACTTTCCTTTCTGATTGTAATCTGAACTTCTTCTCTCCGATCTGTTGTCTCTTCTCTCATCTGACCAATCATCTCTTTTCTTATCTTCTCTGTGATCCCTTCGGTCATCGGATCTGGTCCTTTCTGGAGATCTGTCAGTTGACCTCCTATTTCTTCCTCTGCTGTCTTGATAGTCTCTGTAGAATCTGCGATACTTACCAAGTTGAATGTTAGATCTTTCAAGTTTCCTGGTAAGAAAAACGATCTGTTCAGCTTGGCTTATTATGTTTCCAACAGGTTTAGTGGCCTTTGATCTGCTGCTGGTTGCTTTGAATGCAACTGGTTTTGATGTGGAGGTTGTGGCTTCAGCAGGCGACTCGTCTTCTTCTTCTTGCCCTCTTTCGATCAGATCGAACTCATGGGCTTTAAGACTTAGGAACAAGCTACTAGGCTTCATCTTGGCAATATTTTGGCAATCCTTGATTACCGTGACTTTCATGTCCCACTTCTTGGTGAGAGATCTCAAGATCTTGTGATTGATGTCTTTATCTGACATCTCTCTTCCAAGTTCTCGTAACTTGTTTACTGACATGGTGATTCTCCCATCGAGCTCATTGATGGTTTCATTTGGCAACATCTTAAGCTTCTCGAACTTCACCAGTTCAGCTTGCAATCTGCTGTCTTTGATCTGATAATTTCCTTCACACATCTCAGCAAGCGTATCCCACATTTGTTTAGCTGTCTTGAGATACTTTATCTTTTCTTTGGTGATCTTATCCATTGTCTTCATGATTATATGCCTGGCTATTGTATCCAGTGTATACAACTTTCTTTCTTCTGCATCCATCAGGACAGGACTCTTCCGGACAAGGCTTCCAACTGCAAAATCTGGATCACCTCCAACAGCTGGGTTGTCGTGATAGATGATGATGGGTCCTCGTTCAATGACTTCCATCATTCAGCCGCTTATTGACCCCAGATGGTTGCACATGTATATTGTCCAATCTGCATACTCGTCAATGGAAAATTTAGGCAAATCATGATACATACCAGAGGTATTATCCATGCTGATAGTGATTTTGAAAACAAATGAGTTTTGAAAATGGTTTTTCAAGATCAGTTCAAGTGACCACAAAGATTCTTCCTTAAGAACCGATGATACTCAAAGCCAATGGTCTGTAGAACCACTGCTCTGATACCACTTGTAGGTCCCGAACGGGTTTCGTGAGGGCAGAAGTCTAGAGGGGAGGGGTGAATAGACTTCTGAAAACTTTTTCGTGCAGATCAGGTGTGATTGCAGTTTACCTGATCAGAGTGCAAGTGAATCAGTTTGGAATGATGTTCAATCTTACTGAGTGCCTGAGGGCAGATCAGTTTGATATCTGTCAGTTTAACTGATAGTGCGGAAGCTAGTTAATACCCGTGTGAAAAACCAGTTTTATCAAATCAGATTCTCAAGTCAGTTTTTAATCAGCTGACTAAGCTGTCAACCTGATCAGATCAGTTGCTTGGTGCAGACTGATATTAACTTAGAATATGTATGCAATTTTAAGCTCAGTTGTGTGAATAGTGTAAAGCAATAAAGAGCAAGTAAATGCACACAAGATTATTATAGTGGTTCAGACAATCGGTCCTACGTCCACTCTTCCCTATCACAAGGGGCACCAACTTAATCGACTGGACTTAGTTTAATGTGTTAGTCCAACACCCAACAGATGTTTATCGAGTTCACACTCAACCGATCCCTGAAATCAGAACTAGAATCTCTAGTCTGAAATCTTGCAAAAACAAACTTAACCTAACTTTGAGTTTGGGTAAAGATTTGTTGTGGTTCCAACTGAAAATCTATCCTAGTGTTTATGTAGCCAAATGCTAGAGGATGAGATTTCTATGCTAAGAACAATGGGATGAACACTTAAGAATAATCTTCAAATTTGGTGTTCTTCGAGCGGAAATTCTGCTATAGCTTTTGCTTCTTGATAATTTGCGTTAATATCGTTGTTCCGCTCCTTCGGTTCATATTCTTCACTTTTGAAGAGCAATCCCATTTTATAGACCACGAAATCAAAGAGCCGTTGGAGAGCAATTTGAATTTCGAGCTATATTTGGTAGGTTTGTAGGATTTGATGTGACTTGCTCCGAATATCGGCGTGGCCGAAGGCATGATTAGCATCGTTTGTGTCTGCATCATCGAATCCCGCATTTTCAGCTCTTTTTGTGCACGTGTCGCTTTCTCTTTGGCTTTACGAGTACGACACTTCAGTATTTGTCCATTTGACGTTTGATATTCCTTTTGTAGAATATTCGTATTGTCTGGTGTACCATTTTGGTTGACGCCAGGTGTGAGCTGACCTGATCAGATAACTGATCAGTCTACCTGATAGAGTCTTCTGATGCAGATTGTCTTAGCACAATTTGCAGACTCGGCTGATGTAGGTCTTCTGGTCTTCTGGTAGTCTTCTGGTCTTCTTATCTTTAGGTTACTCTGACTCTCAGTGTTCAGTGTCATACTGAGTCTTCAGGTTTCTCTGAGTCTTCAGGCTTATCTGAGTCTTCAGGTTTATCTGAGTCTCAGTGCCTTCTGTCTTCACCTGATCATCTGACTTCTTCTTGTCTTCTGACTTGTCTTAGTCTTCTGATCATCTGACCTTATCTGGTCATCTGATAATTTGACCTGACCTATACATATTGAGTTCCCCCTCAATATGTGACCTATCTTTTACATCAGCTATATATACATTTCAACTGGTCATCTTAATCTGATTCTAAGTCATCAGTCAGCTAAAAGATCTGACTGGTCCTATTACAACCTGTTTTGGAACTTCCATCAAAACTAAATACAAATTTCCCAACATTATATATATTTTTAAAAGGTCTCGAAAGTGTCATTTGAAGTCCTTTTTTGTGCTATTTTATCAAAAAATTACATCAATATCATAATATGGAAAGTTAATGGACAGGAATTAGAAACAATATAAATTACAGGACGGTAATTTTTTGGTGCAATCTTTGGGTTGCACGTATTAGTGGTTCGATAAAATACACTTGCAAATGTAATGTTCCTATAGAAAAATTGAAGAAACATGTGCAACATCACATCTTTTCAAAAAAAAAAAAACATTTAATAAAGCATGTGTCAAATTACATTCATGATTCTAAAAAAGATGCTTCATACACGAATTTTATCTTACATGTGTGAAAATTTTCATAAAAACTTATTAAAAAAAAACTTTAAAAAAAAGTCCACACCTATAACTTGTTCTTTCAGTAAAATTTAAACGTGTCATCGAAATCATAATGTGAAAAGTTATAGGACTGAAATTATGATCAATTCAAATTGCAGGCTATAATTTTTTTGGTGCAAATTTGGGTTACGTGTATTAGTGGTTCGATGAATTGCACATGCAAATGTAAAGCACCTATAGCAAATATGAAGAAACATGTTCAACATCACATCTTTTTTTTTTTTTTAATCCTGAAAAACATTTGTGCAATTTTTTTAATTGAAAAGCATGTGTGCAAAATTACAATCATGTTTTTAAAAAGATGCTCCATACACAGATTTTTATCTTACATGTGTGGAAATTTTTATAAATATTTTTTCAAATTTACACTCAAAAAAATAATAATTAAACAACAACTCCACACCCATAACTTGTTCTTCAAGAAAATTTAAGAATAAGTCCGATAAATTGTGGTGATTATAGTTTTAGTAAATGTGTCATTTTAAGGTGATTATAGAAATAATATAAATTACAGGAATATAGTTTTTTGTGCAATCTTTTAGTTTGATAAAATACACATAGAAAAATTGAAAAAACATGCATTTAAAAAATTATGTAGTCAAATTGCTTTTTGATTCTATCGGATTTTTTTTGCAAACATTTTCATGAACATATCAAATATTTTAAAAAACATCATATCTTTTTTTCGGGGAAATTTAAACATGTCATCGAAATCATAATGTGAAAAGCATGAATGAAATTAGAAAATTACAAATTACAGGGCTACAATATTTTTGGTGAAAAAAAAAGTTGATCAATGAATTCATATGCAAATAAAACACCTATAACAAATTAGAAGAAACATGTGCAACATTTTATTTTTTTTTTAAATACGAAAAGCATGTGTGCAAAAAAATTTTGACATAAATACGGATTTTATCTTACACGTGTGAAAATTTTCATAAATATTTTTTCAAATTTACACTTAAAAATAAAAATAAAGAACAACTCCACACCTATAACTTGTTTTTCAGAAAAAATTAAAATTAAGTCAGTTAAAACATGTCATTTTAAGTGCTTTTTTGCATTGTTTTATCAAATTTTTTCATCAATATCATAACGTGGAGAGTCAATGGATCTTAAAATATTTGCCTCTGTTTTTTTTTAACTGATCCCACCGAAGAAATCGCTGAATCTGCTTAAGTTGCCATTTTAAACAACTCCTTTTATTTTCTGCTTTTCAATCAACACGTGACTGGAATCCACGAAATTAAAAGCAAACCAACTCCTTCCCCTTTTTAATTCCAGTGAAGCACGACTTTTCTGTGGGATCAAGGAAAAAAAATGCTGCTGCTTGGTTTTGGTTGAGGAGGTCAAAAGTTGCGTCTGAGATTGATAGAAAATGGGCCGCCAATTTGATTTATTTCGGTAGCCAATTTGGGATGAGTAAATTTTGAGCGGTTGGACCTCCATTTTCGCGATTCTGAGAGCATATTTTGATGCCGTGCACCCATTTTTTTTTGTTCATATCTCAAGCTCTCGATCTACGATTTAGTTGATTCTTTTTCCGTTGGAATCCTCTTTTCAACGAGCTTCATATGGTTCAACCCTCTTCTCCAATACCTTCTAAATCAAAACAGTTTTTTGCTTCAATTCTTGCTCGTTTTTCATCCGTTTTCTACAAAATCAACATGCCACACCCTTTCTCATCTCAAGTGCAATTAAGTCAAATTAATGTAGAAAAAGAGGAAAAATGCATGGAATCCTATCAAATTTGAGCAATTAAACACAAGAATTTCAAGCAATTCTCACACCAATCACATGTTAAATTAATATTTAAAGAAAAAGGTCCCCATCATTTCATTTTAAGCCCTTTTTTTGCGTTGTTTTATCAAAACATTCATCGAAATCTTAATGTGGAAAGTTAGTGGACTGAAATTAGAATCAATAAAATTCCTGGACTATAACTTTTTAGTGCAACCTTTTGGGTTGCACGTATTAGTTGTTCAATGAATTGCACATTCGAATGTAAAGTATATATATCAAAATTGAAGAAACATGTGCAACACCACTTCTTTTCCATGTACAAAAATCTTACAAATAAGAATCTAACCTAATATTATGGAAAGCCCTTTATCATAATATCAATTACAATAATATAACACCTTTTATGTGTCTTGGATGTTAGCACCACATGAAACGAGCCAAATTCGAATTGTTGTCCAGATGTAGTAATTTATGAAAGTAAAACGTCTAGGATATCATTGAAGTGTATAAGCCATCGTCTCCAAAAAAAAACAAGAGATTTTTTATGCTTCAGTATTCTATCGCATAAGAGGAACTAACATTTATAAAAGTCATCAACCTATTCAAAAATGAATTATTTTGCACATGTTCAGATATGTATTGTACACATAGAGGAATGCTCACAAACACACCATAACAGTAAAACGATTAAACTGACGATGATAAATAGCACTCAAAAATCAACATTCCCGTCAATTAAGCAACGCACACAGCAAATAGTTAATATTTTAATGAAGTATATTTAACACAAATACTTACAAAGGTCAGAGATGATTTCTCCAAAAGCCCAAGCACATTTATTTGCACATGTTCAAGTATGTTTTGTACACATAGAGGAATGCTCACAAACACACCATAACCAGGAAAACAATTAAACTCACGATGATAAATTGCACTCAAAAAACAACATTCCCGTCAATTAAGCAATGCACACAACAAACACTAAATTTTTTAATGAAGTATATTTAGCACAAATTCCTATAAGGGCAGAGATAATTATTCCAAAAGCCCAAGCAATTACCTGACGCCCAAGCAATTAAGTTGAAGAAGCAGCGTTCAAATTCAAGAATTTCAGTTCCAAATTCATTTCCAGTTGTACATAGGTGATGTACAAATATAGATTAATATATATATGTTCTTCCATTGGAAAGGGGGGCGGACGTACGGAGCTTAGAAAATTAATGGAGGATCTTCTCCAAAAAATCAGCCAAAAATGTTTACCATTTCATTAATTACTTTCCATATCTATTATCCATTAATTTTGCCTACCAAAATTTTCTTAATTATTACCATAATTATCCACCATTAAATCCGCTGTGGCTTGAAGAGGAGAAAAAAATCTTTTTTTTTTTCAGATTTCAAATATGTGAAAGGAAATAAGATATGAAAAATAATTGATTGTTTTATTAGGGATATTTTTGTACATTAGCATCTCATTTGGTATTGGATTGTAACTTTCATTTGGGGTAGTATTAATTTGTAATATGTAGGCCCATATTGTACCTATTTGTGACCCCCTCAATAAAAATTAGCCAAACGTGACTAAACAAAATCATAAAACTCACGCCTCTCTCTTAATCTCCAAAAAGCTGCCGTGCGTGCACTTCTCAAATAAAAAGGAATGTAATATATATAAAGTTGTTGATCCCTTCCTTGTTGCTTACCCTCCAGTAATTAGGTCATAATATGACACCAATGGACCCCATTATTTAGGCCTTAATCACCTTCAGTAGTCTCCTATGTTTACATGCGCTTGAGATTGGGCCAACAATTAACAAATCAAAGTTACAAGACTATTTCATGAGCAAAATAGAGAATTGCTGTTATAAAACATCCAATTAAAATACACAAATTATACAATAATTCCGACTTATCAATTGTCTTCATTATTATTACTCCCTCCGTCCCAAAATTGTTGGCACATTTACTGTTTACGCGTAGTTTAATGTGAGAATTATTTATTAGTATAAGTTGTTTTTTTGTGAGGGTCAAATGGTAAATTAATGGCATGTGGTGTAAATAAAAGGGAATAAAGATGACTTTAGTGTGGAAAAAATAATGTCATTGTGTGTAATTTTTTAGATGTTTTGAGAGTAAAATTTTAAGTGATATAGTTACTTTATTTCCTTTTTAAAAAATGTCCTAATGAATTCGGGACGGATATTTTAGCAAATGTATAAACAATTTCAGAACGGTGAGTATATATTATTCTTTTGTGACAGAACCTCGTAGACTTTTGAAAGTCGTTCAGACGTAACGAAAATTGATAAGGCTTGTTCTTACTTAGTTAAGAAATATAGAATATGAGAAAGCAGTTAGCGTGTGAGAGGAGCATAAAAAAATGTAATAACAGTCCTATATAAATTTGATTTCACATGAACGTTATTCCATTTTTCATCCATTTATAAAATGAAGACTAACCAAACAAACTTATAGGAGTATATAATTCATTTAGAATTTGTTGGGCAGATCCCTTTATTCTACCTTTATTATATATTATATAAAGTTTAAATAAAAAATGATCCCATAACTTTGAATTCAAATAGATTTAGTCTCATAAATTTTTTTATGGTCGATTTAGTCTCAATAACTTTGACAATGTCCAATTTTAATCTCAAATCGATCGGAACAATGTCGTTTCAATATGGGGGTTTCAAGTGGATGTTGTGACTGGACTGCCATGTGTACTACCACATTTATTTTTAAGTGTGTTTAACTAATTCTTGTTGCCAGTCCTGTTATAATATTAAGTTTTTTTTTTAATTTAATTATATGCCTGAAATTTCAGCAGTAAAAAAAATACACGTGACAGCCCAGTCATAGCTTCCGCAGGAAAGCCCCAAATTGAAACGGCAAAATGACGTTGTTGCGACCGGTTTGAGACTAAAATTGAATATTTTCAAAATTATTGAGACTAAATCGATAATAAAAAAAATTTATGAGATAAAATCTATTTGAAGTCATAATTATAGGAGCATTTGTGATTTAAACTCTATTAAATATGTTACGTGCATTAAGTATCTACAAAACGGCTATCCAGGGTGACCCAAATTCCAGTTTACAAGTTTCCATTCTCAGGCAATGGCCTCACAACAATAGGAACTGCACAAACATCATATTTCTTTCTCCCTGCAATTCCAGGAATCTCTATCATATCCACATCGTTTGGTTCCATTCCGTCGGGCAAAATCCAATCGAAATGGTAGAGAAGCATTGCTAGTTCGATTTCAACAAGCGCAATTCCAAACGATATTCCAGGGCAAATCCTCCTTCCAGCGCCGAAAGGGATGTACCCCAAGCTACTCGCTTTGAAATCAACAGGTTTTTCCAGAAATCTTTCTGGTTTAAAGCTATCTGCGTCCTCCCAATACTCGGGGTCTCAACCTATTGCCCAGACATTCACCAGGATCCAACTTTTTGCGGGTATCTTGTACCCGTTGATCTCACAGCGCTCTCAGATTTCTCAGGGCAACAAGAACGGTCCTGGTGGGTGCAAGCGGAGTGTCTCTTTTATGACTAGTTTGAGGTAGTTTAGTTAGTGAGTAGGTCTAGTGTGAAAATTTTCATGTATGAAAATCTATAAAATTGACCTAAATCAACCATCTACACCCTAAACACTAAATAACGAACCCTAAATTATGACCTATTCAGGCTGGGTGAACCATGAATCACTTGGGCCGAGTGAACCATGAACCACTCAATTTTGTCTTGCCTTCACCAATTACAGAATTTGGTTGTAAATTAAAGTGTTTTCATGTATGAAATTTTTCATACTAGACTTTGTCCTATTTCGTTGAAGTATGATTCATCGACGACACGATTCTTTCCATCAGAAACCTTTCTCACCTCGTCTTGTGCCCTTTTTAGGACTCTAGGGTTCTTGACCATTTCTGTTATTGCCCAATTGACAATTGTTGTTGATGATTCGACTGCAGCACCATCCTGTTTTAAATAAATTATCGGATCAAAATTGTCCTGTACGTACGATAGTACGAGTCTCTCCTACTCCACTGTAGTGTTTCATTATGTTTAACATGATATATATACATGACACATGTAATAAATGACATCATATATAAATCATCATTAATAACTAATAGTATTAACAAATCTTCATCCTATGTAAAATACCTAATATTTTTTCATTTAACAACTAATATCATTTAAAAATCATTTGAATTGTACGGTGCAATTGATGTGTACCAATTATTTTGTCAAAACATAATGTTTGAAGGGCCCAAAAATTCATCTAAATTCAAGGGATTAAGTTTTTTTGTAGTTCAATAACTTTGCATCATTTTGAAATTAATTCCGCTTGTTTTGACTTTTTAATTTTGGCTCTATAAGTTTTCAAAATTTTCGAAATTGGTCCTTTACAGCAGGTTATCAAGCAGTTAACCATCACATATGTAATTATTTTATTTTTTTCTTTTAATTTTAAAGCGCCACTTGAATATTTTTAATCATAATAATTTCTGCCAGGTTCTGGTTCTGGTTTTAAAAAAACTTGTATATAAAAAGATGAAGCGAATCATGTCAGTTTATCGTGTCTAAACTGACCGAAATAAATCAATATATGCGAAAATCACTCTTCCTCCCTAAAGAAATACACATAAAAATCTCGACTTAAAATTATTAGGATTAAAAAAGTCTAGGTGGTATTTCGAAATTAAAGAACAAAAAAATTACATATGTGATTGTTACCTGTTCGGTGACATAATACAGCAGGTTAAATGACCAATTTCAAAATTTTTAATAATTTAAAGGACCAAAATCAAAAGATCAAAACAATCGGGATCAATTTCAAACGAAGCAAAGTTACTGGACTACAAAGAATTAAGGGAAAATTGTCTCTCTTTTTTTCATGTAACTTTGACCAATTTTGATCGTGGTCCTACTAACTTACGCATTTGATCTTGGTCCTATAACTTACAAAATTCAACTTTTTCGTCCTGTTTGAGGACCTATTGCAGCAGGTTAAATGACCAATTTCAAAACTTCTGATAACTTACCGGACCAAAATCAAAAGGTCAAAACAATCTTGGTCAATTTCAAAACGAAGCATAATTATTAGATCGATTACAAAGAATTTAATCCCTAAATTTAACATTTCTACCTTAACCTAATTGTCCGATTTTAATTTTTAAAAAAAATAAAAAATTGTCCGATTTTAAAGAATTAGCTAGAGTAGTCACCAATAGAACAGATTTGATGTTTTCAGTAGTTAACGGAATTTGGAGCGAAGTATCACCCTGCAACCTCAACAGTGTGATGATAATTAGGATATCACCGTTAATGAGGTGATGAGAGGATTTCCACTATATATAAAGATACAATTACAACAATATTGACCAAGTATTAAGGAAAGGTCAAACAGAATTAAATACAAGATCTAATCTATAATTACATATCAATTATCCTTAATACCCCCCCGCAAGAGTTGCGTGGGGTGAAGACAAACGCGAAGCTTGGAACGAAGAAGCTCAAAAGCAGGTCGAGGCAGACTCTTGGTGAAAATATCTGCCAGCTGAAGATGAGATGGAACAAAACGCGTGGAAATCTTCCCAGAGGAAACTAATTCACGAACAAAGTGATAGTCCAGATCAATGTGTTTTGCTCGTTTGTGAGCAACTGGATTCTGACTGATAAAAATAGCACTCTTGTTGTCACACAAGAGTTCAGGACGATTGGAGATTTTGACCCGGAGCTCACCGAGAAGATTGGTGAGCCAAACAATTTCCGCCGCTGCATTTGCCATAGCACGGTATTCAGATTCACAACTCGAGCGAGCCACTGTAGGTTGTTTCTTTGCACTCCAAGAGATGGGATTTCCGCCAAGAAAAATTGAGTAACCATACGTGGATCGTCTGGTTTCAATGCAACGGGCCCAATCAGCATCAGAGTACCCAATGACAGCAGACTCTGGATGCCGAGTAAAGGATAAGCCAAAGTGGACTGTACCCTTCACATAACGTAAAATCCGCTTAACAGCATTAAAATGATCATCTGTCGGTGAGTGGAGAAATTGACTAACAACATTCACAGCATACGATAAATCCGGGCGGGTAATAGTCAGGTACTGAAGGGCCCCGACTAAAGAGCGGTATAAAGTGGGATCATGGAACGGTGGACCATCACTTACCAAAACCTCTCCAGCTGGCAAGGGGGTGGAAACTGGTTTGGAATCCAATAGTTTTGCCCGTTCCAAAATGTCAGTAGCATATTTGGCCTGGCCAACAAAAAGACCATCTGAAGTGTACGGGACCTCAAGACCAAGGAAATAGTTAAGACGCCCCAAATCCTTAATAGCAAATTCCTTATGTGTGCGTGCAATGAATGTTTTGAGCATGTCACCATCATTTCCTGTGACAATTATATCATCTACGTATAAGAGTAGATAGAGAATAGAAGTACCTCAATGAGATAGAACAAAGATGAGTCAGATCGACTCTAGCCAAATCCCAAGCTGAAGAGATATGTACTAAATCGTTGAAACCAAGCAAGAGGGGCTTGTTTCAGACCATACAACGCCTTCTTTAGACGACAAACATGATCAGGAAAGCGTGGATCAACAAGTCCCGGAGGTTGAGCCATGAAAACCGGTTTGTCAAGAAATCCATTGAGAAATGCATTCTTGACATCTAACTGATGCAACGACCACTGAGACTGCACATCAAGAGCAAGAATAACTCGAACAGTAGCAGACTTGACAACTGGGCTGAATGTATGATGAAAATCAGCCCGGGAACGAGTGAACCCCTCGTGCCCGAAGGCGAGCTTTATGACGCTCAATAGTGCCATCGGAATGAAACTTGGTCCGAAAAACCCACCGAACCAACAATATTAGTGCGTGAAGGACAAGGTACAAGATCCCCGTATTATTTTGACGTGAGCATCGATCTCTTCTGCATAGCGGAACAACCATTACGGAGATTTGGCGTGGATTTGAAACCTCAGTTTGAGCTAGCGATCGAGAGGATAGCAAAGCAAAGTCAAGAAAGATCAACCGGATAACGAGGCTTGAACACCCGACGCGAACGGGCACGCGTCACCATAGGATGGGCCTGCCCGCGACCGGGATTGGTGGATCGAGGACCCCAACAGGCGGGTGCGGAGCCGGTTGCTAGTGGTGCCAGCGGGTTTGGGTTAGGTGGCGGTGTGCGAATCGGTGGTATCAACGATGGGAGTTGTTCCTCGTCGTCCAAAGGAATGATGTGGGGGCGAAAACGGCGGCGATAACGGGGCGGATGGATGGCGGCGAGGCGTGGGCACGGCGATAGTACCATCAAAAAAACTTGAGATATCAAGGTGGGACGGCGGTGATGCGGGCGAGTTCTCGAGAGAAAGGAAAACATAGTTCATCAAATTGAGCATGCCTCGATAAAAAGACCGTGAGAAGATTTGGATCGAGGCAAGCGAAATCCCTTATGTGTGCTATTGTACCCAAGAAAGATGCAAGGCCGACTTTTGGGTGCCAACTTGTGTTCAACATAGTCCCTCAAAAATGGATAAACTCGACAACCGAACGGTTTAAAATTGGCATAGTTTGGAATCGATCCAAAAAGAAGCTCAAAGGGAGACTTGTTAGGCAAAGATGCAGATGAGGGCGACGATTAATAACATAAAATGGCAAAAGCATCAAACCACAACGATCACGGGGAGCATGTGAATGAAATAACATAGAAAGACTGTTTTAAATATGTCTATGCTTACGTTCTGCCCGCCCATTCTGCTGAGGTGTGTATGGACACGAGAGACAATGAAGAATGCCATGTAGTGACATAAATTCACGGACTCTAGAATTCACAAATTCGGTGCCACAGTCACTTTGGAAAACCTTGATTTTTCGGGAAAACTGAGTGCAGACAAAGGCATGAAATTTCACCAAAATATCATAAAATTCAAACTTAGCACGAAGGGGATAAATCCAAGAGAAACGAGAATGATCATCCATAAAAGCGACATAATATTTAAACCCATCATGACGAAATAATTGGAGCCGGGCCCCACAGATCACATGGTATCAAGCCTCTGATTCTAAACCTAAAATTTCGGACGACCACCACTGCTTCTCTTGCTGCGTCGTCAGGCCCGCCGGACTGGTCCCCTCCGCCATGCCGTTTTGCTAGACTTGTCCCCTCTAGTAGGTTTCCGTCTGTCTCCTTCTCCCTTCCCTCCCAAACCCTAATTCGCCGCATCGCTCCATCCTCTCCTCTCCGATGGCCGCTGCAACCCCCGACCCTCTACCTGTTAACACCATACTCTCTATGGTGCCAATCAAACTTGAACCCTCTACTTACTTGATGTGGTATCGTCAAGTCATTCATATGGCCGAGTGCTTTGATCTAATGGGTTTTCTTGATGGATCAGTTGTGGCCCCATCCCCTACAATCACGATTGATGGCACCCAACAACCAAATCCGGCGTTTCTTGCGTGGCGTATGAAAGACAAGAAATTACTCAGCGTCGTCTTCACGTCGCTCACTCCGGATGCGGCATCGGAGGTTCTGGATTGTCAAACCTCCCATTCGGCTTGGACGACGCTTCTTGCGGTGTTCTCTGACTCATCCGCTTCTCACACCCATCAGCTACGTGAGGAGTTGCTTTCTCTTCGGAAGGGTGATCTCTCGGTGGACGACTATGGCCGGAAATTTAAAAACTTATGTGATCAACTTTCGGCAATTGGTCGCCCTATTGATGAAACTGATAAAAGCCATTGGTTCTTACGAGGGTTAGGCATTCAATTTGCCTCGTTTGCTGACATGCAAATGGCGCTGACCACATTACCTGTGTTTCGTACCTTGCTTCATCAAGCTCGTCAGTTTGAGATGATGTTGCGTGCTTGGAGGGTGGTTCTCCATCTTCGGCGGCGTTCACGGCTTCAAAATCGGGTAATGGCCGTGCAGGTGGTGGCCGTTCCTCAGGTGGACAAGGTCAGCCTAAGGGCGATTCTGGTTTCTCTTCGGGCAATTAGGGGTTCAACAACAGAGGCCGAAATTTTCAGCACTCTAACAATCGTCCGCAGTCTACAGGATTTCGTGGTAATTCGGGTAGCAAACCGGGTAATCAGGGTGGAAATGGGGGTCGTCGTACCTATACTCCTATTTGTCAGATATGCAGCGGTGAACATTATGCGAATAAATGCCCTCAATTTATTGATGCTCGGAATGTTGCTTCTTCTGCCAATCTTGCTCAGGCCTTTAATCACTCATGTCAGGTTTCTGATTCCACTCCTGATTGGTATTTGGACTCTGGTGCTTCTGCGCATATGACGAATCAGACATCTGCTCTTGAATCCTTCGGGCCTTATACTGGTAACGGTTCTGTTATTGTTGGTAATGGTTCTGCTTTAAATATTTCGCATATTGGCACTTCTAAATTATCTGGGGATGTAAACTTGTTGGATGTATTGGTTGTGCCACATATTACTAAGAACTTATTGTCTATTTCTAAGTTGACTGCTGATTACCCTGTTGACGTTGTGTTCTCTGATAAGTTCTTTGCCATTCAGAACCGGGTGACAAAGAAAATTATGGCTCAGGGAAGGTGTGATAAAGGTTTATATTTGCTTGATCGGGGTGTCCCGGCGCTAGTTGCAGCAATTAGGAATAAAGACTTGAAGGCTAGTTTTGATTTATGGCATCTTCGTTTGTGGCATGTCCCGTTTACTATTATTTCTTTATTGCAAAAGTTAGGCCAGTTGTCTATTACTTCTTTATTGCCGACTCCTACACTTTGTTCCTCTTGTCAGTTGGCTAAGAGCAAACGTTTACCTTTTTTGTTGAATGAAAAACGTGCTGATGCAGTGATTGACTTAGTACATTGTGATCTGTGGGGCCCGGCTCCAATTATTTCGTCTGATGGGTTTAAATATTATGTCGCTTTTGTGGATGATCATTCTCGTTTCTCTTGGATTTATCCCCTTCGTGCTAAGTCTGAATTTTATGATATTTTGGTGAAATTTCATGCCTTTGTCTGCACTCAGTTTTCCCGAAAAATCAAGGTTTTCCAAAGTGACGGTGGCACCGAATTTGTGAATTCTAGAGTCCGTGAATTTATGTCACTACATGGCATTCTTCATCGTCTCTCGTGTCCATACACTCCTCAGCAGAATGGGCGGGCAGAACGTAAGCATAGACATATTTCTGAAACAGGTCTTTCTATGTTATTTCATTCACATGCTCCTGTCTCGTTGTGGTTTGATGCTTTTGCCCATCGCAGGTTTATGTTATTAATCGTGTGCCCTCATACATCTTTGTCTAACAAGTCTCCCTTTGAGCTTCTTTTTGGATCGATTCCAAACTATGCCAATTTTAAACCGTTCGGTTGTCGAGTTTATCCATTTTTGAGGGACTATGCTGAACACAAGTTGGCACCCAAAAGTCGGCCTTGCATCTTTCTTGGGTACAATAGCACACATAAGGGATTTTGTTGCCTCGATCCAGCTACTTCTCGGGTCTTTTTATCGAGGCATGCTCAATTTGATGAACTATGTTTTCCTTTCTCTGAGAACTCGTCTGCATCACCGCTGTCCAATTTGGATATCTCAAGTTTTTTGGATGGTACTATCGTCGTGCCCACGCCTCTGCCGCCATCCATCCGTCCCGTGTTATCGCCGCCTGTTTCTCGTCCCCACATCATTCCTTTGGACGATGAGGAACAACTCCCCATCGTGATACGGGGTGATCCAAGCCCGCCCTTTAACTAAGCCCCACCGTTGGCACCACTAGCAAATCCGGCTCCAGACCCCGCTCCTGTTGCGGTCCCTGATCCACCAATCCCGGTCGCGGGGCCCGTCCATCCTATGGTGATGCGTGCCCGTTCCGGGGTGTTCAAGCCTCATTACCCGGTTGATCTTTCTTACACTGCTTTGCTATCCTCTCTGACTGCTAGCTCTGAACCTAGAGGTTTCAAATCCGCTGCCAAATCTCTAGAATGGTTGTTTGCTATGCAGGAAGAGATCGATGCTCTACGTCAAAATAATATGTGGGATCTTGTACCTTGTCCTTCACGTACTAATATTGTTGGTTCGAAGTGGGTTTTTCGGACCAAGTTTCATTCCGATGGCACTATTGAGAATCATAAAGCTCGCCTCGTGGCACAGGGGTTCACTCAGGTTCCCGGGGCTGATTTTCATCATACATTTAGCCCAGTTGTCAAGTCTGCTACTGTTCGAGTTATTCTTGCTCTTGTTGTGCAGTCTCAGTGGTCGTTGCATCAGTTAGATGTCAAGAATGCTTTTCTCAATGGATTTCTTGACAAACCGGTTTTCATGGCTCAACCTCCGGGATTTGTTGATCCACGCTTTCTTGATCATGTTTGTCGTCTAAAGAAGGCGTTGTATGGTCTGAAACAAGCCCCTCTTGCTTGGTTTCAACGATTTAGTACATATCTCTTCAACTTGGGATTTGGCCAGAGTCGATCTGACTCATCTTTGTTCTATCTCATTCGAGGTACTTTTATTCTCTATCTACTCTTATACGTAGATGATATAATTGTCACAGGAAATGATGGTGACATGCTCAAAACATTCATTGCACGCACGCATAAGGAATTTGCTATTAAGGATTTGGGGCGTCTTAACTATTTCCTTGGTCTTGAGGTCTCGTACACTTCAGATGGTCTTTTTGTTGGCCAGACCAAATATGCTACTGACATTTTGGAACGGGCAAAACTATTGGATTCCAAACCAGTTTCCACCCCCTTGCCAGCTGGAGAGGTTTTGGTAAGTGATGGCCCACCGTTCCATGATCCCACTTTATACCGCTCTTTAGTCGGGGCCCTTCAGTACCTGACTATTACCCGCCCGGATTTATCGTATGCTGTGAATGTTGTTAGTCAATTTCTTCACTCATCGACAGATGATCATTTTAATGCTGTTAAGCGGATTTTACGTTATGTGAAGGGTACAGTCCACTTTGGCTTATCCTTTACTCGGCATCCAGAGTCTGCTGTCATTGGGTACTCTGATGCTGATTGGGCCCGTTGCATTGAAACCAGACGATCCACGTATGGTTACTCAATTTTTCTTGGCGGAAATCTAATCTCTTGGAGTGCAAAGAAACAACCTCTGATGGCTCATTTCGAGTTGTGAATTTGAATACCGTGCTATGGCAAATGCAGCGGCGGAAATTGTTTGGCTCACCAATCTTCTCGGTGAGCTCCGGGTCAAAATCTCCAATCATCTTGAACTCTTGTGTGACAACAAGAGTGTTATTTTTATCAGTCAGAATCCAGTTGCTCACAAACGAGCAAAACACATTGATCTGGACTATCACTTTGTTCGTCTCATCACAAACGAGCAAAACACATTGATCTTTGACTATCACTTAGATCTTGTATTTAATTCTGTTTGAATGAGAGAATTCCGTCTCATCTAAAAGCTCGAGCTTGTAGAGAGGGTCGGGAATAATCTATTTATTTAATTTCCCTCAACACTCCCCCTCACTCGTGGGCCGAATCATTGCCTCGCTCTCCGGAGAGGAGGCCCAACAGAGTGGACAATTTTAATGGGTGGAGTGCTTCCACGGGAATCGAACCCACAACCTGGGCTTTGATACCATGAGAGAATTCCGTCTCATCTAAAAGCTCGAGCTTGTAGAGAGGGTCGGGAATAATCTATTTATTTAATTTCCCTCAACAAACAGTACATCCAGCAGATCATTATCATCATCACCCTTCCTTGCATCGATCGTCTTGCTTTCGCTCCTCAATTATCCCATCTGTTACTCTCACCAAAATCCGATGATGCTTTTCGATCTTCTTCCTCATCCCAGTACTGAAGAAGAAGCTCAGCATCACCTTCAAGGAAGGAAACACATCAACCACGTTAAACAAAGTTTGGAAATCTTGAGCTTCTCTCATCACATCAATGCAAGGCTATCCATTTGCAAAGATCAAAAACTTCTTCCTCTCGTATACGTCGAAAAGATCGGACACGCTTAGTATTGTCGGGAGCTCCAACAGACGTCTTGATTTTTGCGCCAAGACTCTCGTTATTCGGGATTTAACGCTATGTCCGATATTTCCTTTCGTAGCGATTGATTTCAACTGCTAGGAGGCGAATATGGTGTTGTGTGTTTTCAAGAAGGGTTTCGCGGCTTCAGGTGAAGAGACCACGATGGCGACAATTTCTCCGAGCTGGAGGTGCATCAACGGTCCGTATTTATTTGCCAGATTGGAGAGAACACTAGTGTTTTTATTTTTTTTTCAAAGACAATCAATTACAATAGTTCCCTAAGATAATCAGTTACAAAGTTCCTTCTACCATCGGGCATGTGACTAGTGTTGGATAATGAAGTATGAAGATTTTTATTATTTGACTTAATGGATAATGTTATTTTGAGATTAAAGTAAATATAATACTAACTAATTAATATTAATTTATTATTTAATGAATTAATACACGTAAGTGCACTATGCCAAAAACTAAATATAACAACGGCGAAAAGACAACGGGTATTGATTGGACCCGTTGTCCTAGGTCTAAAATCTGTTGTCGTAAGTATACCCGTTGTCTAAACTCTGGAAAATGCAGGGAAATGTGTCGAAAGACAACGGGTTTAGTCCACCGTTGTCATATCTTTTTTTTTTTTTAATTATTTAGTTAGGGTATAAAAGGGACCCTTAGAATTATTTTTACTCCCTTTCCAAACTCGGTACGCTCACCACCAATACTAGGGCACCAGATCTCTTCGTCTCTTCCACCGCGTTCGCCGCCTGCCACCACCGCCGTTCGCCGCCTTCGTCGTCCTCCTTCAACCGTCGCCTTCGTCGTCCTCCTTCCCCCATGGCCTTCGTCGTCCTCCTCCTTCCCCCATGGCCTTCGTCGTCCTCCACCTTCCCCCGTCGCCTTCGTCGTCCTCCACCTTTCCCCGTCGCCTTCGTCGTTCTCCACCTTCCCCCGGCGCCTTCGTCGTTCTCCTTTCCCTGCCGTCTTCATCGTTCTTCTTTCCCCGCCACCTTCGTCATTCTCCTTCTTTTGTCGCTTCCAATATAAGGTTAATTTCAACCCTAATTTGTCTAACCCTTCCTCCCGCTTAATTTCCTGCTCAGAATTAGGGCTGATTTGTTTACAGTCTTCCCCCGCCGCCTTCATCGTTCTCCTTCCTTCGCCTCTTCCAATATAAGGTAATTTCAACCCTGATTTGTCTAACCTTCCTCCCGCTTAATTTTCTGCTCAGAATTAGGGCTGATTTTGTTTACAGTTTCTTTAAATGTGCATAATTGGATTTATTATTGTGGAAGAATTTAGAAAAAGCTTAATGTGGTGTTTTTCCTTTTTTGCATTGCTATGGAGATTGGTTTGGGGAGTACCTGCATTTTGGAATGTTCTTGAACATTGTGGTTCTGGTTTGTGATTTCTAGACAATTCCTCGTAGGAGAAAATCATGCTTGCGGTTGATGTTGATGAGGGTAATTGATTTTTACATAATATATGGAGAGATATCAAGTATTTCGTTGTTCTGTTTTTGAAGTTTATAATATATTTTTGTGCATTGGTCAATTATCTTAAAAGAAAGACATTAACTATCATTTGTGAAAAATTAATGGCCTTGTTCTGCTAGGGGCTATTGTTGTTGCTTATTCTTCTTTGTGCGTTGGATGCTTTATAATGATCTCATATTGCATGCTTGGCATGACTTGTAGATCTTAGTGTAAGAAGTCTAGATTCATTTGTTTTAGATATGACTGTTGATATTCTTTATCAATTTGTTGGCAGTTCTTGGGAACTTTGTATCAGCTCTCAATAAATTCATTGCAGCTCGCTACACCCTAAATCATACGGTATCTGAATACCATGTCTATGAATTTTTTAAGGTAAAACAGTTACTGGAATATGCATCTGATAATGTAGGCTTGGTTACCTTTCCTCTTATTCAGTTAAGATTTTGTCGCAGTGCAATTTACTTATTAGTATTTGTGGGGCTAAATGGGGAGCCCTAATTGAAATCAAGAAAACAGATGATATGGTTATGTTTCTGCACCTTTTGTGATGTCATATTTTTCCTTGTTGAGATAAATCAAATAGAAACACTTCATTTTCGATTTATCTTTTTTGTGCTCCATTTATCTTCTGGCATTCCAAGCTTTCGTTCAATGGACTTGAATTTCATACTCCTTTTGCAGATTTTAAAATAATCTTGAGTAATAACTTCCCATATGTAAGGTAAATTAAGATTGCATTTGGATTAGAAAAATTAAGGATCCGAAGATGGATTTAGAATATGTCATCCAAATACACTGGTAGTTGTTTGGAGTTTGATTCATTCTCTAATAAATTTAATATTCATCAATCTGAGACCTTCATCGCATGCATATAACTAACAAGCTAATATTTTCTCTCTCGTGCAGTCGTGGTTAAACAATCTGGTGGAGACAAGTAAATTGCGAGGACGATCAATATGATGATAATCTAATGGAAGGTATTGATGATGTTTAGTCTCTATTAAGTCGAAGAAGGTCGTAACTGAAGTGGTGTCTGTGTCTGTCTATTTTTAACACTTAAGAGATTGTCAAAAAAAATTCAAAATTTAATAAAAACTCGAAAGGGTAATTACAATTGCAGAGTCGAAAAGACAATATGTGATGAGAAAGAAATAATCAGAAAAATGAAGGAATGAATGTATTAAAGAATGAAGTTCTTGCAGAAAGTGTTGAATTATGAGAAGATTGTGTTTGAATACTAAGTGGTTGAAGGATGGTGAGATATATATAGAGGTTGTTGCAGTGATTATGTTTGGGTATAATTATGTTAAGCTGTGAACAAAAATCAATCAAAGATGTTACTAGAGTTATAAAGATGGATGTTTGTTACAATTAAGCAGTCTAATCAAAATATTAAAAGATGAAAAAATACTTTCTTATAGCTAAAAGTGTCTTACTTTATTCAACCATGCTTCATGCCTGCTTCCTAATTAACTACTTGTGCGCCTAACATCAACTGGGCTGCTTATTTGGGGATTAGATGGGCCAAAGCATGGGCTTTGTGTGTTAAGGATGGTGTGTACTCTGTGTACCCAGCAGTAATGTATTAAAAGATTCAGAGTTAAATCCATCTAGTTATTCATGATGAAAATCATGGTTTAAACTAGTACTTGTCATTTTTCAAAGCACATAAAGAGTTAATATAGTTTTCGTTGACATTATCTGTAGCACTGAGCCAAAGGATCCTAGTAGTGTCGAAATATGTTTGTTTATGACTTATGGAGTTCAGATTCAACATATGTATTCACTGTGGTCCTTAGATTTCAAGGATCTTACATTAAGATATGATTATACAAACATAGGATTGTCTATCTTCATCTCAAATTACCTTGAATGGCTGAGTTTCCGCCCTTGATTCTGTTTCTTGTTGTTGTTGCTGTTCAGTGGCTTGTTTCATGGATGCCGTGTGAAACTTTAGAGCAGTGACGATCTCTCCGAGCTTCATAAATATTCAGCAGCCTTTCTTGGTAAGGCCTGCTGGTATGTAGCCTTTCTTGGTTAGACCTCGGTTAAAAATACAATTAGATGTACCGTACTAAATCATACATCTAGCTAGCCTTCGATGGACTTTTGAGTTCTTTAAGGGCACATCTCTCCCATAAGCAAAAAATCTTTACCGATGATTCTATCTCTTTAAAATCACTTCCTTCTTTTGAAAATGATTAGGAGTTAATGCATATATTGATCTTAGAAATATTGTCGCTCTATCTTGTTTCAGTTCCTTGGATGATAAGCTGGAGTAGCCATACTGTGTATATTTTTTGTTGCACAAGTGGCATGCTTTTGTCATGGAGTGTAGCATTGAGGGCCTGTATCCGATAGTCATATTGTCATGCTTTGGTCTTATATTTTTGGGAATATTTTAGGGCATGTATTGGCTGTCTGTACTTGGTTTGTGTGTGTATATTTTACATGTTTGTAAGGTCTTCATTTCCTTTCTAGTGTTTCCCATTTTTGTTTCTATATTTTCCTATTTGTTTTATTGGTCTACTTTCTCTGAAACTATGCAAGGGCTGAATCAAATCCATTCTCTCTTGATGCTCTTGCTATTTTTACAATCTATACGATGGCAAGGTACAGTTGCCTTAGTTATGGAAATATTATTATAACCTGCAATTAACAAAATTTTCATTATCCCATTGTCCTGCAATCTCCAGAACCGCAAGGAGTTTGAAGCTGAACTTATAGAACGTTTTGGCTCAGTTGTGAAGATGCCTTTATCGGAGTCCACCAGGTTTATGACTAATTTGATATGTACTGCATTTTCTTTCAGTTCTGTAATTAGATAAGTTATAGCTTCTTGGGCTTGCCATAATCTGTCTGTAGGCTATATTGATTGGTTTAAGTTTCTGACTATCAATCTTAAAGATGGAATGTGCTTGTCCTTTGTTTCTCTGAGTAGCACTTGGTTCCTGTGTCCCTACCTAAGTTAATTTCTTATAGAGTTCTTATATGCTTTTATTCCTATCTTTGCTGAGGACTCACAATTCTTTCTGTTTTTTATCTGCATGTGAAAAAAGACCTCTTTGCCTGAAACTATGAGGTCTACTCTGGAGGAAGGATTAAACTTATACAAGCTGCATAGCAGATGGCATGAAAGGTGCCCTCAGCCCCATGTTCTCACAAAAGATTTACTCCGAATTTTTTTTTGATGAAATACGGAAGGAGGTGGCCGAATGTCTATCAAATGGCATGGAAGCTAAGAATAGTTTGTTTTTTGTGATTTTGAACAAGTTCTTATCTTGAAGTTAGATTTACATTTTTATTACTTATTTTGAACAATGTATGAATTGATTACTTAATTGTAAGAAGTTCTATTGGATCTTAATATTTGTTGTATTCAGTAAAAATGTGTATTATATTCATATTCTAAAACAATAGAAAACATAAAATAGGGTCTAAAAATGGTATTAAAAATAGGTAAAAATTGTTGTAATAACACAACGGTTAAAAATCGTTGTAATAAACACCTACGACAACGGGTTACTATGAGTTAACGCAACGGGTAAAAACTATTGTAATAAGCACCTACGACAACAGGTATTATGAGCTAACACAACGGGTAAAAACCGTTGTAATAAACACCTATGACAACGGGTTACTATGTTAAAACCCATTGTAATAATCATCTACGACAACGGGTTACTATGACTTAACACAACGGTTAAAGCCCGTTTTAATAAACACCTACGACTACGGGGATTACCCGTTGTCAAATGTTCGGGACCTACGACAACAGCAGCATCCACAACGGGGGAAAAACAGATACGACAACGAGGATCACCCTTTGTCGTATCCAGTTTTTGGCATAGTGGTGGATAGGGATGAGAAAGTTACGTGGATAACTTATATAAATTTTACGGGATTTTTCATTCTTATCCCGAAGGAGAGAACTGATTCTCACATCATTTACGCTCTCTCAGGCTCTATCATCGTATATTATTATCAATAGGCATTTACATTTCGTGAACATTAAACAATTTGTGAGTCAATTCACATGATTAAGTTTGGAACTCTTAGAATCACAGTTATACGAATAACTTAGACGCGTTCTAAATTTTCTTGTAATCCAACAAAGATACTGATCTGTCTTTGATTCTATAATAAATCTAACAACCAATCTAATTAAACCAAACTCTACAAAATTTTCAATTGCTAAGTGTTAAATGTTCCAATAAATTTCGCTCACTTAGTTTAGGTGGAGAAATATTTCTTTATACGAAAGCGGTTACATGCAATATATATTTATTTTTTTGACAACAAGCGGTAACATGTAATTAAGAAGTAGATTGGTCTATGTTTTTTTATTGGATGGAAAAAGAAATTATATTGATAGAGTTCAATTACTTTAGGTGGCGAAATTTTATTTTATATTAAAGCAGTTACATGTAATTAAGAAGTCGATTGGTCTATATATGTTTTTCCGTTGGATCTAAAAAGAAATTTTATTGATAGAGTATAAAGAGTGTTAGGACTGTTGGGCCATGGAAAACGGTTCATCTCCGCGTTGGTATGACATTATACGTTTTGGGCCAAGCCCGTACGCATTTAGTTTTAGACATCCTCCAAAAAGCTTCATGATACCCATTGAAATATTGTACATTCTTATAAATCCAATGAACCTCTCTTATTATTTTGATATGGAATATTGTTTGACACCCCAACAATCCTTCCCTTAAACAAAGATCATGAATCTCTCTTCAAACGACCCGCTCTATTTTGATTAACTTTGTCTAGTCCATAGTGATGCGTAAAAAATGGTATATAATCTGACCTGGAGTTCAACAAATGTGTATCCACCTGGAGGTCAAAGAATCAACGAGCTTTGACCGCAATCTCCTCGTCAAATTAACTCGATCACCTAAAAAACAAGCTGGAGGGGATTCCGGCGCGAGAGCTCCGACGCTCAAGTCAGTATTAATCTCAAATTTCTCTATCAGATCGTAAAGTAAGCTCACAAGTGTATATTGTATTAGAAAATAGTGCATGTATGTTGTGTTTACTTGGCGAATATATTTATATCCTGGAAGGTCGATAACCACTGTAAGAATCCCGTCTCATCTAAAAGCTTAAGCTTGTAGAGAGGTGAGGAATTAATTCATTTGTATATAATTCCCTAATACTTTCCCTCATTTGTGGGCTGGGTTATCCTTTGGGCTGTCAACTCTATCATTGGAATTAAGGAAGAGGAGGCCCAACAAGTGTATAATAAAATGTGGGTAGAGTTTTTTGTTGTCAGCGGAGTTTGAACCCAGGACGACGGCGTGAGCCTGGAGGCTCTGATACCATGTAAGAATCCCGTCTCATCTAAAAGCTCAAGCTTGTGGAGAGGTGAGGAATTAATTCATTTGTATATAGTTCCCTAATAGCCACCTTCCTATTTTAACTTGTTGGCTGAACACGTCTCTGCATAACAACATCTTTGTATCTCGGGATCTGGCTCACATTCCACTTAGTCCACCTTCTTTATCCGACCTTATACCACATTCCATCTAGTCACCCCGTCTATCTCGGAACTGAATCACCTAACAGCGTACTCCTTAGTCCTCGCAAGTCGCAACAACCTCACTTAATTCGATCCAAGATTCTTGAAACAACCAACCTCCGCCTAGTCAATCCCAAGTCTCCTGAACTACGCCCATCGATGGGCCTGAGTCCATCCCAGGTCCTTCTCTTGATTGGCGTACCAGACCCTCTTTTTGTCTCAGCCCCTTTCTGGCCCATTTACTCACCTCGCGACCAGGCCCATTACCTGAGCCAAACATCCCTCCGACCTTCCAATCCTATTTAACTGGCCCTTCTATATTCAAACATCCACTTGTCCTTATACCATTGGAGGACATAAATATCGATCCCATATCACACAGAGACCCTCGTCATTTCATCAAGGCTCGTCACAAACAACCTGTCTAGTCCACAAGGACCTTGTCGTTCCCTTTCTTTTCCATTCAACACCGGGGAACTCTTCCACATTATTTCATCTTGGGACCATGGCTCTGATACCATTGTAATAAAATCCAGATGCGCAAAGTGTCAAATCCTTTGGTGAAAACAAACAAAATATAAAGAGCAAATACCAAAAACCAAAGAAAAGATTAAAGAAGGCAGAGATGCCATTTTCCGGGTTTAGGGATGCATCTCGATTCCAGGTGAAGTATCCCACGATGCAATGGAAACGGAATCAAAATCGCCTTCATACAAACTCTCCCTCTATGTTTCATAGTACCAAAGACTGTAAGGTTAACCACTTACAGATCGACTATTAGGCGAAGGCAGGCGGTCATGAGACCAGACCCGTGCTCCTTGATCACCCCGTCGCTGTGACCGTAGCCCAGTTCCATTGTGTCGCGTCCGCTACGTACCACCACCACCGATATGTTATTGAAGTTTCCTTAATGAGTTGTCATCGGGACTAGTACGAGTACGTAACGTAAGTATTTTCACATTTTTTTTATATTTGTTTTGTGATGATCAAATTCAAAGTGTTGAACAAATGTGATGGTCAATCTAAGTCAAGTGTGGTGTGGGGAATGTGGAACCAGGTTTGAGTCATGAAGAACCGGCCAAAATCGCTTGAACCGGGCAAAACTTAAGTCTGTTGCTCATGCCCGATCCATGGCAGTTATAACTGTCAAGCAGCTGCGAAAATCCATTTTTGATGCTCGATTCCCGTGCCTTCCCTGCTATTTCTACCTTAATTACTTGAGGTATTATATTTGTTAACACAATAAGGATCGATTGCAGTTGTTATCATCTTCGATTGAGAGTTTTTTACAGTGAGTACACAATTCTTAGGGTTCTTGAGTGAGATTGGAGAAATTCGATTCAATTAGAATGAATTGGAGAGTGTATTTTTTTATCGGACAAAGTTAGTTGTTAGTAGTTAGTACACCAAGCACCCAAATACTCCACGAAATCGCAAATCCAACTTATAACTCCCATAACTCCAATTCGTCTCCCACTCAAATGAGGAGCCCAGTGGCCAGGTGGGCTAATTACTTGTTCATATAGTATAAGTGAGGTGCCCTGATCCCGTGGATGTAGGCAATTAAGTCGAACCACGTAAATCTTCTTCTTTTTCATTTGCATTCATTTTCTGGTTTTTCATTTGCAGAACTAGTATTAGTTCTTTAGTTGTTCAGTATTAGTTCTTGGTCTACACAATATTAGTTGTTGCACTTAACAAGTGACGCCGTCTATGGGAAACGTGTTGAAGGATTATGGCAGCAATAAAGCATGATATTGAAAAGTTTATGGGCAAGAACAATTTTGGGCTTTGGAAGATCAAGATGAAGGCTCTTCTCACCCACCATGGGTTGTTGAATGCAATCAAACCCACATATCAATGGTTGGCATCTTCTTCTACAAACGCAGCAGAAAATCAAGCTAAGAAGAATGAAATTCTGGAAAAGGCTCACAGTACCATCATCTTATGCCTTGGTGACAAACCACTGAGGGAGGTTTCAAAAGAGAAGTCTGCACTTGACTTGTGGAAGAGATTGGAGGATTTGTATCAAGCAAAATGTACATCTAACAAGTTGTATATAAAGCAGAGGCTCTTAGCATTCAAAATGACAGATGAGAAGTGTTTAAATGAGCAGTTGGATGAATTCTTGAGGGCCATGGATGATCTGGAAAGTTTAGAGGTCAATGGAGGATGATGACAAAGCTCTGATGCTTCTGAACTCTCTGCCCAAGTCATTTGAAAATTTCAAAGACAATTTGTTGTTTGGAAGGCAAGAAAAACTTAGTTTTGATGCAATTCAAACTGCAATCAAGATCAAGTTTCTGCAGATGAAGGATGTCAAGAAAAATTCAAAGGATGGAGAAGGCTTGAATGTCAAATTCAAGGGAGGAAAGAAGAAATTCAACAAGAAAATGGATGGAAAGGGGGCATCATCTGATCGGAAGGAAGGGGTTTATGGAAAAGAGAAAATGTTTCTCTTGTCACAAGACATGTCACTTAAAGAAGAATTGTCCAAAAAAGGAAAAGAACAAGGACAAGAAGGCACTAGAAAACTCAAAGGATGCAGAAGCAGTTGTTGTTGAGGAATGTTATGAAAGTGCAGAAGCTATGACAGTAACTGATAGCAAAATGCATGAAGAATGGGTTCTTAACTCTGGATGTTCATTTCGCCCTACAACAAGATGGTTTGAAGATCTGTAGATGAGTGAGGGTGGTTTAGTACTTCTAGGAAATGATGTGGACTGCAAAGTGAGAGGGATTGTTTAAGTAACATATTATATTAACAGTTTCTCCACAGAAAGATTTTGGAAGCTTGGCTTCAGAAAGCATGCATCTGACTCTTTCAAGAATGGTTTTGTTCATTCTCTCAGCAAGTCCATTTTGATGAGGGTTAGCAAGCACTGTTCTATGCCTTGTTATGCCTTTCTCTTTGCAGAAAGATTGGAACTCTTCTGACAAATACTCAAGGCCATTGTCAGTTCTCAGATGTTTCAACTTCTTCCCTAACTTGTTCTCATATTCAACAGCCCATTCCTTAAATCTATTGAAAGCATCACTCTTCTATTTCAAAATAAACACCCACAACTTCCTTGAAAAATCATCTATGATTTCATGGAAGTTAGTTAACAAGCCTTTGAATCAGAAACTTGTGAGCAGTAAGTGGATCTTCAAAAGAAAGGTGGAGATGGGAGTTACTGAGCAAATCAGATTCAAAGCAAGGCTTGTATCAAGAGGCTTCACACAGAGAGAAGGAATTGACTTCAATGAGGTGTTCTATCCAGTTGTAAAACACTGCTCTATCAGGTTATTATTGTCCATAGTGGTTTAAGAAGGTTTAGAGCTTCAACATATGGATGTCAAAACTGCATTTCTACATGGTTATCTTGTAGAAACCATTTACATGCAACAACCCGAGGGATTTATAGCAGAAGAAAATGAGAACAAAGTCTACTTGTTGAAGAAATCCCTATATGGTCTCAAACAAAGTCCAAGACAGTGGTATATGAAATTTGACAGCTTCATGTTGTCTGTGGGTTTTGTTAGATGCTCTTATGACAGTTGTGTTTACTTGGAGAAGCATGGACAAAAAGTTATCACTTATCTGTTACTATACGTAGATGATTTGCTTATAGCTAGTAAGAGTTTTGCCAAAATCTAAGGTTTGAAAGGAAAGCTCAACTCAGTATTTGAAATGAAGGATTTAGCTGATGCTAAGAGGATCTTAGGCATGGATATTGTCAGAAATAAAATCAAGGGAACTTTATTCTTATCTCAGACAGGTTATCTTCAGAAAGTGCTTCAGAGATTCTTCATGCATCAAGCTAAGTCTGTTAACACTCCAATTAGTAAGCAATTCAAGCTGTCCAAAGAGCAATCTCCAAAGAATAGTGATGAGAGGAAGCTTATGACAGAAGTTCCTTATTAAAATGGTGTAGGAAGTTTGATGTATATGCAATGGTATGCAGCAAGTCAGATCTTGCATATGTTATGAGAGTGGTTAGTAGGTCCATGGCTGATCCTGGAAGCAATCACTGGGATGCTTTGAAGTGGGTGTTCAGATATGTGAAAGGCACAACAAACTCAGGATTGTTGTTTGAAAGAACTAACTGCAAAGCAGATCCTATACTTGGATTTGTTGATGCTGACTTTGCTGAGAATGTTGATACTAGGAAATCATTAACTGGCTACATCTTCACTTTGTATGACACTACAGTGAGTTGGAGATCCATTCTTCAATCAGTGGTTGCACTATCCACTACAGAAGTTGAGTACATAGCTGTCACTGAAGCTGTGAAAGAAGCAATTTGGATGTAAGGCATTCTTCATGAGTTTGGCATAGAACAGAAGAGTGTTGATATCATGTGTGATAATCAGAACACCATTCATTTGGTGAAGCATCAGGTTTTCCATGAAAGGTCCAAGAATATCAGTGTTAAAGTGCATTTTGTGAGGGATGAAGTGGAGAAGGGAACAATGTTGAGGTTATACTGAAAAGTATGCTTTTACTTTGTATAACCAAACTGAATTTCTTATTTATTTTACTGAAATAAATTATTTATCACATGTTGCATTAAATATGAATGAATTTTATATATATTTATTGCATACTCGTTTGATAAAGTCAGTACGTGTTACGTTGTAGTTAATTTGGTGATACCAGATCACAGAAGATCAAATTAACAGTTCCTCGTGACTAAGTACAAATTCACAACCCAGATGGAAATGAACAACCCATCATGAAAGGTTGAAATGTAAGGCTCGGATTGACTTGTCTTGACCAAGGGATTAAACTAGTGCATCCTGATGCGCTGAAAAGGACCTACAGGAGGATAAATTCTTCGGCACTGAATATACAAGAATTAGACCTGAGTGGTGCGTTATTTCTTAATCTCCGTTCCTTAAATAGGATCGTGTGAAATTAATAACTATTTCTTTGACTTATGATGGGAAGAGATTCAATGCGATTTGATACCTTATATCTTGGGCAATATTATTAGTTACATGACGATTGCTAAGATTTAATACGGAGAATCGCGTGCAAGTACGGCTTGCTTGATTTGTCCCCTTGGTGGGCTCAGAATCTTTATCATACAAAATCTTACAAGTGAAAATTTATTTCCGGTATGGATAATAATGTTGAGCTGTCTTTACTCCAAGGACAAAAGATATTAATTAATATAAAGTCTGTTCAGTGACTTAATTAATTAATGGACTAAGATAATCTTTAACGCGGAAAATAGTGGCCGGGAGCCATATTATTGTGAAGTCCTAATGTGGGTTAAGATGGATAGTTCAATATTAATTTTATAGTGGAGTAAATTAATATTAATGGGCTTGAATAATATTTTGGCTAAATATTAAAGCTTCATAGCCCATTGGAGGTCCAATCTTAATTCTCCTAAAGGCCCCTCAAATAGCCCAAACTAAAGTCCAATTAATGAAAAGGAGAAGAAAATATTTTGGCCCATTTTTCCTAATTATTTTCGAAAATAATAGATGGGAGAGAGAAAAGATTTTTTCTTGATTTTCTTGGAAAGATCTTGTGGAATAAGTATTCTTGAGATACAAGTTTATCCCATAAGTTCAAGAAAGGAAAAAGATCTTATTTCTTCCCTACTTATGTGAGATTTTCGAAAATATCTATAATATAAGGAGGTGAGATATTTTGTGGAATATTATAATTATGGAGAAAAGAATATATTGGATATATTCAAGAATTCTTGGAGATCAAGAAAAAGATTTTCCCATCTTATTCCTAGGGCTAAATTTCGACCACCTCATGTATTATAAATAGGGGATGAGTTTTTCATCCCCAAGTGCAATTCCATGTGTTGGAAAAATTAGAAATCCACAAAGGTGGTGGCCAAATATTTTATTTTCTCCTTTAAGATTAAAATCGTTCATTGATAATCCTCCCACCGGATTACGTTCGTGGATGTGGGACATATTTGAGAAGGTACTTTGGGTTGATCCATCATCTCAGCGGTTGTCTCTACGAGAGGTTAGTATTTACGTAATTCCTAGATTCTGCATGCTTAGGTCTTACGTGAAATACGTGTACGCATGATGCTTATTCGTTCATTAATTATTATGTTGAATTGAATTAGGATTAATTCATGTTAGTAATTAATTGATTAATTTAAATATGTATTTAAATTCACTTCGAATAGATCCGGGCACCCCTAATTTCCCAACAACTGGTATTAGAGCCTCGGTTTCGAGCTCTGTATTTAAATTATTTTTTAAATTATGTTGGCCATTAAATTTTATTGAAAATTGGATAGTAGAATTTTAGATCTGTTTTGCAGGTATCTAATTGTCATGGTATTTAATGTGTTTATTTATTTCATGCGTATGAATGGTTTTAATTCTACTCATTCAAATTTGTTTTTCTCGTGAGAAAATCCACTAGTAGATTAGGCTATTTGATTTATTCAATGTAATAGACTAGTCTAGATTTAGGTTTATTTATTTTGTAAAATAAATTATAACCTGATCGAAGATGAAGACGGAGGCGAGAAATTAAAACGGATCCAGAACCGGGCGCAGCTGCAGGTGTCGCGTTAAAAACGCTGCTGAGGGAGGCAAACGCAACGCGGACGCCGGCGCTGGCACGGGGGTAAGGCCGACGAGGCCGAGTGACGCGAAGATCGGAGATCACACGGCGACGGACAAAGGCACGGGGACCGGGCGGAAGCCGCTGAGGAGGGCGGGCGCTGAGCGCGCAAGATGCATGCAGAAGTGTAAGCGAGGTGGGCAATTTGCCAGGGCGACGCGGGTACGCTGACGCGCTGGCGCGGCTTGCCCAGTGGTGCCGAAGTTTACACTGGCGACATCTGTTGGCGCCGAGGCGATTCAAGACGGGCAAAATCGACACGGCCGGGTTTGGTGCAAGGTGTGCACCCCGATCCGCGAGCTGATCGGTGCACGAAATATGATTTTTTGAGACGATCGAGTGGGAGAAATTCAAGACGGCATTTCTTCAAAATCAAGCCAAGAAAAATCAAACCATTACAATTGGATAATTTGTGCCCAATATGTTTATTTTTCTGCTTTTCTTGATTTATTGTTGTATTTTCTTATGCTTTATTTAATCTGTTTAAATGTGTTTGCATGAGAATTGTCCAACGAAAAATCTCAAATTCAAAAATTACTAAGTATGTTTTAATAATTAATTTGGTTTTGAATCGAATTAATTTTGACCTCCATGATTTATTTATTTGTGAAATCTTTTGGAGAAATTCCCCTAAGGGACAGCCAAAAGATATGTTTCACATGAATAAATTCTCAAAAGGATGATTGTGAATTATTATTATTTATGACCTCCCAAAGAGGCTCGATCAAAACAAAGTATTAATTTCAGTATTTAATCATGGTTATTACTTAGGTATAAAATTGATATGCATATACTTCGCCTAAGTCCCTGTCAATTTTATATTGGTCAAGTGGGAGCCAACTATTTTTTTTTTTTAAATTAAAGGTTTGTAACTGTTCTTGTTTGTAACCTGCTTGAATGTGTTTTAAATGATGGCCCTCCCAAGAGGCTCATTTAAAACTGTTTTGAGATGTTGTTTGATGCATGTTCATATTTTTTTGAGATTTCAATATGAATCATGCGATCGAATTATGTGATTTTCTTTGTGTTATTCCGGACATTAACACAAGATGTATGTTTATTTTCAGTATCATCACGTCGCAACCTTTTAATCCACTGTTCAATATACTGAAAGATAACTTGCTTACTGGAGAAAACTTTGTTGATTGGTGTCGAAAACTTACTATTGTCCTCACTGCACAACACCATAACTAGGTCCTTACTATGCCCAAACAAGAAAAGCCGATTGATGAGTCTAGTAAAATGGAAAAGAAAGATTATGCTGACTGGGAGCGTTCCAAGGAAATGGCAAAGTGTACCATCTTGGATTCTATGTCAGATGTGTTGCAACACCAACACCAAAATGTTGAAACTGCTGTAGACATCATGGTCAATATTAAAGCGATGTTCCAACATCAGAACCGTGTGGCTCGCCAGATCACCATGAGAGACATGCTCTCAATGAAAATGGTGGAGGGAACGCCCGTAAGGGAGCACGTTCTCCAGATGATGACTCACTTTAACAAACTTGAGGTACTTGGTGCTGAATATGACATTGAGACCCAAATCGATTTCATACTCCATTCCCTTCCCAAAAGCTTCGAGCAGTTCAGGCTCAACTACCAAATGAATAATCAAAAGTTCTCCTTGCCTGATCTGCTACAAGCTTTAGTCTCGGCTGAAGGAATATTGGGAGAGAGCATCCAAGCTCTAGCGACAGCCGGTCCATCTTCCTCTTCTAGGCCAAAAAGAGGTAAGAAGAAGAAGAGGACCAAAAGTGAAGCTAACTCAAGTGTTGTCAAGGGCAAAGGAAAGGTGAAGAGGGAGGGTGGAGTAAAGAAACCGGCTAAGGGAAAGTGTTTTAACTATGGTGAAAAAGGACATTGGAGGTCAGTCTGTTCCAAACCCAAGCGGAATGGAAAGAAAGGTAATTCTCTCACACCAGTTGTTGAAACTTGTTTAGCGGCGTATGCTACCCATTCGTGGGTAGAGATACGAGATCCACTAATCATGTTTGTTTCACATTACAGGGGTTCAAGCGGACCCGGCAACTTAGTGGAAGAGAGATCCTCATCACGCTAGGCGATGCTACGAGAGTGGCAGCTGAAGCAATGGGAGACGTGCACCTGTCTTTTGAAGACAAGAGTTTAATTTTAAGAGATGTTCTTTATGTTCCCGTTTTTCGTAAAAACCTTATTTCAGTTTCAAAATTATTTGTTGATGGATATTCTGTTCGTTTTAATGAACATGTTACTGGTTTTCATAACGATGTGGTTATCTGTCATGGAACATTACGGAACAATCTCTACATTATTAATTGTGCACATCACACACACTATGCATCCTATAACTCATCTACTATTTGGACAAAAGGAAACGTTCAACCAATGTGAACTAGACACTTCTTTGGCACCTAAGATTAGGTCATATTAATCCAAAAAGGATCCAAAGGTTGGTGCAAGATGGTTCATTGGAGTCTTTCCTGGTTGAACCATTTCCAATTTGCGAATCATGTTTGGAAGGTAAAATGACCAAGAGGGCATTTGGAGCCAAGAGGCTTAGAGTTAAACAAGTGTTGGACATCGTCCACACCGATGTATGTGGTCCAATGCAAATCAAAGCAAGGGGCGGCTACGAGTATTTCGTTACGTTTATCGAATGATTACTCACGCTATGGGTACATTTTCCTAATGAAGCATAAATCTGAGACCTTTGATAAATTCAAAGAATTTAAGGCTCAAGCAGAGAATCATAAGGAAAAGCGTATCAAGTTTCTACGATCCGATCATGGAGGCGAATACCTCAGTGATGAATTCTTGAACTAAATTATCGGAAGAAGGGATTGCATCCCAGTTGACTGCACCTGGTACCCCTCAACAAAATGGGGTTGTAGAACAAAGAAACAAAACACTTCTAGAAATGGTAAGATCAATGATGAGTTATGCGAATTTACCAAAATCGTTTTGGGGTTACGCCTTGCAAACATCGGCTTATATTCTGAACTTAGTGCCATCCAAATCGGTTCCAAAAACCCCTAGGGAGTTGTGGACGGGGCGAAAGCCCAGCTTAGGACACATGAGGATCTGGGGGTGTCCGACATACATGTTGGATAGGGAAGCCGGGAAATTGGATTCACGTTCGGAATTAAGGTTGTTTATAGGATACCCCGAAGGAACGAAGGGATGCATGTTCTATGGTCCCAAAGATCAAAAGGTCGTAATCAATACGCACTTTAGATTTTTGTAAGAAGACTATATGAACGATAAAAAGCCTAGAAGCGAGATTACCTTGGAAGAACTTAAGGGGCCAACTCCGTTGCCAACTGTACAAGAAGACATACCACACGTCACACCTACACAATCGGAACCTCGTCATAGTGAGAGGGTTGTCCGGCAACCCGAGAGATTCTTAGGGATCAGAGAGTCCTCGGACTTGATCTCGGAAGAAGAATCAGATCCATGGTCCTACAACGAGGCGATCCAAGACAAGGATACGATATCTTGGCAAACAGCAATGGAAGCCGAGATGGGTTCAATGGATCACAATAAAGTGTGGGAGCTAGTCGAACCACTTAATGGGGTAAAACTCATTGGATGCAAGTGGGTATACAAGAGAAAAAGGGGACCGGACGGGAAGGTTGAAACCTTTAAAGCGAGACTCGTGGCGAAAGGGTACACTCAGAAAGAAGGGATCTGTTGTACCCTATTTTTGTTCTCCAGCACACAAACCACGTACAATTAACAAGTAAACGATCAAAACACATAAAAACACAAAGTTTAATTACCCAGTCCGTCTTTTGAATAAGACTACATCTGGGGGCTCCAAGCCAGGTATATTGCACTATGCTTTCTGACTAGGATTTCTAATGTGTGAAGATTTTCCCCCTTTACAATGTGTAATACAAGTTATATTTATAGAAAAATAATTAGGGTTACAGTCTTTGTGGGCTTCGTTCCATGGGCCGACCTAGGGTTCCCTTGCTTGTCCCGCAAGTCGCGCATCCGGATACACTTATCCTGATTACGGTCCGCAAAATCCACACCATTAACTCCCCGTATCTTTGCCATATTTATCCTCCTTCCGACCTTGAGACCAAGTCGTCCCCGGCTTGTGCGACCTTCCAAGTCGCCAAGTGGCCTTCCCTTTCTTCCAAGTTGCCCAACGACCTGCACAGCCTTCCAAGTCGTCATACGATCTTCACGTTCCTCCAAGTCACCCAGCGACTTGCGTAACATTCCAAGTTGCCTCCGACCTCTGGCAGCCTATGAGATTCCTACAACCTGCGGCTTCTGGCTCATAGAGCCTCAACCTCAAGTCACTTCATCTGGTTGCTGGTGATCGACTTGTCAGCTTCGTACCTTATATGTATGGTGAGATTATTCATATTACAACAATTTCCCCCAAGAGCGGACTCCGACTTCGTTCGGAGGTTGGTCTTGATCTCTGCTTTGAATTAGGATTTGTCTGCTTTCTGTACTTGAGGTTGCATTGTTGGTATTAAGTTTGACATATCTTTGCGGGTTCGATTCTCATTCGTGCCTCCAAGTCTGAAGGTTATACATCCGAGGTCGCTACCCGCCAAAATTTGAGCTCGTCGAGAGTTCTGGTTGACGCTCGCACTTAGAGTTGAAACACTTTAGTGCGAGACTTATTTGTGCTCGCACTTTGAGTTGAAACTCTTTAGTGCGAGACTTTTCCGTGCTCGCACTTGGAGTTGACACTCTTTAGTGTGAGTCTTTTCTGTGCTCGCACTTGGAGTTGAAACTCTTTAGTGCGAGACTTTTCTGTGCTCGCACTTGGAGTTGAAACTCTTTAGTGCGAGACTTTTCTGTGCTCGCACTTTGAGTTGAAACCCTTTAGTGCGAGACTTTTCTGTGCTCGCACTTTGAGTTGAAACCCTTTAGTGCGAGACTTTTCTCCTTGTACTCCGAGGTAGCGAGCCTCTTCGTACAAGCCTTTCCTGTGCTTGTACTCCAAGGTAGCTAGCCTCTTCGTACAAGTCTTTTCTGCTCTTGTATTCCGAGGTAGCGAGCCTCTTCGTACAAGTCTTTTTTGTACTCACACTCCAAGCTGAGACTATTTGTGCGAGATTTATCTGTGCTCGCACTTTGAGTTGAAACTCTTTAGTGTGAGACTTGTTTTGCGCTTGTCGACGACCATTTTCGCCGAAAGGTTTTATGATTTGAGTAGCCTTGGCCTTTCTCCAATCTGAATATCACTTCTTCTTTTTCCCCCCTTATTGTGCCGACTTGATTTCCTTATCGACTTTTGCTTAGTCCTTGTCGTCCTATTTTCTAGGCGATTTGTTCTTTGACATTTGCATAGTCGTTGGTATCGGGGATAACCATTACCGCTTACATTGGCGATATCGCCTCAAAGATTTCTAAAGTTACCCGGGTTCGTGTGTTATCAATCATATCTTTTATCGACGCATGTTATCGATCATGTCTTTCATCGATCGCATGTTTTCATGTCTTTCGACATGCATTTTATCGATCATATGTTTTCACGCGACTCGCTTGGTTTCTTCACACAAGAGGTTTGAAAAGAGAAATTTCTTTATTTAACTTGGCCAGACTATTACAAAAGAAGGTGACCTCCGATCTACTAAAAAGAAAGTATCTCGGATGAGCCCCATTTCACAGGTACTAGGTCTCGTGCCATATGTATTCTTGAGCTCGTAGCTTTTAATGGTGGAGAGGTCTCTCCGCCTTGACTCCCCATTCTCTAGAACGGTTGGGTGGCTTGCAATCTTCAAGGTACCAGCTCACCCTTCTGAGGTCGCTTGATAAACTCATTCAACAATCCGTCCTCGTACAGCCTCCAAAGTTGTTTCAGCAGGTCCTCGCATTCACTTGTGTAGTGGCCTGCCTGGTCGTGGTATTTGCAGAACTTGTATGGATTTTGCACAACCTTATTCCTCATTGGACGAGGTGGGAGAACTAACTCCCGATCCTTAATCTGCCCGTAGACATGAATGGGCGTCATGCCTAAGACATCCATCAACTTCACAGAAATCGACTCTTCGAACGACTTATAGTTGCTAGGAGAGTCTTTGTGGCTCCCAATTCCCTTGGAACCATTTTTTGATGCCCCGACTTCCTCCGAGTCGGAGAGTCAGGACTTCAGAAGCTCTGAAGTAAGTATCAGGTCGCCGGCCAACTTTTGGAAGTCAGCATAACTGGTTGGATAGTCGGCGGTCATGCACCGACACATCTTGGTCCCCCTTCTAAGGCCGCCAATGGCCCCGAGCAGTTTCGTCTCATCCCCTAAGGGATCCCATTCAAGGATGAGCTTCTTGATCCTTTCAATATAGGATCGATCAGATTCATTGTCACCCTGTTGAGCATTCATCAGGCACTGCTTGGTCGCTGGTCGGGGAGCCATTATCGAGAAATGACTCAGGAATAGTCTGGTGAGCTAGTCGAATGTGTCCACCGAACATGGAGGCAGTGAAGTGAACCACATATGAGCATGGTCTCTCAAAGTTAAAGGAAAGAGCCTACATCTGGTCGCATCGGTTGCACCCGTGGACGCCATGTAGGAGATATACCTCGATACATGAGTCCTTGGGTCCGTGCTCCCATTGTAGCAATCTAATGCCGCTGCTTCAACTTTCCTCTGAGTAGGTGCTAAAGTAATTAGTGTACCAAATAGCGATCTCGGGATGACGAGGTCAGCATCCGTCCCCATCATTCCGTACTGATCTTCAACCCGTTCAAGCAATGCATGAACAATGCGGGTAAGTGAGGCGACTTACGCGTCGCGAAGATGCGAGGTCGGGCAGGCGTCCTGCCTGTTGTCATGACCGACGGTAGAACCCTTCGGCACTTCGTGCTGGTGAGCAGCTAGTGCGAATGAGAGATCGCGACTAAGCTTCTCGCGATCCGGGATAGAAGAGTTAGTCTCATCCTCCACATCTGCTGGAGCTTTCAGTGCTCCGAGGTTTCCGAGGCGGTTGAACAAGTTGTTTGAAACCGTTGGTCTGTCAGTCCACGGGAGCCGGAACTTCCTAGTGTTGGTGACTCTCGTTGCCTAGAGGGCCAGTTGACCCGACGACTCCCCCTTTTGGGGTTAGATGCCCCTTAACTTTAGACGGGCCCTCCCCCTGAGTGACCTTCTTGGTTGGAAGTGATTCTTCTAGGCCGTCGAAGACAAGCTGCCTCTTACGGAGGATATCCAGGACGGCTTTTCATCTTCTGGGGTCTGAATGAGATTGCCCTAGTCCTGAGTGGCTGTGGCAACCCTTCGGTAAGTGTGATGGGAGCCTAGGGAGGCTTCTGCCCCATCTTGCGTGTCAGCTTCTCGCCCAGTAGCCGCTATCGGGTTGATGGCCATTGCTGATGAACGGAAGGTGGGTCTTCTAAGAATGATGAACAATCAGTCGAAATTGTTCCTACAGACGACGCCAATTGTTGTACCCTATTTTTGTTCTCCAGCACACAAACAACGTACAATTAATAAGTAAACGATCAAAACACATAAAAACACGAAGTTTGATTACCCAGTTCGTCTTTTGAATAAGACTACGTCTGGGGGCTCCAAGCCAGGTATATTGCACTATGCTTTCTGCCTAGGATTCTAATGTGTGAAGATTTCCCCCCTTTACAATGTGTAATACAATTTATATTTATAGACAAAGAATTAGGGTTACAGTCTTCGTGGGCTTTGTTCCATGGGCCGACCTAGGGTTCCCTTGCTTGTCCCGCAAGTCGCGCATCCGGATACACTTATCCTGATTACGGTCCGCAAAATCCGCACCATTAACTCCCCGTATCTTTGCCATATTTATCCTCCTTTCCACCTTGAGACCAAGTCGTCCCCAGCTTGTGTGACCTTCCAGGTCGCCAAGTGGCCTTCCCTTTCTTCCACGTCGCCCAACGACCTGCACAACCTTCCAAGTCGTCATACGATCTTCACGTCCTCCAAGTCGCCCAGCGACTTGCGTAACGTTCCAAGTCGCCTCCGACCTCTGGCAGCCTAAGAGATTCCTACAACCTGCGGCTTCTGGCTCATAGAGCCTCAACCTCAAGTCACTTCATCTGGTTACTGGTGATCGACTTGTCAGCTTCGTACCTTATCTGTATGGTGAGATTATTAATATTACTACAGGATCGACTATGAGGAAACCTTTTCGCCCATAGTCATGCTCAAGTCTATCTGAATTCTCTTGTTGATTACTGCGCATCTAGACTTTGAGATCTGGCAAATGGATGTCAAGACAACTTTCCTCAACGGAAGTCGTGACGAAAAAATCTAAATGCAACAACCTGAAGGCTTCATTGAAAAAGGCCAAGAGCATCTGGTTTGCAAGCTAAAGAAGTCCATTTATAGGCTGAAGCAGGCATCCCGTGCTTAGAATCAGTGTTTTGATCAAGTTATAAAATCCTATGGTCTTGATCAAAACAGTTTCGAAAGTTGTGTGTATAAAAAGCGTGACAGAACTGGCTTGGTATTCTTGGTACTATATGTAGACGACATACTGCTCATCGGGAATGATGTAAAGATGTTGTCAGACGTAAGGGCATGGCTGTCAAAACAGTTTGATATGGACTTGGGAGAAGCCGGTCACGTCCTAGGGATCAAGATCACTCGAGATCGCAAGAAAAGGATGATCAGGCTTTCGCAAGCTTCATACATAGATACTGTTTTGAAGCGATTCAGCATGCAAGATTCCAAGAAAGGCTTTGTACCTTTCAGACATGGAATCCATCTATCCAAGGAAATGTGTCCCAAGACACAAAAGGAAATAGATGACATGAAGGGCATCCCTTATGCTTCGGCTGTGGGAAGCCTCATGTACGCGCGAGACCGGATATCTGCTTCGTTGTAGGAATGGTTGCAAGATATCAAAGTAACCCTGGGAAAGAGCATTGGACTGCGGTTAAGAACATTCTGAAGTATCTGAAGAGGACACGGGACAGAATGTTGGTTTATCAATCGGACAGTCTAATCCCCATCAGTTATACGGACTCAGATTTCCAATCAGACATAGACTCCAGAAAGTTAACCTCGGGTAGTGTGTTTTGTATGGGGGGAGGAGCCATGACGTGGAGAAGCGTTAAGCAGAAATGCATCGCCGATTCTACCATGGAAGCCGAATATGTAGCTACTTGTGAAGCAGCGAAAGAAGCGGTTTGGCTCAAGAACTTCCTGGTGGACTTGGACGTCGTTCCGGATTTGCCCATCACGATCAAGGTTTACTGTGATAATGCCGGAGCAGTACACATAGAAAGAAAATACCATCTTATACGAGAAATCGTTAAGAGAGGAGACATAGAGGTGGCAAAGATTGCGTTTGAAGACAACCTAGCAGATCCATTCACAAAGGGTCTGCCTCAGAGTACATTCGAGAGACATGTGGAAGGAATGGGTATCAAGAGCATTGACAATCTTCTTTGAGTATAAGTGGGAGAAATATTATTAGGTTCATGTAGGGTGACATTAGATGTCACATAGAACACGAGACATGCTGTAGTATACTTAAAAGCAGACTTTGAGTATAAGTGGGAGATTGTTGGGGTTATACTGAAAAGTATGCTTTTACTTTGTATAACCAAACTGAATTTCTTATTTATTTTACTGAAATAAATTATTTATCACATGTTGCATTAAATTTGAATGAATGTTATATATATTTATTGCATACCCATTCGATAAAGTCAGTACGTGTTACGTTGTAATTAATTTGGTGATACCAGATCACAGAAGATCAAATTAACAGTTCCTCGTGATTAAGTACAAATTCACAACCCAGATGGAAATGAACAACCCATCATGAAAGGTTGAAGTGTAAGGCTCGGATTGGCTTGTCTTTACCAAGGGATTACACTAGTGCATCCTGATGCGCTGAAAAGGACCTACAGGAGGATAAATTCTTCGGCACTGAATATACAAGAATTAGACCTCAGTGGTGCGTTATTTCTTAATCTCCGTTCCTTAAATAGGATCGTGTGAAATTAATAATTATTGCTTTGACTTATGATGGGAAGAGAATCAATGCGATTTGATACCTTATATCTTGGGCAATATTATTAGTTACATGACGATTGCTAAGATTTAATACGGAGAATCGCGTGCAAGTACGGCTTGCTTGATTTGTCCCCTTGGTGGGCTCAGAATATTTATCATACCAAATCTTGCAAGTGGAAATTTATTTCCGGTATGGATAATAATGTTGAGCTGTCTTTACTCCAAGGACAAAAGATATTAATTAATATAAAGTATGTTCAGTGACTAAATTAATTAATGGACTAAGATAATCTTAAACGTGGGAAATAATGACTGGGAGTCATATTATTGTGAAGTTGTAATGTGGGTTAAGATGGATAGTTCAATATTAATTTTATAGTGGAGTAAATTAATATTAATGGGCTTGAATAACATTTTGGCTAAATATGAAAGCTTCATAGCACATTGGAGGTCCAATCTTAATTCTCCTAAAGGCCCCTCAAATAGCCCAAACTAAAGTCCAATTAATGAAAAGGAGAAGAAAATATTTTGGCTCATTTTTCCTAATTATTTTCGAAAATAATAGATAGGAGAGAGAAAAGATTTTTTCTTGATTTTCTTGGAAATATCTTGTGGAATAAGTATTCTTGAGATACAAGTTTATCCCATAAGTTCAAGAAAGGAAAAAGATCTTATTTCTTTCCTACTTATGTGAGATTTTCGAAAATATCTATAATATAAGGAGGTGGGATATTTTGTGGAATATTATAATTATGGAGAAAAGAATATATTGGATATATTCAAGATTTCTTGGAGATCAAGAAAAAGATTTTCCCATCTTATTACTAGGGCTAAATTTCGACCACCTCATGTATTATAAATAGGGGATGAGTTTTTCATCCCCAAGTGCAATTCCATGTGTTGGAAAAATTAGAAATCCACAAAGGTGGTGGCCAAATATTTTATTTTCTCCTTTAAGATTAAAATCGTTCGTTGATAATCCTCCCACCGGATTACGTTCGTGGACGTGGGACACATTTGAGAAGGTACTTTGGGTTGATCCATCGTCTCAGCGGTTGTCTCTACGAGAGGTTAGTATTTACGTAATACCTAGATTCCGCATGCTTAGGTCTTACGTTAAATACGTGTACGCATGATGCTTATTCGTTCATTAATTATTATGTTGAATTGAATTAGGATTAATTCATGTTAGATATTAATTGATTAATTTAAATATGTATTTAAATTCACCTCGAATAGATCCGGGCACCCCTAATTTCCCAACAAACAGTTCACGTCAAGAAGGTTGGAACTGAGGACAATGCAGCAGACATGCTTACTAAGTCTTGTATTGTTCAGAGCTTGTGAAGCTCTAACCTTGTGAGGTGGATTGATGATAAGCAAGGTTTGGAGATGATGGGCACCAAATCTAACACTTTGGTTTTAGGTGGAGAATTGTGATGATCTAATTCAAAGTGTTGAACAAATGTCATGGCCAATCAAAGTCAAGTGTGGTGTGGGGAATGTGGAACCGGGTTCGAGTCATCACTACTACACATATTAGCTTGGACAGCTCTACTTGGACAGCCCTTTTAGAAATAGCTCTCCAAAAACGACCTTGGAGAGCAGTTTTTAATAAAAAAAAAAAGGCGATTCGAAACCGCTCTCCAAGAGAGAGCGGTTCAGAACCGCTCTGCAAGCTACTTGGAATGCGGTTCAGAACCGCTCTGCAAGGCGTAGTACTTGGAATGCGGTTTAGAACCGCTCTGCAAGAGAGAGCGGTTCCGAACCGCTCTGTAAGGGCGTAGCCCTATATCCAGAGTGCGCCCCCATCACGTTTTTTTCCTACACTTTCCTCATCTTCTCATCCATTAATATTCCTCCTCCTCCCTTCTCCATTTTTTCCGGCGAAAGACCGTCGCCACCACTATGCATTGCCGCCATGCGTCGCCCTCCTCCTCCCCTACCGTCGTGCATTACCCTCCACCTCTTCCTCCCCTACCGCGCCGTGCATTGCCCTCCACCTCCTCCTCCTCTACCGCGTCGTCGCCTCCTCCTCCTCCTCCTCCTCCCTACTGCCGTCGCCGCCTCCTCCTCCTCCCCTACCGTCGCCGCCGCCGCCTTCCTCTATATATAGGTAATTTAATTATTTTATTTAATGTTTTATATTTATATGTGTGTGTATATATATATATATATATGTTAGGATATATATAGTGTTAGATTAATTAATTGGTTAACTGGCTTGGTTTTAATTGTTGTTTGTTTGAATATTAGATTGTTTAATTTAGTTTAATTGTTGTTATATGTTAGGATTAATTGTTGTTTGATTAGATTGGGGTTAATTGGTTGTCAATTTGTGTGTTGTTTCACTCAAAAGTATTAGTTGTTTCATTTAAAGGTATTAGTTGTTGCATTTAAAAGTATTAGGTGTTTCATTAAAAGGTAATATTAGTTGTTTCATAAAAAAGTATTAGGTGTTTCATTCATAGGTATTAGTTATTTCATTCAAAGGTATTAGTTGTTTCATAATAGGTATTAGGTGTTTATTCAAAGGTATTAGTTGTTTCTTTAAAAAGTATTAGACGTTTCATTCAAAGGTATTAGTAGTTTCATTCAAAAGTATTGTTGTTAGTGTGTGATTAATGTTGGTTTAATTATATTGTTGTTAGTAGCTTGGATTAATTGTTGTTAGTACGTGGCTTGAATTAATTTTTGTGTGTTTCTTTAATTAGATGATTAATGATGGTACGTTAGAATACATTAGAAAATTAAAATGAATGTAGATTAAGTATAGTTAGGTATGCTTTTAGGTTTAATACTTTAAGATACATTGTCTTGAGAAACAGTCATCATATTGTCTTTCCTACAGGCATTTGTAGCTAGTTCTATATGGATCGAAAGTGGGTTCGAGCAGATCGATTATCAGATGAGTATAGGAATGGGGTGGAAGAATTTTGTAATCATGCAATTAGACACTGCACCGACCCTCGGTACATTCCATGTCCGTGTTGGAAATGTATGAATGGAAAAACTGTTAGTGGTCGAGAAAGTCTATTTCACCATTTGATGATTCACGGTATTGATAAAACATATACCGTTTGGACATATCATGGTGAGAGAAGAGATGGATGTAGCTCAAGTAACCTAGAAACTGACTTTAGGTTTGAAGATACAGTGGATGCGGATATTTTTGATGATGTACCACTTGTTGATACTGTTGGGGTTATACGTGAAAGTATGCTTTTACTTTGTATAACCTATGTATTAAACACTTATTTATTGAAATAAATTGTTTATCACTGTTGCTTTAAATATGATTGAGTGTTATATATATTTATTGCAAACCGTTCGTAGCAAGCGTTACATTGTAGTTAACGTGGTGATACCATATCACAGAAGATCATGTTAACAGTTCCTTGTATACGAGTGCGTGTTTCACAACTTAGATAGATCCGAACAATCTATTGGTAGAAGTTGATGTGTAAGACTCAGATTGACTTGTCTTGACCAAGATATTACACTAGTGCATTCGATGAGCTGAAGCGGACCTACAGAGAGAATAAACTCATTCGCACTGACTTAAGGGATGAAGAGTTAGACCTCAGTGGTTGTTGATTTCTTAATCTCTGTCACTTAATAAGGACTGTGTGTGATTAGTAGTTATTGCTTTGACTTATAAATGGGAAGAGAATCATTGCGACTTCGATACCCTATATCTTGGGCAATAATATTAATTGCACGACAGTTGTTAAATTAATACAGAGAATCATGTGCTTGCAAAAGTCTTACTTGATTGGTCCCCTTGGTGGGCCCGGAACCCTTATCATACCAAATCTTGCAAGTGGAATTAATTTTTCGGTATGCATAATAAAGCTGGGTGGTCCTTACTCCAAGGACAAATATATTAATTAATATAAAGCTTTTCAGTGGCTTAATTAATTAATGGACTAGATAATCTTAAACACGGGAAATAATAATCGGGAGCCATATTACCATAATATGGGTTAAGATTGAATAGTGCAATAATAATTATATAGTGGTATTAATTAATATTAATGGGCTGAATTATATTGTGGCTCAATATTGGAATTCACAAATCCATTGGAAGGTCCATCTTAATTCTCCTAAAGGCCCCACAAGTAGCCCGATTAAAGTTCAATAAATAAAAGGTGTTGGGGAATAGGGTGCACAGATCTATTCGGGGTGAATATTTAAATACAAATTTAATTCTTTAATTATTACTAGCATGAATTAATCCTATATTAATTCAAATAATAATTGCAACAACATATCATGCATATAATAAGCCACGTAAAACCTACGATGCGGAATTTACGGAGTTTACGTGGAACGCACCTCTCGGGATGGCAAATGAATTCGGTTGACGGACTAACCAAAAGGACTTTCCAAGTATTCCCAAATTTCTTGCTCGACAATCCGATTGGAAGGATACTCGCATGAACAATTAACAAAAAAAAAAAAATAAACTTTGTTGCACCACTTTCGTGGATTTGCTAATTTTTCCAGAGACATGGAATTGTGTTGAGAATGAAAGAATCATCCCTATTTATAGGTGAGAGGTGGTCAATTTTTTCAGTAGAAAAACAATGTGGGAAAAGACTTTTCTTGATCACCAAGAAATCTTGAATATATCTCCTATATTCTTTTTCCCATAATTAAAATATTCAACAAAAATCCCACCTCCTCTATTTGCTATGGTAATTTTCAAAAATTTGGCCTTGCAAAATTCCAAGATTTGGATCTTTTTGAATTTATGAGATATTCTTGTATTTCAAGAAATACATATCTTCCATAATATCTTTTCAAGAAAATCAAGAAAATCTTTCTTGCCCACTATATTTTCAAAATTTCAAATTCTCTTATGAAATAACCAAGGGAGATTTCTTGAATTTAATGAGATAATCTTGTATTCCAAGAATACATATCTTCATTCCATAACAAAATTCAAAGAAAATCTTTCTCCCAACTTATTCATAATTTTAAAAATTTAGAGGAAAAAATAAGCAACAATATTTATTTTATTTTAATCACCTTTTTTCGTTATTATTGGACTATTTGTTGGGCTACTCGGGGGCCTTTAGGAGAATTAAGATTGGACCTTCTAATGGACCTTGAATATCTAATATTGAGCCACAATATAATTCAAGCCCATAAATATTAATTAATCCCACTACATAATTAATATCAGACTATCCATCTTAACCCATATTACTGGTCAATATGGCTCCCGGTCATTATTTCCCATGTTTAAGATTATCTAGCCCATTAATTAATCTTTTTGAAATAGCTTTCCATTAATTAATATCTTTTATCCTTGGTCAAGGAACGGTTCAACATTATTATCCATAAGGAAACTAATTCCACTTGCAAAATTTGGTATGATAAAGCTTATGAACCTCCCAAGGGGGCAAATCAAAACAAGCGTGCTTGCACACGATTCTTCGTATTAAATCTTAGCAATCACATGTGACCAATAATATTGCCCAAGATAAAAAGTATTGAATCTCTTTGATTATTTACCCATGATAAGTCAAAGCAATAGTTACCAATCCCACGTGATCCTATTTAAGGGACGAAGGTTAAGAAATAACGAACCATCGAGGTCTAATTCTCCCTTGTTAGTTTCAAGAATTTATCCTCAGTAGGTCCTATTCAATTGCATCAGTCATGCACTAGTGTAATCTCTTGGTCAAGACAAACCAAATCGAGCCTTACACCTCAACCTTTTCGCGATGGGTTGTTCATTTCCATCTAGGTCGTAAAATGGCGACTTTTTAGTTACAAAGGATTGTTAATTTAATCTTCTCGTGATCGGTATCACTAAATTAACTACAATGTAACACGTATGAATTATTGAACGCTTATGCGTAAAAATATATGTAACATTCAATCATATTTAAAGCATCAATGATAAACAATTTATTTCATTAAATAAGTCCGAAATTAGGTTTTCGATTATACAAAAGTAAAAAGCATACTTTCCAAAGATAATCCCAACAATCTCCCACTTATACTCAAAGTCCTTTTAAGTATATACTACAACATGTCTCGTAGTCCGTGACATCTAATGTCACCTACACATAACCTAATAATTTCTCCCACTTATACTCAAAGCAGACGGGCAACGGTCTTGACACCCATTCCTTTCACATGTCTCTCGAATGTATGCAGAGGCGCTCTTTGTGAATGGATCCGCTAGGTTGTCCTCGGACTCTATCTTTGCCACATCTATATCTCCTCTCTTAACGATTTCTCGTAGATAAGATGTCTTTCCTTTAGTGTGCTTTGTTTGACTCGTGGACTCTTGGTTCTCTTGAATTTGCAAATCGCCCTAGCAGATATTGCTAGACAAATTGAGAACACCATCCAAGTCTACTAAGAAGATCTAGAGCCCAATCGGTTCTTTCAATCGCTTCACAAGCAACTACTTTACCCGACTTCCATGGTTGAGTCGTTGATGCATTTCGCTTCACACTCGTCCATCCGATGGCTACACTTCCCAAATGGAAACACACTAATCGAGGCAGATAATTTTCGAATCTAAGTCCGATTGGAAACCGAGTCCGTGTAGCCGATGGGGATTGGAGTATCTGACTGATAAATCAACATTCTATCCCGAGTTCTTTTCAGACACTTCAGAATGTTTTTAAATGTCGTCCAATGCTCTTTCCCTGGGTTACTTTGATATCTTGCCACCATGCCTACGGCAAAGCAGATATCCGGTCTCAGACATGACAAAGAATACATAAAAAAGTTTTTCGAATGACCAAGTACAAGGAATACCTTTCACGTCATCTATCTCCTTTTTCGTCTTAGGGAACATTTTCTTGGATAGATGGATTCCAAGTCTGAAAGGTACGAATCCTTTCTTGGAATCTTGCATGCTGAATCATTTCAAAACCAGCGTCTATGTATGAAACTTGCGATAACCCGATCATCCTTTTCCGGCGATCTCGAGTTATCTTGATCCCAAGGATATGTTCGGCTTTCCCTAAGTCTTTCATATCAAACTGTTTTGAAAGCCATGCCCTTACGTCTGATAACACCTTCACATCGTTCCCGATGATCGAATGTCATCTACGATAGTACTAAGAATACCAATGCGATTCCGACACGCTTTTTTATACACACAACTTTCAAACTCGCTTTTGATAAAACCCATAAGACTTTATAACATGATCAAAACATTGGTTCCAAGCTCGATGCCTGTTTTGAGTCCGTAAATGGACTTCTTGAGCTTACAAACAAGATGTTCTTGGACCATTTCAATGAAACCTGGGGTTGTTTTGATATAGATCTCTCCATCAAGACTTCCGTTAAGGAAAGCTGTCTTGACATCCATTTGCCAGATTTCAAAGTTAAATGCGCAAAGAATCGATAAGAGAATACGGATGGACTTAAGCATGGCTACGGGTAAAAAAGTTTCCTCATAATCGATCCCTTCTTTTTTCCGAGTATAACCTTTCGCCACTAGTCTTGCTTTTAAAGGTTTCAACCTTCCCGTCCGGTCCCTTTTTCCTCTTATATACCCACTTGAATCCAATGGGTTTAACCCCATTAAGTGGTTCGACTAGCTCCCCACACTCTATTTTGAAACATAGAACCCATTTCGAACTTTTCATTCTTTGTTTGCCAAGAATCAGATCCTTATCTTGGAGTGCCTCGTCATATGTCCATGGGTCTCGATTCGTCTTGTCTCGAATCAAGTCCGAGGACTCTCCTATTCCCATGAATCTCTCTCTAAGCCGTCTAACAACCCTCCCACTATGACCGCCTCCTGCCAGAAAGCGTATCATTTGGTATATCATCTAAGACAACAAGACCGAGGTTTGCCCTCTAAGCTCATTTAAGGTAATCTCACGGGTTTTCTTTGGTTCATATAGTCTTCTTCCAAAAATCTAAAGTGGGTGCTAATGACCACCTTTTGATCTTCGGGACTATAGAACATACACCCTTTTGTTCCCTCGGGGTATTCTACAAACAGCCTTAATTCTGATCGAGGATCCAATTTATCGGCTTCCTTGTCCAACACGTAGGCCTGACACCCCCAAATTCTCATGTGTATCATACTAGGCTTGCGCCCGGTCCACAATTCTTTGGGAGTTTCGGGAATCGATTTGGATAGCACCAAGTTCAAAATGTAAGCCGCTATTTCAAAGGCATAACCCCAGAACGACTAGGGAAGATCCGCATAACTCATCATTGATCTAACCATTTCCAAAAGAATTCAGTTTCTTCGCTCGCAACCCCGTTTTGTTGAGGGGTTCCGGTGCGATGTGAGGGATACAATCCCTTCATCAGATAAGTAGTTCAAAAACTCATTGCTGAGTTATTCGCCTCCACGATCAGATCGTAGAGACTTGATACGTTTTTCCCGATGATTCTCCGTTTGAGCCTTAAATTCTTAGAATTTCTCAAAGGTCTCAGATTTATGCTTCATAAGGAAAATGTAACCGTACCTTGAGTAATCATCAATAAAAATACTCATAACCTCTTCTTGCTTTGGTTGACATTCGACTACATACATCTGTAGTGAACGATCTCTAACACTTTTTCGCCCTATTCCCCCTTGGCTCCAAATGCCCTCTTGGTCATTTTACCCTCCAAACATGATTCGCAGGTTGGAATTTGTTCAACTTGGAGACACTCCAGTGAACCATCTTTCACCAACCTTTGGATCCTGTTTGGATTTATATGACCTAATCTTAGATGCCAAAGAAGTGTTTCGTTCACGTTTTCTTTTGTCGGAAATAGTTGATGTGTTATAGGATGCATTTCGTGAGTGGTGTGCACAATTAATTTGTATAGAGATTTTCCATCAATGTCCCGTAACAGATACACTCATCATTTCAAAAATGATGTCATTCTTATTAGAAGAAACTTAGTGTCCTTTAATCGAATTTTAGAAACTGAAAGTGAATTCTTTCTAAAACTGGGAACATAAAGATAATCTCAAAAAAAACTTTATCTTCAAAAGATAGGTGCACTTCTCCCACTGCTTTAACTGCTACTCATGTAGCATTGCAATGTCTGCTACTTGCGTAGTATTGCAATAATCGTTACTATCGTGAAGATTGCAATATCTCGCCACTTACGTAGCATTGCAATGTCTTCTACTTTAAATAACGCCGCCCAAAGGTGATGAGGATCTCACTCCCACTAAGTTGCCGGATCATTTTGAACCCGTGAAGCCAACATGATTAGTGGATCTCGTATCAACCACCCACGAATGAGAAGTATACGCCGCTAAACAAGTTTCAACAACTAGTGCGTGAGAATTACCTTTCTTTTTCGTCCCTTTTGGGGTTGGAACAGGCAAAACCTCCATTGTCTCTCTCACCGCAGCCTTAAGCACTTCCTCTTTGGATTTTCCTTGACACAACAAGCATTCCTCATCTTACCATTGCCCTGCAACAATTGAGTTTTATTGCTTATGGCCTTTAGTCCTCTTCTTTATCTTGCCTACCCTTGGCCTAGAAGATGAAGACGGACCACTTGCCGTCAAAGCTTGAGTTTGGTGCCTTATCATCATTTCTGCCGAGACCAAAAGCTTGCAACAAATTAGCTAGCGAGGCCAAAATGCTCAAAAACTTTTTGGGCGGAATAGTGAAGTACCAAATTCATCCGAGTCTCCAGATCATAACTGTGACTCGAATCTCAAGTTTGTTCAGATGGATCTATTTTGAAGACGTAATCCCTTACGGGTTTGCCCTCCACCATTTTTAGCGACGACATCTCTCGCAAGGTGATCTAACAAGTCCAGCATGTTTTGACTCATCAGTTGGCTCATCTGATTTTGGTGTGTCAAGAATCCACTTGTGCTTTTGTGCAGTTAGGACAATTATAATTTTTCGTTTTCCAATCAATATAGTTTCCATACATATTGTATTGATTTTAAGTATAATAACAAATGGATTAAAAGGTAACGACATCTCGAATCGAAATAAACAACTATATGCAATAGCACAAGTATATCACTAGGTTCGATCACATGCATCATATTAAAATCTCAAAAAAATATGAACATGCATCAGCCAACATCTCAAAACATTTTAAATAAGCCACGTTGGGTGGGCCATTATTTAAACACATTCAAGCAAAGTTACAAACAAGAACAATTTATAAACCTTTAATATCCGATTAATAGTTGGTTCCCACTTGACCAATATAAAATCGACAGGACTTCGGGAAGTATATGCATATCAATTTTATACCTAAGTAATAACCATGATTAAATACAAGATTATTATTTCGCTTTGATCGAGCCTCGTTGGGAGGGTCATCGCCGCCACTAGTAATAACCCACAATCATCCGTTTTGGAATTCATTCATGTGAAAGCTATCTTTTGACCGTCGGTTGGGGAATTTCTCCAAAAGAATTCACAAATAAATAAATCATGGAGGTCAAAATTAATTCAAATATATTATCAGGAATAAAATTGTCAATTAATTATTTAAACATACTTAGTAATTTTGAAGGTGAGATTTTTCCATTTGGCAACCCTCATGCAAACACATTTAAACAAATTAAAAAAAAAACATAAGATAAGCGCAAAATAAATCAAGCAAAAGCAGAAAAATAAACATATTGGGCACAAATTATCCAATTGTCATGGTTTGATTTTTCTTGACTTGATCTTGAAGAAACACGCCACTTAATTTCTCCCACTCGTTCATCTCGAAAAAAATACTGCCGTCTCGAACGCCACGCCAAGCGGCTTCGCAATGATGGATGATCCCCGCATCCGGCGGTCAGGTTTAGGCCCTAGACCCGGCCTCGGCACGCCCGGTTTCGCGTGCCGCCCGTCTCGGCGACTCGACCGCCAACCGTCGGCGGCGTCAGCGGCTCTCGGCGGCGACGTCGATCCGTCAGAAGATTGGCCACCGCCTCTCCTTCGCCGCATGACACAAGCGACCCGCGTCCCTGCAGCCCCGTGTAACCGCCCGTCCGCTTAGCGATCGCGCCGCGGTATCGCGTATTGCGCGCCAACCGATCTCGGTATACAGACCTTCTCCCGCGTTTCGGCCGTACGCATCGCCCTGGCGCCCGTCGTGCAATAATAGCGCCCGCGCCGCTTATGCCTTGGGATTCGATTTTGTCCTTTAATTTTTCGTCTCGTCCTCGCTTTTTGATCCGGTTACAATTTATTTACAAAAAATAAATAAACCTAGATCTAGACTAGTCTATTACATTGATCAAATCAAACAAATTCTAATCTACTCGTGGATTTTCTCACGAGGCAAAACGAATCCGAACGAATCGAATTAAAAACACAGTTTATATGCATGCATAAACACATTAAATTCCATGATAATTGGATACCTACAAAAAAGATCTAGCAATTCTACTATCCAATTTCAAATTTAATGCCCATTTAATTAAATTAGAATTTAAAAATTCAGAGTCTTAAACCGTGGCTCGATGCAGCTTGTTGGGAATAGGGTACAGATCTATTCGGGGTGAATATTTAAATACAAATTTAATTCTTTAATTATTACTAGCATGAATTAATCCTATATTAATTCAAATAATAATTGCAACAACATATCATGCATATAATAAGCCACGTAAAACCTACGCATGCGGAATCTACGGGTTTACGTGAATATACCTCTCGGGATGGCAGTGAATTTGGTTGGACGGACTAACCAAAAGGACTTCCCAAGTATTCCCTTAGCCCTTGCTCGACAATCCGGTGGAAGGATACTCGCGAACAATTAACAAAAGGAAAAAAATAAACTTTGTTGCACCACTTTCGTGGATTTGCTAATTTTTCCAGCACATGGAATTGTGTTGAGAATGAAAGAATCATCCCCTATTTATAGGTGAGAGGTGGTCAATTTTTTCAGTAGAAAAACAATGTGGGAAAAGACTTTTCTTGATCACCAAGAAATCTTGAATATATCTCCTATATTCTTTTTCCCATAATTAAAATATTCCACAAAAATCCCACCTCCTCTATTTGCTATGGTAATTTTCAAAAATTTGGCCTTGCAAGATTCCAAGATTTGGATCTTCTTGAATTTATGAGATATTCTTGTATTTCAAGAAATACATATCTTCCATAATATCTTTTCAAGAAAATCAAGAAAATCTTTCTTGCCCACTATATTTTCAAAATTTCGAAATTCTCTTATGAAATAACCAAGTGGGAGATTTCTTGAATTTAATGAGATAATCTTGTATTCCAAGAATACATATCTTCATTCCATAACAAAATTCAAAGAAAATCTTTCTCCCAACTTATTCATAATTTTCGAAAATTTAGAGGAAAAATAAGCAACAATATTTATTTTATTTTAATCACCTTTTTCAGGTTATTGGACTATTTGTTGGGCTACTCGGGGGCCTTTAGGAGAATTAAGATTGGACCTTCTAATGGACCTTGAATATCTAATATTGAGCCACAATATAATTCAAGCCCATAAATATTAATTAATCCCACTACATAATTAATATTGCACTATCCATCTTAACCCATATTACAGTCAATATGGCTCCGGTCATTATTTCCCATGTTTAAGATTATCTAGCCCATTAATTAATTCAAGCCACTGAAATAGCTTTCCATTAATTAATATCTTTTATCCTTGGTCAAGGAACGGTTCAACATTATTATCCATACCGGAAACTAATTCCACTTGCAAGATTTGGTATGATAAAGCTTATGAACCTCCCAAGGGGGCAAATCAAACAAGCGTACTTGCACACGATTCTTCGTATTAAATCTTAGCAATCACATGTGACCAATAATATTGCCCAAGATAAAAAGTATTGAATCTCTTTGATTCGCTACCCATGATAAGTCAAAGCAATAGTTACCAATCCCACGTGATCCTATTTAAGGGACGAAGGTTAAGAAATAACGAACCACTGAGGTCTAATTCTCCCTTGTTGGGCCTCAAGAATTTATCCTCCTCAGGTCCTATTCATCGATCACCATGCACTAGTGTAATCTCTTGGTCAAGACAAAACCAATCCGAGCCTTACACCTCAACATTTTAGCGATGGGTTGTTCATTTCCATCTAGGTCGTAAATGGCGTACTTTTTAGTTACAAAAGGATTGTTAATTTAATCTTACGTGATCCGGTATCACTAAATTAACTACAATGTAACACTTATTTAATTATTGAAGAGTTATGCAGTAAATATATGTAACATTCAATCATATTTAAAGCATCAGTGATAAACAATTTATTTCAGTAAATAAGTCTGGAAATTCAGTTTTGATTATACAAAGTTAAAAGCATACTTTCCAGTATAATCCCAACAAAAGGTGCTTAAAATAAAATAAATTTATTGTTGCAATATTTCCTCAAATTTTTTGAAAATAATTTAAGAAAAGAGGGAGAAGAATTTTCTTGAAAAGATTTTATGGAAAGGAGATAATGTATTCTTGGAATACAAGATTATCCCATAAATTCAAGAAAACTCTCACTTGGCTTCTTTAATAGTAAATTTTCAAAAACCTTGTATAAGAAAGGGAAGAAAGATTTTCTTGATTTTCTTGGAAATATTTTATGGAAGATATGTGTTCTTGGAATACAAGAATATCTCATAAATTCAAGAATGATCCAATCTTGAAATTCTTTCTTGTAATTTTTGAAAATTTGGACCAAATAAGGGTGTGAGATTTTTGTGGAAAAAATACACATGGAAAGAAGAATATATTGGATATATTCAAGATTTCTTGGAGATCAAGAAAAGATCTTTTCTAGCCCTAATTGCCTTGAAATTTTCGACCACCCCTCTACTTATAAATAGGGGATGAATTTTTCATTCCCAACTAGTGTTTCATGTGTTGGAAATATTAAAAATCCACAAAGGTGGTGCAACAATATTTTTATTTTCCTTGTTTTATAAATCGTTCATCGGAGAACCTTCCACCGGGGTTATTGGACGAGGACTTGGGAATACTTGAGAAGGACTTTTGGTGGGTATCCAGATACTTGATCCTGTTTGTCTCAGATCGTCTCTCCAACGGGTACGTTTACGTAAACTCCTAGAATTCCGCATGCTAGGATCTTTTACGTGAAATTTTATTTGCATGTTGTTGTTGGATTGATTATTATTTGAATTCACTTAGGTAATTCATGCTAGTAATAATTGTTAATTTGAGTTTGTGTTTATGAGGTCATCCCGATAGATCCTGGCATATGTTATCCCAACAGATACATCGAGTGGGGATGACGATGATCTGCGAGATCACCCTTATATGTCAGAGAAGTTAAGGGATTCTACTGGATTACCACAGTGGCCCGGGTGTAAGAAGGCAACTAAACTGTCAGCTGTGTTGATATTGTTCAACCTAAAAGCAGCTCACCAATTGTCTTATGTGTGCTTCACAAATATGCTGGAAGCAGTTAGTGGTCTATTGCCTGATGGAAATGTACTGCCTACGAGAGCATATGATGCTAAACAAATGCTCAAGTCCATCGGATTAACACATCAGAAAATCTATGCTTGTCCGGGTGATTGTATCTTATTTCGGAAGGAGTATGCAGAACTTGATGAATGTCCCAAGTGTGGGGAGAAGCGACATAAGAAAAATAAATCTCTCGCGAAAGTGATGTGGTACTTTCCGATAATGTCAAGATTCAGGAGAATGTATAGTGGCGATGTGGATGCTAGAAATTTAACTTGGCATCATGATGGTAGGATCAAAGATGGAATGCTAAGACACCCTGCTGATTCAACCCAGTGGAAGACATTCGATGTCAGACATCCATAATTTGACAACGAGCCACAACACTTGCGCACTCTCAACTGACGGAATGAATCCATTGGGTATCCAAAGTACCAACCACAGTACATGGCCAGTGATAATTTTAGTTTATAATCTTTCACCCTAGTTGTGCATGAAGCGCACTTACATGATGTTGTCTATGTTGATATCAGGACCCAAACAACCTGGTAACAACATAGATGTATATCTGGCTCCTTTGATAGAGGACTGAAGCTCCTGTGGGATGAGGGTGTCGATGTGTATGATGCTTGTAGAAAGGAGAATTTCAAGTTGAAGGCCATGCTATTTATAACTATCAATGACTTTCCCTCTTACGGGAATCTATCTAGATATAGTGTGAAGGGGGCCGATGCATGTCCTTGTTGTACCAAGAAGACACACCACATTCGCTTGAGTCATTGTAGGAAGACCGTTTATATGGGACATAGAAGGTGGTTGGACCCAACACATAAGTACAGAACAATGGCCGATGCATTCGATGGCACAATCGAGACAGGTGAAGCACCACGTTTATTGTCAGGTTCGAATGTATTGGATGAGATGAAGAATATCGACACACTGTACGGAAAGAGCTTCGCAAAGAGTGTCCCCACTAGCGATTGGAAGAAGGAATCAATTTACTTTCTATATAATTTAATTTTCAAATTAAATATTAATTAGCGTATATATGTTGGTTAAAGATATTTGGGTGAGGTATATCTCTCCAGAGATCCTCGAGCATGTGGAATGTATTCCTTCGTCTCCCCCCAAGTGTCTTGGTTAATGGCTGATAGGGCACAGACCATGGAGTGGTTAGTTTCTCATATGCTGAGTTAAACTGACAGAGATCATCTCATTTTTTGGCCAACAAATGTGGGGTGAGTACAATAAATATTTCGTTAAAATTTATATTCATAATATATATGATATTTGCACATATGCTAAATTTACAGTTAATTTTAATATTCTTAATATAATATAGGAATCATTGGGTGTTGGTCGCCATAAATATGATCACATTAAGTGTGTATTTTATGGATCCAACTGCGAATGGGTTGGCTTCAAATCGACCTGATCTCACTTCGTACATGAAAGCGTAAGTTCATTTTTAATATTATAATATAATGATTTGTTTTACTTATTAAAATTATGCATATTTAATCTAACTTTATTTTTTAATTCTAATAATAATAGTGTGATGACGATGTATCGGAGTCGCCTTCCTAATCAAGACTCAAGAGTTAATTTGAATAAAGTGAGCTCGAATAATGTTAAGGTAAATTTAATTTATTAAGTTATCAAATTAATATAAAATAATTATAATTGTAATACGTGATTATATTGCTAATCAACAGGTACCGAGGCAACGAGATAGTGATCACTGTGAACATTTTGTGTGCAGTTATATTGAAGATATAATATGCGCTTTTCAAACGGCGGTTCCTATCAACGTAAGTCAATTTATCGATTTATTTAAATTATTATTAATTGAATAAAAATTCATACTATATATCTAACTATATTGATTAATTGATCGTCGTTTACAGTTTGTCTATGATTCGTCCGGTCAAGTCTTACTCCAAACAAAGAATGAACAAATGGAAAATGGATTGGGCAGGGTACCTTTACAATCGATTCTTGTATAATTATAGATAGAGTGGGATAACTTTTGGTAGCATATTACTTATATATATATTTGTATTGATATACTTCATGCATGTTTTAATTTTTTGTATTGGACGGATATTTATTTCATGATGTGTATGCGTTTATAAATTTATTTGATGTTTTGGTATTGGACGTATATATATTATCGTGTGGTATAAAATTTGGTTTTTAGTTTTGGTTTTATATAAACAGGATTTTAAAAATATAAATTAAAAGTAAAATAAATAAATATATATATATATATATATATATATAAATTTAAAAAAAAGGGTTAGGACAGTCAAGTGAATATTCTTGGACAGCGGTTACAAACCGCTGTCTAAGTGTAAAACTTGCAATGCGGTTAAAAACCGCTGTCTTAGTGCAATATATTGGACAACGGTTTTTTATCAGCTGTCCAAGCTTGGACAGCTGTTACTTGGAGAGTTGTTATAACAGCTCTCCAAGGTCATTTTTAACAGCTTTCCAAGCCCAAATCTGTATTAGTGCATGAAGAACCGGTCAAAATCGCCTGCTGCTAATGCCCGGTCCATGGCAGTTATAACTGTCGAGCAACTGCGCAAAATCCATTTTCGATGCTCAATTCACGTGCCTTCCATGTCGTTTCTACCTGGATTAGTTGAGGGGTTATATTTGTTAGCACAACAAGGATCGATTGCAGTTGTTATCATCTTCGATTGAGAGTTTTACAGAGAGTACACAATTCTTAGGATTCTTGAGTGAGATTGGAGAAATTCGATTCAATTAGAACGAATTGGAGAGTGTAGTCTGTAATTACTTGTTCATATATTATAGTATAAGTGAGGTGCCCTGATCCCGTGGATGTAGGCAATTAAGCTGAACCACATAAATCTTCTTCTTCGTTTGAGTTCATTTTCTGGTTTTTCATTTGCAGAACTAGTATTAGTTCTTTAGCTGTTCAGTATTAGTTCTCGGTCTACACAGTATTAGTTGCTGCACTTAACATGTTTGAATTTTGGGGAAATTTTTATGGGTTTGAGAAATGGAGTAGTACGCTGGAGTTTTTGGTAAGTATGGTTATTCTTGTTAATTACCTATTTGCTGTTTTAAATTCTTTTATCCAGTTTGTTTGAATTTAATCTGCAGAACGGAGGTGATTAAGAAAAAGTACTATAGCGATTATATCATGTTGGTATATTGTTCTTAGTTGGTTAAACAGTGTCACATTTTCACAAAGGTGATTGATTTTGTATCCCTAACTTTCGGGGAATTTTAAATTGTTGATGGGAATTTGGTGGCACGAATTCTAAATATAGGATTTAGCTCAGTACAGCTAAACTCTTATTTTTTATTGCTTTTGTTGTGTAAAATTGATTAAATTGGGTTTGTGTGCTGTAGAATACTTAGTGTCCGTTTGATCGGGGGTAATGAAAGTAAGTAATGAGAATTATTTTTATTGGTACTACTTAGTAGTTGTGATGTGTCCGTAATGAATATAGAAATAAGTAATTGATTGTCCTACTTTGATCACTCACTCAACCCTCCTCACATGATATCAATTATTGACTTTTTAACCAAGCAATATCAATGCAATCAATAACCATAGTGATTGACCTCTTTAATGATACTTATTATCATTATCATTTTCGAGTCACATACCAAGCGGGCCCTTAGTATATCTTTGTACATCCTGTCTCTGTGTGATATAATTATTGTCATTTTGTGTTTAATTTCTATGTGCTTAAATCATATTGCTTTCGCTGTTTATTTCTATGCTGTTGTTATCCGTATTTAATTGTTGTGTGACCTCGTGTGATGCATGAATAATACTCATGGTCTTCATGAGAATTACTTGTATGTATGAATTATTTATGCGTTTTAAGTGACTTAATTTACTACTGAAAAATAAAGAATTGTCTACAAATTTTTTGAAATGGCTCCAACAAAAATAATATTCGGTCCTTAACTAATAAAGATTGCCTACGATTTGCTTACGAATTTTTAGAATTTTAATAGTCGTCAAACAAATACCTATGCATAAATAGTCTACATATTTGTAATTTCCGTAAGTGAACTTACCTACACAAATATCCTAGGCAATTTTTATTTTCATAAACAATTATATTTGTAGTTTAGAAAATAGTCTATATGATTAGAAAATTTTGTTGGCAAATCATAGGCAATTCTTACTATTTAAGGACAAAATTATTTTCAATTAAAATTCCGTAGGCATGTTGGAAAATTCCGTAGGCAATGCATTATATTTTCTTGTAGTAATTCAGTTTAATTCCGTAGGCAATGCACTATATTTTCGGCTAAAATCGTCATTAAACCCTGTTTTTTTGTAGTGTGATTTTCCTTGTCCCTCGGTTCAACGATGAGAGGTTCGATTATTAAAGCACCATAATGAGGTTGTGTCTTGAATCTCAAGACTATGGAGAGTGGTTGAAGAATGTATTAGCACGTTGGTAGTCAAAACATACCTCAACGCCGCCGAAAGGGATTTGTTGAAGAACAAGAACAAAAGGTAAGAAAAGTTATATTCCAAATTTATCAAGCACAAGAAATTCATGTTCATGGGAGAATTTTAAAAGTTGTAAGGTGTGGAAAAAATTGGATACAACATATTCCGACCAAGATCAAGTGAAGAGTTTGCCTACAATTGTTGCGGCCAGAATTCGAAAAGCTGGAGATAAAAGAAAATGAAAAGATTTCAGAGTATTTACTCGTCTCTCATTCAATATAAACCATGGCATGGAATGGAGAAGTACTCGTGGAAACTCAACGAGTAGTTGAGAAAATTCTACTTCAGTTTGACCATATTGTGGTCATCATTGAAGAATCAAATGATCTTTTTTCAATGTCACTTGAAGGTTTGCAAGGAAGGTTAGAAGCGCATGAGGTTAGAATATTGCACAGAAGCACTATCTCAAGTTCTTCTCTTAATTAAGCTTTAAAATCTCAATGCACATCCACAAAAGATCGGGACTCATCTCGTGAACATGGCGAAGGTCATGGTGGCAGCGGCAGATCTAGGATTTCAAATTTGGGGGTATATTTGAATACTCTTTTCTAATTATACATAATGAAATATAATTTATTTTTTTATCATAAGGTATAAAGGAGTGTACATTTTATTTTTGGGGTACAGTTGTACCCCATGTAACCTTCTCCCTCCGCCACTGGGTGGTGGAAAACATTTCTCAAATCAACATGGCCAAAATAGAATAAATGAAGAACCTAATTCTCCTCCGCCACTGGGTGGTGGAAAACATTTCTCAAATCAACATGGCCAAAATAGAATAAATGAAGAACCTAATTAAACGAGAGGAGAAGTCATCTTTCCACGACTCTCAAAGAGGTAAATGTCAAGGTACTTGTAAAGGTACAAAACCTTATTTTAAGTGTAATTATTATCACAAGCCTGGACCTACAGAAAATAGCTGTTGGGAAAAGCGTCCTAAAAAGAAACTCGTGGCTGGTTTTATCAAGGATTGTCTAAAACTGAGGTGATTAATAAAGTATGTGAGGAATGCCAATTGAAAAAGCAACATCGTGAATCATTTCATCTAAATCTAAATGACATCTACAATTACTTTTGGAGCTTGTCCACCGATCTTTGTAAACTGATACAAGTACCTTCGCTTGGGAGTAGAAAGTAAATTAAATTTAAATTAGTAAAAAATAATATAATATTTTCATAATCCCAATAAAATAATAAAAGCATTAGGTGGATATATCTAATAAATTTCAGGGGTGTAAAATAATCTACCTTATTTATTTTCTTCAATCTTAGTCAAATCTTGCGGCTGGAACTTGTTTAATTGGGCTTCATATGATGGCTGCTAATGGGCCGCCGAAATGCACCCAAAAATTGGCACCAAATGGATGCATGCAATATATCTGAAGGCACAGGTTATTAGCACCCTTTTTTTAGGAAATGCACCCCCATATTAGTTCACCATTCTTGGGATTAATACATCACCCATATTAGTTCACCACTCATTTTCCTTATTCTAAAAAGTTCGGTGATAATTGTCGTAATTATACATAAATTTTGACAAAATATTTATGAAGCTTTTTAATATTTTTTAGAAAGCCACGATATTTCTTAAAGAGGGTTTCGAAAATATTTTGAAAATAATTTTCGAAAAAGCATATATATTTCGAAAATATATACCGAAATTTTATAGTATTTTCAAAATTTTAAGCCGAAATTTGATTATAGTAGGTTACTTAAAAGATTCGGTGACAATTTTTGAAATTATACATAAATTTCGACAAAATATTTATGAAACTTTTTAATATTTTCGAAAAAGTTTGCTGATATTTCTTTACAGTGGGTTCCTGAAATATTTCGGAAATAATTTTCGAGAATACATATATATTTCATAAACTTGTTTCGAAATTATGTAATATTTTCGAAATTTTCAGCCGAGTGTATGTGATTAATTGTAAAAGGGGGTGCATTTCCTAAAAAGGGGTGCTAATAACCGTGGCCATATCTGAATTAACTTGGTCTATATTCTTCTTTTTCGTTCTTGTATTTTGCTCGTTTTGTTCTCGATTTTAACCCTAAATTAACTTTTTCGATTTACTTTAAAATATAATAGACACATATTTTTACTTTTAAAATCCCGCCATTTCCCTAGAAAACAAGTAAGATACTACCTTTACAAGTGTAAAATGGTAAAAAATGAGCAATAATAATATAAAATTTTATAAAAAAGAAAACTCCTGAAAAATTTTATATCACTCAATAATCAAAACTTCTTTACAATGATACTGGGAGCATGTATTTATACTGCTCTAGAAAAAACATGAAAGGAAATTATATGACTTTGGACCCAAGTAATACTTGGTGGTCAAGTCAAACAATATAAGGAAACAATTCTCACAATCATATCTTGATAAACTAGGATATCAAGATTAATTAATTAGATTTATTATAATACCGTAAATAACTATTAGTATTAAATAGGCCAAATAATTAAATTTGGCTCATACTTTTGTGTTTTCATTAATTTTAGCACATATTTTTTCTCTCTCCAAATTTAGCACATACTTTCACTTAATATTTAAAAACATCATGACTCATCATTTTCGACAAGATCCGTTTGATATGGTCGTCGGAATCCACCTATCTTGTTGACGCATATCTATTAAAAAAATAAAAAATATCACCACCTAAGATTAAAACACGGGGATATGAAAACATCTCGGGTCACTATTTTCTAATTTTAAGTGGTGATTTTTTTTATATATTTTAATATTTACACATTGATAAGATAAGTTAACTCCAACGGCCACATCAAATGAACTTTGTCGAAAATTGTGACCCTTGATGTTTTTAAATATTAAGTGAAAGTATGTGCAAAATTTGGAGAGGGAAAAAAATATATGCTAAAATTGATGAAAACTCAAAAGTATGTGCTAAATTTGATTATTTGGCCTATTAAATATCATATATTTTAATGACGGAAACTGGATCTCACGATCCAATTTCCATCAAACATACTACATAACTTATAATTTAAAATAAGAAATGAATGAAAATATGCACATACAATATTACAAAATAATTCACGTCTATATATTTAATTGATCAAACTAATTAAATATTTAAAGAATTTAATTTAAAATTAATAATATAAAAATATTATTTTCAATCCAAATATGTGTTAATATTAACTATAATCTACAATAGATGGATGAGTCAAATTAAAATTTAAATAATTGATGATTGATAGATGTAAGTTAAACTCATAAATTATTTGAAGGATTAAGATTATTTTTAAAAAATAAATAATTAAGATTTAAATATTAAAATACTATAAATAACTTTTTAGAGAAGGTCTTGTGTGAAATATTGCACACTAATGTTATGTGCAATAAAACATAAATAAGACAAAAATGGTCCAAATTTAAAGGGTAATGCCAATGAGAGGCGGATGGGTTTTGGTTGTGGGTTATATGTATTTATAGAAGGATATCTTTATCAAATGTGTGTTGTAGCCTAGTGGTTTAGGTTTGTTGTTAATGAATTTGGTCGCAGGTTTAATTCCTACTGAACACATATTTTTTTTTTTTTGTCAATTTTTTGTGTGTTACTACATCTATGTATAAGTATTACTAGGGTCACAAGGTAACACATTATTGTTCATATGGTAACACATGAGTATTCACATATGGTAACACATGTGTATTCACATAGTATTACGACGATATATGAACAGTGTTACATATTACTAAAAACATATGTGTTACTACATGAACAAAAAGTGTTACCCTATGAAGAAAAAATTTGTTACCACATGAACAAAACCAGTACAAGCGCGAAAAGAAATCCCTAGTTCAAAATTACAGATTTAAAAAACAACTTGATGTGTTACTACATGAACAAAAAGAGTGTTACCATATGAGCAAAAGAGTGTTACTACATGAACAAATACCAGTACAAACGCAAAAAAATCTTCAGTCCAAAATTACAGATTTACAGAACAGCTAGAAAAGAGTGCAGAAGGATCTTAATTTCATCACACACTTTGTGTTGAGGGGTAATCCAAACTCCACACACATATTCTCTCTTCTTCTCGCAGGATCCACACCAAAATTCAAATTGAACAACCTTATTTCATCCAATGATCAGAGCGAAAAAGAAAATTAGGGCACGAATGAGAAAGAATACAACCCCTGAGATCCGCCAAAAGAGAAGATGAAGAAGGGGAAATCTGACCGCGCCTAGCTGCTCGCTCAATGGAAGAAGATGAAGAAGTCCATTGGCCCACCAATAATCTGCCCTAATCCCCGCTTCGCTGATCACAAGATAAAAAAAAAAAGAAAAAAAAAAGGTTCAATTGCACATATCACTTATATGCATTATTGTATACAAGTTTTTGTCAACTTTTATAATGTTTTTAGAATTTAAAATAGAGGTGATTAACTTTACTAGATAACTGATAAGGAATATATATATGAGAGTATTCTTCGTGATATTATATAGTGTAAGAGGCACCCTATCTTGTGAGTTATGACTTGTGATCGTTGCACGTTCGTCAAGTAATAAGGAAAATCAATTAAAATTAATGAATAAAAGAATAAGTAGGTAAATTAAATCAATTTCACTTCTAGCGTCGCACACCAAAACAGGATATGTCCCCTTAATTACTCCAAAATTATAGACTGTAATACCAATTTGAATTCATGTTGTGACTACCGCATCTATTAAAGGGAACAAGATATGCATCCACAATAATGAGACTTGATGATTGGTCAAATTGATTGAGTAACACCGTGATTAACAATGTCTATACATGAACTCTATTATTATTATGTTTAAAATTTATCAGTATTATGTACAACAATTTTCACTATTTTAAAAATATTCTCCCTCTCTCGAATTCAAAGACGGGTTTACTGTTTGTACGCGTTTTTGTGAGTGAGTTTTGTATTAGTAATTAAAATGAAAAATTGATTTTTAAGGAAGGGTATGATAAATGAGAGATTTCCGGTCGGCTTGTATTAGCCTGTGCTTTATTACAGATAGTCAATTCCCCGTTCCTTTAGTCTTTTCAAGGGTACTTGAATTTCACTTTCTCGTCGCTAGAGCGTTTTATCATTGTGCGGAGCCCCAACGAGGAAGGTCTTAGCGGTTTATCATTGAGTCAATAATGCTAATCCCTCTCTTTTGTGCTACTCCTAGAGCGGGAAGAAGATAAGAAAAGGCGAAACGTTCTCTGATCTACTCCCACTCTTCACCTCTTGGCTCACCTGGGCTCATCTATCATACTCTTTTTTTAAAATTAATTTATCATTTCAATTACTAATAGAAAATTCACTTACAAAAACACGTATGAAAAATAAATGTGACTTCGAATCTGGGACGGAGGTAGTAATTTTTTAAACAGTGAGAGTTTTTATGCATAGAAGTAATAGATTTTAAATTCTTGTTACCTATTTGCTGTTTTTTAATTATTTTATCCAGTTTGTTTGGATTTAATATGCAGAATGGAGGTGATTAAGAAAAAGTGCTTTAGCGATTATATCATGTTGGTATATTGTTCTTAGTTAGTTCAACAGTGTCACATTTTCACAAAGGTGATTGATTTTGTATCCCTAACTTTCGGGGAGTTTTAAATTATTGGCACGGTTGCTTGGTCCGTTTGTCCGTCTTCGTCGTGATGGTAACGAATTCTAAATATAGGATTTAGCTCAATACAGCTAAACTCTTATCTTTTATTGCTTTTGTATTTATGTAAAATTGATTAAATTGGGTTTGTGTGAGCGCTGTAGAATATTTAGGGTCCGCTTGGTTAGGGTTAATGAAAATAGGTAATGAGAATTATATTTATTGACATTACTTAGTAGGCAAGTCCCTGAGTCCTTCGCCGTAGTTCTCTGATCTTTCCCCAAATCGCGTGACCAAAGTTGTCGTTTTGTAGTTCAAGTCATTGACTTAGCTACATTTGGATGATTTTCCTGACTTAGTACCGCACTGCGACATTAACTCCCCTTCGTACAAGCGAACTCCTAGAGGCGAACATTGCATCTGTTGTACTTTTCCGGTCGAACTCTGGATAAAAAACCTCTTGCATAGAGCTTTTCCGGGGAGCTAGCATGATGAGAGCTCATTGAGAGAGCTCTTAGTGAGCTAGTTGGTAAGTTGTGAGTGAGCTAGATGGGAGCTCATTGAGCGAGCTCATAGTGAGCTAGATGGGAGCTCATTGAGCTAGCTCATAGTGAGCTGGTTGGTAAGTTGTGAGTGAGCTTGATGGGAGCTCATAGTGAGCTAGATGGGAGCTCATCGGGCTCATAGTGAAGAGCTCATTGAGCGAGCTCATAGTGAGCTGGTCGATGAGCTCTCAATGAGCTAGTCCGAACTCATTGAGCGAGCTCATAACGAGATCTTGACCCTTTATTTTCATAGGATTTTCTGAGAGCTCTATGAGCTAGCTACTTTACTTGGGAGTGGAGACCTCGGCCCCTTCTTGATGAGCTAGAGTCCATCTCATGTGGGGGAGCTTGGCGACTATTGTCGGGCCAGACGAGTTTGGCCCAGTTATCCGATTGGGTTCCTTCATTAACGAGTGAAATATTAATGTGCTTGTGCCGAATTAATAAAGACACAACAATTGTCCCTCAGTTCGCTGCTCGTGACATGATGGAGCGAGCAACGAGCTGATCATCTTCTTTGGACTTTAAGCGGATTTATAATAACACGAATGGGATAAATGACTTGTTAGGCGAGGTGGGTCAAGCTCCGAGATAGGCCGAGCTCACGACTCTTGGAAATATTTACATGTATATACTAATATTTTTTGTTTTTAATTGGCCGAAATATATGACCAAATTTAATTTGGCCCACACATTCCTCCTTCAGCAGGTTAGCCCACCAATTGTGTGAACATGCCATTTATTTTTTAAACAGGCCCAATTCCTATATCATTGAAAAGGCCCAACTATTTGTTGGATAACAGAGCCCAGCGAATTATGGCCAAGCACCCGGGCTGCTCCGAGCTCTCGCGAGTTGCGAGGTGGCTCGCGGGTTGGGCTACGAATTGAGCCGCTCGCGAGCTCCGTCGACCTACGTGCCTCCGTTGTTTTTCCCAAGAGCAAATCGGCCGCCCCTGTTCTCTTTCTTCTCCATGGGCCGAGCTCATTGCAAATTGTATTGGAAAGACTCGCCCCTGTTCTCTTTCTTCTCCATGAGCCGAGCTCGTTGGGTCCAGCAAATATGGGCTGTCCTTTCGAGCGAGCTGCTCCCGCGAACCGCGACGTCCTAGCTGCTATGGGTGCGAGCTGCTATGTGGTTTGAGCGAGATGGAAAGCCTGGGTGAGATGGAAACGGCACCCCAACATTCACCTCGCAGCACCATTTTGCAAAGTTTTGAGCGAGATGACAACGAGCTCGCGTGAGCTCGTCGCGTGCTCCGTCGATTTCCCGAGGGATGTCCCGCGCGTGGAGGTTAATGGCGAGGTCTGCGGTGTGACGCGCCCGGGCCTCGATTTCTGGGCCCAGCTCTGAATTTTGATTTAAACTCAAACGGTAACTGACTCCCCCGATTTCCTGTACTTGAAGATCTCCTAGATGTTGCAAAATGACGAATTACTTTTTCCTTCATACCATAAAGCTGCAGGTCAACTTTCTATCTTTCCTTGACATTTGAAATTTGGAAGAAAGCTTACTCTTTCCAAAAGCAAAATCGCAGCCCCTGTTCCTTATTCCTTTATTTTCAACACACTTTCTTCTACTCACAATGCCCTGAATTTCCTTATATAATTTTTCCTTCTTTTGTCTTGTCTTATTTCCCTTCACATCATAAAGTTGCAGGCCAATTCTACATCTTTTCCCTTGAGAATAGAAACTAAGCAAATGTTTTAGCCTTTCCCAAAGCAATTGGCCGTCTCCCTCTTCTTTATTCCTTTTGGGATTTCAAACTTCAAAAATAAACTCAGCCTTTCATCCTCAGTGGGCCGAAAACAGGGGACAAGTTTTTAAGTTGCTTCGTGCGACTCGGCCGCCGTGCTTCATACGGTTCGACATTCCGGCGATTTCAATGACTTGGCGGCGGCGCGTACCAGATATGGCCGGCCTTCTTTGAAGCTTTACAACTAGTGACTCCTTGCGATTTCGGGGCCTAAATTAGCGCGGCTTCCTACCGTTCGCGGCGAAATGGGTAACGCTCCTCGCCACTCCTTCATTTAAGTTTTGGTTTTCATAGCTAATGGAATTCGGTCTCTTTGTGACGCAGCTTGGCGTTTCGATGAAGCACTGAGTCCAATTTTCTCGGGGTGATTTTCTAAACCGACCTTGTTTCTTCTTCTCGTGTGAGTAGCACCTTTGTGTCCTTTTGCCTCTAGGTCCTTTATCACCTTGCTTGTCTCATTGTATCATGCTGTTTGAAATTATTGTAACAATAGATACTGCTAATAGTTGTTGGTAGTTGAATTTCATAATAGCTGAGCATGTTAATAGTTGGCGAGTGTGTCGAGGAGCTTGTTGAGTGTTGAGTTTGTCGGTAGTTGAGCAAGCCTGATAACTGAATTTGTTGATAATTGAGCAATTTGACTTGAGCATAGTTGGATTTTGAGCTTGTCGTTTGTTGTTGAGCTGCGTAGTTGTTTTTGTAGATAGAGTCGGGCTTGTTGATTTGTTGACCCTGCTTTCCTATTTCTCAATATGTTCAAGACTGCCCATTTCTAACATTTGTCGAACATGTGTAGGTGGAGGTTCTTCAAGTACGTGGCGAAGCGATCTTGAGTCGGGCCTTTACTTCCTTTCCGACTTTCTTAGGTAAATTTTTCTCAGGTCTATTGGTTTTCTTCAAGTCGGTAGTATGTCCGGTGAAGATGGTGTAGCTAGTGAAACTCTGGGCAAACCTGCTGTCGATTCTTTGGGTGGTTTGGATGGTGTTGATAACGGTGAAAGTAGGAACGGTGTTGAGGATGATGGTGGCGAGGCAGATGTCGATGAGGACTCCGATACGGATAGTTTGGTGGATCTCGCTATAGATGCGACCAAGCTCCAGATGCAATTTCGGGATGTGGCCCCATTCCTTTTTTATTATTCCTCGTATGTTGAGAGGGAGCCTCAAGAGGTACCGGTCCGAGCTCTCCGTCTTCCATCTGATGATGACCTATTCTTTGCGAGTGTCGTTCCCAGTTTTATGTTCGACTTTGAGCTCGAGAGATACAGGGAGGAGTATGAGGTGCCCCAGGATGTGTTTTTCTATACTCCGAGCGGAGATGAAAGGGCCAACCAACCTCCTCCGAGTTGTATAGCTGTTAACCTTGGATGTATGGAGGCCGGGATTCAATTTTCCCTTCATCCTCGAGTGAGCGAGCTTCTCAATTTTTGGGAAGTGAGCTTGACTCAGGTAACCCCGAACAGATGGAGCACCATTATGGGACTTTTAGCCCTTTTTGGCGAAATCCAACCCGCTGCCTTCCCCTCGACTGAAGAACTTAACTACATAACTCAGATAACTCAAGGAGATGGAGTGGGGTGTTATTACGTTAGGGCTCGAGCTGGTTGGAAGATTGTAGAAGAAGTGTCGACCAAGGCTGAGAAGTGGAAAGAGGAATTCGGTTCGTGGGGTGTCTTTGGTAGAGTCGGGTGATGATAATCTTGGCGATTCGAGCCGTATAGATGTGGCTTGCGATTATCAATATCGACTCAGTAAGTGTTATTTTTTCTGTTGAGCTATCGTTGGACTAACCTAACTCTCTTGAAAATTTGCAGATCCGAAGCCCCCTAAAGCTAAACAGTTGAATAGGGATTTCATTGCTCGCCTCTACCAAGTTTGCACCCGCGATATCTCCCTCCGGAAGGCCTCTCGTTTAAACAAGGATCGCTTTAAAAAAAGGTTGGACTCATTTTGTATCCTCATCACATCCGAGATCGGTTTGAAGCACGTAATATATTTGTTGCTTATTTTCTATCTTTGCTTATTCATCTATTGCCGACTAAATTGCTTTCTTTATCTGTTTTATAGCTACGCTCATTCAAAATTTAGAGAATCAAGATTTTGTGGTATTAGTTTTAATTAGGATCTTTAATTTATTAGCGAATGGATGACTTTATTTCCATAGATCGACTTTTATCGCTCCTTAAGGCGGACCTTTCCACTTGAATCAAGACAAAACGTTTTCTTGTCATTTAAATCTCACGTGGTTTCTTTATCCTTATTTGTCTGCAGAACGCTCGAATCAACGGCCAGGTTCTTAATTGTTCATCTATTTCGACCACGAAAACGATCTCATGGTTTTAGCCTTGGCGATTCCGCATCTCATGAGGATGGCCAATCTTGAAAGTTCTCGAGGGGGATACTTTAACACAACAGTTAATGGTGGTTCAGTTGTGGATCGAGCAACCGCAGCCCGTGCCATTCCTGCACCCGGCCTCTCCTGCCGCTACCCTTCCGATTGAATTCCATCGAAGTCACACACCATCCCTGCCACCTCCCATCATCGCGTTCAGCACCAATGCACACCTTTTTCCATTCGAGATCGCTCACTCAGGCGATTCGCCGACGGGAAACAGTGCTCCCCGCCATCACGGAATCATCATCCGCCGCCGCGTTTGGTCGTGTCGGCCTGCACGCCCTGCAGTAGAACGTGACATCCATGGTGAATAGTTCTGACTGTTGCCCTTAATCAGTGCAGTAGTTCTCTTCTTTTCTTTGGGATGAAAAATTATCATACTTTGATATTGTCTCTGGGTACTTAGCCATTTCTTGTTTGTCCAGAGGAAAGTGATAGAGAGTACCATTTCGAGTCCTGTCTCGATTATCTGAAGACAAAAGCGCCTCCCGATGTGCGTTTGGACAGTATCCCGGAGCATCTTCACCGAGCACGAGAGGATATGCCCGGTCATGGACTCTGGATCTCGAGGATGATGTTACCAAATAAAGTACCCACTCTAATGTTATCTTACCCGACATCCATGCTAGCCGGACCTTAGCCGTGGCAGAGAGAGTTTGTGACAACATCATAAGGGATTGCAATCGTATCTCTTATCTTGAGGGGGGTCGAATTCAGTTGAAGCAAGATATTGAAGAGTTGAGGCGTGGTTGATGGAATTTTATTCCGGACAAGAAGCTTGCCCTTAGCGGATCCGCAGATTCAAGAGAGGATGTCAAATTAGTTTGAGAAAGATGTTTTAATTCAGATTTCGCTCAATGAGACTACCATAGCTCTTAATTGACTCTCTTATTTAAAGAAAACGAGGCGATTCGCGGAGAATGATTCCAACAAGGTTCTACTGTTTAACAGGATTAAACAATGTGATATAGACAAGAAGGAGCATGCTCGGCTTGCTACGAAGCACGTTAAACTTAAGGCTGCAATGGAAGGATCTTATAGTGAGCCGGAGGCTCTACAGTTAGCCGGCTATAACTACACCCTTGCTTATGTCAATTCCATTCGTGTGGCACAGTCCTCCAAAGACTTGCCCAGTCTTCACGCGAATCTGAAAGAGAAGCTGATGAGTTATCTTCGTGTCAACCCTCCGTTGCCTAAGTTTGGGTACGTTTATCCGCTGGCCGACCTCGGGGCCATGGGTTATGATTTCTCATTCTTAGATGGGGTTACTTTTTCGGATCCTAGTACTCCCCCTGTTGGGCCAGAGACACATGCCCGTTCGACGGTGGACATCGAAGTTGAGGTCCCTTCGTCTGGTGGTGAAGTGGACTTTGAGCAGGAGGTGGGTTGAACTCTACCTCTGCCAATGTTGAGACTATGGAGGGGAGTTGGGTGATTGCTGCCCAAGGCGAGTTTGATGTCGTGGATGGGAACGTGGTGTCCGCTTCTTTGCAGGGGTCACCATCACCGATGAGTTAGTTCAAGAGAGCTCAGCCATTTGACATTCCTGGAGGATTTCCCTTTATCGGCCGCATGCGGCCTTATCTTCCTTTAGTACTTTGTCTTGTAATCGACGACTTGGGTAATCGGACCTCCTTGCAGGTCGACGACCTGCCCCCTTGTCCATGACATAAAAATTATGATCGTCTTATTTGGTTGCGATCCTTTGATGTTTAAAAATTTCTATGTTTGTGGATTATCTCTGGGAGGTTGATCTCCTTAGAGAGATAGGCGACTTAGAAGGTGACGGGTAATCGACCTTCTTAGAAGGTCATCTTATCGACGAGTGCGACTTGACCCTTGTCCATGACATAAAAAATTTAATCTTCTTAGTGCTTTGGCACTTATTTGTCATCTTATTCGGATCATGACGAGTGCCTTGACATTTCTATGTTTTGGTGGAGGTTGAGTCTCCTTAGAAATCTGACTTTAATCAACCTAATGCCTTAGCATTTTTGTGTTAGAACATACTATAATAACTGATCTCTTCCTGGAGGATTTCCCTTTATCGGCCGCATGCGGCCTTATCTTGCTTTAGTACTTTGTCTTGTAATCGGCGACTTCGGGTAATCGACCTCCTTGCAGGTCGACGACCTGCCCCCTTGTCCATGACATAAAAAATTATGATCGTCTTATTTGGTTGCGATCCTTTGATGTTTAGAAATTTCTATGTTTGTGGATTATCCCTGGGAGGTTGATCTCCTTAGAGATCGGCGACTTTGGGTAATCGACCTTCTTAGAAGGTTGACGACCTGCCCCCTTGTCCATGACATAAAAAATTCTAATCTTCTTAGTGCTTTGGCACTTATTTGGTCGTCTTATTCGGATGCGACTGAGTGCCTTGACACTTGTCTGGTCGTCTTACTTGGATGCAACCTAATGCCTTAAGCATTTTTGCGTTAGAACATACTATCATAACTGATCTCAGTTAGAGGTCATTAGACTTGCCCTCAATTTCTGATCACTAAAATCTAAAAGTATGAGGGAATGAGACGGCTTCAAATTTCTTGGAAGAACAACTTTCTATTTCCGAATTTGAAATGAGCTTCTCTTACAAAATTTAGAATATTAAATTACTGGTAATACTTCTTCAAATAAACTGTGTTCCAAGGGTATTGAGCTGGAACTCCCTTCATGTCTTCTAGCTCTTAAGCTCCATTTGGCAAACACTTGGATATTTTGAGGGGGCCTTCCCAAGTCGGACCGAAAACTCCCTTTGCTACCTGATGGAGAGGAGATCGCGATAGCAATCTCGGATAATTATGAGTGGATTTGGAGAATCAAGATTATTAGGGAATTAGTTTTAATTAGGATCTTTAATTTATTAGATATGATTTGTTTTGATTGATTTCCATAGATTAGTATTTATCCTTAATTAAGTTTCCACTCTTATTTAAAAGAAAATTTACCAGAAGCGTTTTTATGCGGTTGAATGATGAATTAAGAAAAAGAGTTTTTTTCCGTTGATGTTCTGGTTGACTATTTTATTCAATTGTTGAATCAACGTATCTTAGAAGGTGTTAATTGTTCATTCGATATGCCCGCTGCATCAGTTGGTATCTAGGGTTTTGGCAACGCTCCTGTCCGATGTCACCTCGCAGGGAGCCTAACCGTGATACAGTTCTCGATCGATTGGATACTTTAACACAACAGTTAGCCATGGTGGTTCAGTTGCTCCAGGATCGAGCAACCGCAGCCCGTGCCATTCCTGCACCCCGGCACGCTCCTGCCGTTACCCTTCCGATTGACTTCCATCGGAAGTCACACACCATCCCTGCCACCTCCCATCATCGCGCACCAATGCCTCCCTTCTCAGCACCAATGCACACCTTTTCCATCCACATCGATCCGAGATTGCGCACGCCTAGGCGATTCGCCGACGGAGAAACAGTGCTCCCGCCATCACGCACTATCATCATCCGCCGCCGCGTTGAATGGTCGTGTCAGCCTGCACGCCGCTGCAGTAGAACGTTACATCCATGGTGAATAGTTCCCGACTGTTGCCCTTAATCAGTGTGGGCTATCTCAATTGGAAGGTAAACATGGGCCTTCAATATTAAGTTTTGATTGTATTAAGCCTTTACGCAAATTGGAAAATGAGTTCTTTGGGCCTACGTGTTTTATTAAGAATTCATATAATGGGCCTGCTACACTTGATGATAATACTGGATCAGATTTGATGTATGACTCTTTTGGGCCTTTTTCTGCAAATGAGGAGATCTTATGAGAAATTTGAGGAGCTTACCGACCATTTGGAAGATATTGACCTTAATTTTGATGATCCTTTTTTACACGATAGATCTAAATTTTTCGATGGGGCTACGAATTATTTTGATAATTTGAGTTATGATGGACCACCTATTTATGATGAAGAGCAGCCCGTATTTGATTTTGTGCTTATATATCGACAAGCGAAATATTGATTATGTTTCGAGCCAAAAGTTTGAGACGGGATACGACGTTTACGATGCCATTTTTGCGGAGCTTGATACGACATACGATGACCCATGCCTCACTGATGATGAAGGTTTTCCCTCACACAATGACTGTTATTTTTTTATAATTAATTATAGTTTTTTTGTAGGCAGTGCGATGAAAAAATTATCCTATCGCCTCAAGACTTTGAGCCACACCCGCACGGCCAATATTTTTTAGCTCACTTATTTGATGGTTATACTTTAGTCCTCTAGAGAAGAGTTCGGTTTCGATTCGAGGACGAATCGTTTCAAAGAGGGTGAGAATGATGGAGACGAGATCACAATAGCAATCTCGGATAATTATGAGCGGATTTAGAGAATCAAAATTATTAGGGAATTAGTTTTAATTAGGATCTTTAATTTATTAGATATGATTTGTTTTGATTTATTTCCATAGATTAGTATTTATCCTTAATTAAGTTTTCACTCTTATTTAAAGAGCTCAGTTGTAAACGTTTTATGCAGTTGAATGATGAATTAAGAAAAGGGTTTTCTCTGTTCGCCTATTTTACGGTATTCAATTGTTGAATCAACGTATCTTAGAAGGTGTTAATTGTTCATTCGATACGCCCGCTGCATCACTACCCCTGGATTTCGTCGTAAAACCAGGTCGCCAATCTTGAACTTGCGGATCTTGATCTTTGAGTTGTAATACTTTTCCGACTTTTGCTTGTAGCTAGCATTCTTTAAATCAGAATCTATCCTTCTTTCTTCAAGCAGATCGAGGTCAATACGAAGAGCTCGATCATTATCTTCTGTGGTTGACTGTAGTGTCCTGTGACTTCGAATTACAACCTCGGATGGTATTACTGCCTCTGTTCCAAAAGCTAGCGCAAAAAGGCGTTTCGCCAGTTGAGTTTCGGAAAGTTGTTCGATACGACCAAAGTATGTCTTGGAATTTGTGAGCCCACAAACCTCAAGAACCGTCGAGCTGAGTCTTCAGTGTGTGTTTTATTATCTTGTTATTCATTCAAAGGCTTCTACTTGGTCATTGAAATTTGCGGATGGTATGGTGTTGAGAACAACTTCGCGATTTTTCATTTTGTGAAAAATGCGTTGATTTCGGCTCCGTCAAACGGCTTTCCGTTATCTGAGATGATCGCTTGCGGGAGCCCGAAACGACATATGATATTCTTCCAGATGAACCTAATGATCTTTTCTTGAGTAATCTTCGTTAATGGTTCCGCTTCCACCCATTTTGTGAAATAATCGACCGCAACTACTGCGTGTCTCACCGTGCCCGGAGTCATTGGCAAATGTCCAATCAAGTCGATCCCCCACTTTGCAAATGGCCATGGGCTGTAGATGGAAGTTAGCTCCTAGGGAGCTCTCGATGGGTCGGGCGTAACACTTGGCACTTGTGGCGGGACTTAGCGTGTTGATTCAGATCCTTCCTCGAGTTAGCGAAATAACCCCCTCCGGGTCGTTTTTGTAAACGAAAGTGATTGCCCCTTTAAGTGTGATTTCCATAAACTCTTTCATGGATATCCTTCAAAATAATCATCCATTGCTCAGGTGTTACACACTTGAGAAGTGGTAATGAAAAACTTCTTTTGTATAATTGTTTGTCAATGATAACATATCTCGCCGCTCTAAGTTGTAGTCGGCGAGCTTGGATCTTGTCCTCTGGCAATGCCTCAGTCTCAATATACTTGATGATAGGTGTCATCCAAGTCTCCTCCTGAGCTTCGACCTGAAGAATCGACCATCTTCCTGCTGGGGTCGTTGATCGGATCATAGCTACTTCACTTAGGTTGATTATGGGCCGATCACCCGATGGAATCACCAATATGGTGACAACAATGTTATCCATGCTCGCTGCTCCTTCCGAAGTGGCAAGTCGAGCTAGAGCATCCGCTTGAGTATTGTCAGCTCGCGAAATTTGTTCGATGTAAACTTGCTCGAATTTTTCCAATAAATTCTTGGCGACCTGCTGGTACCTGATCAGGCAGCTAACTTCATACTCACCCGACATCTGATATGCCACTAGTTGTGAATCACAAAATACTTTGAGACGCTGAACTCCCATGGCCATTGCCATTTCTAAACCATTGATCAGAGCCTTATATTCTGCCTCGTTGTTTGTTGCGTGGAAATCAAAATATAAAGAGAAATGGTAAGAGTAAAAAGATTGATTGTTGGGATGAAAAGTTTCACGATGAGCATGACTCGTCTTTTAACATCCTTTGGTGTCTTGGTGGATGAGTTCGTGTCGACGTATAGTTTCCATGGATCCCTGATGACCTCGCCAGACTTCTCAGGGAATGTGAGTTCAACCAAGAAATCGGCGAGCACCTGTGCCTTAATCGCAGTCCTAGGAGGGAAGGTGACACCAAACTAGCCAATCTCGATAGACCATTTCAGAAGTCGTCCCGCCGTGTCTGGTCGGTGTAACACTTGCCTTAATGGCATCGTCGTAAGGACTTCAACTTGATGATCAAAGAAATATTGGCGAAGTTTCCTTACACGCTTATGACTAGAGCATCAGCAAGCTTTTCCAGAGGTGGATACCTAAGTTCGGCATCATTCAATGTCATGTGATAATGAACAAAATCGGTAGATGGAAGCGCCTTCATCTCCGGACAAGGATCGCACTTAGTTCCGAGAGTCTGAGGCCACTAAATATAAGAATATCTTCTCGCCAGGAATTGGTTTGGACAAAATTTGGGGGTTGGATAAGTATTCCTTGATATTTATGAAAGCGGGTTGACTCTCCGGGGTCCAAGAAAATTTACCTTTTTTCATTGTTTCGAAAAATGGTTTGCACTTGTCCTCCATTCTGGATATGAACCTGTTGAGCGATGCCAACATCATGTTAGCATCTGAACTTTGTTCACGTTGCGAGGAGCTTTCATGTCCAGAATTGCTTGAATATTCGATGGATTTTCTTCGATGTCCCGCTGACTGATTATATGACCAAGAAACTTCCGATCGATCCCAAAGACAACAATATATCAAACTTCTTTCGGGTTCAAAAAACTTCATGTTGTACTCTCTCAAAATGGTGAAGGTTTGAGCGAGGTGGGTTAGATGATCTTCCTTCTTCTCACTTTTGACCACGATATCGTCGATGTATACCTCCATAGTCTTGCCTATCTCGTCGGTGAATATTTTGTTCACTAATCGCTGATAAGTTGACCCTGCGTTCGAAGTCATTCATGTGAAAGAAGGCATCCTCTTCCAATAAATAAGAGACGTTTTTTCTCGGTTAGAAAAGAGGTGTGTTGTTGATCGTCCTCGTGCATGGCGATTTGGTGGTATCCCGTGAATGCATCCATAAACGACATCATTTTGTGGCCTGCTGTACTGTCTATCAGGTGATCGATGTGCGGCATGGGAAAAAAATATTTTGGGCAAGCATCATTCAGGTCGGTGAAGTCGATGCATAACCTCCAAGAGTTGTTTGCTTTTTTTACGAGCACGGCATTTTCTACCCATTGCGGGTGGTCGGCCTGCTCGATGAACTTGTTATCCAATAATTTCTTGACCTCCTCGGCTAGAGCTGCGTACTTCTCTGGACCGAACTTTTGCCTCTTCTGAGAGACTGGCTTTCTTGATGGATCAATATTCAATTGGTGGCATGCGACCTGGGGGTCGATGCCCACCATGTCCTCATGCAACCACACAAAAACATCTAAGTTACCTTTAAGGAACTCAATCACCTTGACTCGTATTTCGCTCGGAATTTTTATTCCAATCGTGACTTCGAGCTCAGGTCGAGTTTGATCCACTTGTATTTTTTCGAGTTCTTCCATTGGGGTTGCTCGCTGCTCGCCCACTTTGACCCTCGGATCTTCGACGGGTCCCTTTTTGGGAACTTCCACTTCCATTAGTTCAAAACCAAGTCGCGGTTCCAGATCGGGGAGACCTCTTGAGGATTTGCCTTCCTCTGAGTCCGAGTTGGTCGTGATCTGGTTAGCTGGTAAGTCAACCATAATTTGGTCGCCTTCCTCCAAACTTTGTTTCTCGACCTCATCATCTACTTCCATCTCATCACTTTTCTTGTCTTTTTTCTGAGATGATGTTTATTTTTTGTGAAATACTTGCATCATTTCAGAGTTATGACTATTTCAAAAATAAATTGCGGAATTTAAATTGGGACGGATGTAGGTCAAACATTTCCTTGCATATCTTCGATCAAAATTCAAAAGGTCACCCTTAATGGTGTCAATGGTCCCATCAGAGCCTGGGAACTTGATACAATAAAAGTAGGAGGAGGATGCGGCACCAAACTCATGTTCGAAAGGTTGGCCAAAAAACCCATAGAAGGTTGATGGCTGGTCAACGATTACAAAGTCGAGCTGCCTGGTAGCTCGCACCTCCTTATCTAGACTAGAAGTAATTTCTACAGCTAAACGGATCATCCCATAAGGATGCACTGGCTGATCTCCAAATCCTCTGATCCCCATCTCGCAAGGCTCGATGTAGCTATTGAAATCCCCCAGCTGGTCCAATGCCTTCTTGAAAATGATGTTACAGAAAGCTCCATTGTCCACCATGATGCGGTGAACGAGGATGCCCATGATTTTTGCCGAGATGACCAATGGGTCCCAATTGGGAAAGACAACTCCATCCTTGTCCTCCTCTGAGGTTTGCCTTGGGGACAATTGTGTGGACGGGTAGACACATAAGTGCGACATTATCTAGAGCTCGCATCTCCACCTTTTGAAATCGGGCGGATAGTGAGGTGGCGGGGAGCAGACCTCCCAATGTGCCCTCAGTTGGGCAGATCATGTGGATAACTCGCCCCTCAGCGCCTTCGGGCATAGTGGAGCCTGAAGGTCTTGGTTGCCCCCTGGTCCAGCATGACGGCCTTGATTCTGGTGGTTCCTCTAGTTGGTCGCCGCTGCTGCTGGCTTGACGAACTCCTCTAGCTTCCCATCTTCATCTTGGTTTCCAAAAGCGCCTTAGTAGATCTCGGCGGGTTCGGTGTTATGTCCGATCTTTGTTGTGGTATTTTCATGACAACTTTTTGGGTTCAATCTTCCTTCCTCCCTTAGCATTTTTCTTGGTGGAGGAATAGGGTGTCTCGCCTTGACTGCATTGAAGACCTCTCTTGGGGCAACATTCAGCACTTCGAGGAGCTTCACCTTGATACTCCCCTCGTCAAAAGACTTGAAAGATCCAGGAGCTTTGTAGGTGGCCCCCACCTCTTATATGACATCTCAGTCTTAGTAGCTGGTTTTTTTGCCTCGCTCGCCCCTTGTTCTTCCATTCGTTGAGGGAGCAGCTCGGCACTGCTAATCAAATTTCCTGCTCGATGTCGAAAATCGGCGTAGGACTTCGGGTACTCCATATTCATAATTTTCTAAAGTTTTGTGTTCATCCGTAGTCCCCCGACGACTCCCATGACTTTAGCCTCATCTCCGAGAGGTTCTCCTTCCATGATCAGCTTGTCTACCCTTTCGATGTATGCTTGATCGGTCTCATCTTTATATTGCCAAATATTGGCCAACCTTTGCTTTGTTCCCACCTTCGGGGTCATAGTGGCGAAGTGATCAAGGAATAGTTGAACCATCTAGCAAAATGATTCTACGGAGGATGGAGGTAAGGTGTTGTACCATCTGTAGGCTTGATCGCCTAAGGTGAGGGGAAACAACCAACATTGGGCTGCGTCAGTTGCCCCCATTGAGTTCATATAGGACGTGAATTTGCTGACATAGTGAGTGGGGCCCGTGTCGCATGCATATTGAGCAATCGAGGTCACCATGATCTTTGGTTGGACAGGAGCTAACATCATTGTTGGTGACAATGGTGACAGAGGGATCCTAACAGGAGTCGGATTTCAATCCTTAGCTGCGACCTGATCTTGAAGGTCCTTGAGGGTTTGAACTACCCCCGCAAGTTGATCATCATCAAATTGGTTGATACCACCTCGCCGAAGATGGCTAGGCGATGGACTTCTTCCGCCCTCCCTAGTTGATGAAGGCGAGGTGAGGGGCTTCTTGCTGCACCACCTCGTTGATGATGTCGAGGTAGGGGTTTTCTCCCCAGGCGATCTAGCGCTGAGATGTTCTGCCTCGATCCACGGTTGGGCTGCGCCATGGAACCAGCTCGCGACATCTCGGGCTCGGCTGGCTTTGGCCATAGTAAGTTTGTTCGTGATTTTGGTGGGCCTGCTCGCGACTTTGGTTTCGAGCCTGTTCGCCGCTGAACTCGGAGTTTAGACGCCGGAAGACTGATCTCGTCCGTTGGACCCCCACGGAATCCGCTCGGTCATTCCTCATTTGCTCGGGTCCATACTGCCTCTCATATGGCTCGTAACAAACAAGAAGCTGGACACTCAGTTTGTCCCATCTAATCTACAGGTCGCAGATATTTTCACCAAAAACCCGACTCGACAGCTATTTGAGTTTTTATGCTCTAAGCTTTGTGTCGATGAAAATCTCACACTGTGCTGGGGGAGGGTAATATGGAATATTTTAAAATATCTCTGACTTAGAGATGAGACTAAACCAATTCAACTCATTTGAATTGATTATAAATATCTATAGATAAGTTGAGATATAGTTTTCTGAACTCTGTAAATCTGTTGTACTGAGAATATTATTTATAGCGGAAATTTGCACACCACATTCACAGTGAAATTTATATCACAATTCTCTTCTTTACACATCTCATAGTGTACATGAGAATTCAGAGTTTCTAAAGATAATTGAATCATTAATGAAACTCTTTGTACGTTATATGACCTATTTTTCTGCTAAATATCTTCATTTTCAAGAAGGTACAATAATATAATGGGTAAATTGTGTCAAACTCCCTTATGCTTTAAAAATTGTGTGAAACCCCCTGTGGTTTTATAAATATGGTGTGAAATTTGGCCCCATTTTTAGTTTTTTTTTCCACCCGTTTTGTTGAAAAATGACATAATTACCCTTCATTGATTATATTATAGGGGGATTTGACATCAAGCCGTCAATTTTTACAATTTAAAATTTTTATATAGTTATATAATTGTAAAGTATGAAGGTTTGACACCAAGATCACCTTTAATATAATTAATGGAGGGTAATTCTACCATTTTCCAACAAAGAAAGTGAAAAAAAATAATACTAAAAAGCGAGCGTGTAATACATTTTCCATTATCTCAACAAAATGGGGTTTAACGCCATATTAAAAAATCACAAGGGGATTTCAAACTTTCACGCCATATTTATAAAACCACAAGGGGGTTTCACGCCATATTTATCTATCATACCCCTCCTTAAAAATCACTTTAACATTTCAATTGTTAATACAAAACTCGCTGCAAAAAACGCGTGTGTAAAAAAAAATCACCAAGTTAAGTCTTCTGGGACGGAGGGAGTAGTTGTTCATATGTTCATTATATTAAATATTAAAACATGATTTTAATATATGTATTTGTTTATGATGAATTTAATAGTAAAAAGTTTACTTGGATCTCCATTGAGGATTCGTGGATTTAAATTGAGCTATGAGTTTATTAATTTCTCTAGCTAACTATTGGAGTACCAGGAAAAATGTTTGTCTAGATGTAGATGTGACAAAGATGAAGAAAATGATTATATTTCAATTAGTAGATTCAGTAAAAAATATTACAATGTATGAAACGTGTATCAAATAGTATATCAAATGTTCTTTTTTTTTAGATAATATATATTTCTATAACTTTATTCTATTTTTATGTTTTTATCAATTTTCTTTTATTTGTGATATAATATAATTTTTTTTTTACATTAAAATTTTGATTTCAATTGCCGAATTTATGGTCCTGTAATTTTCTTATAGTCTATGTCTTCCTTCATTCATAATTTTTCTTTCACGGATATTAAACACATTCTACATAACTTATAACTTAAAATAAGAAGTGAATGAAAATATAACTTAAAATTGAGAATTCCTCGCTGAAATGAAATTGGGTTTTCTGAATTAGAAACTCCCTTTGATGGTTGCATCTCTTGAGTAGAGATGGCACCTCTGTTCACAGCGTCAGATTTTTTTAGAAATTTCTGATGTGGCTGCTCCACGATTGGGGATTTCGCCGGAGAAGAAGGCGGCAATGCGACCGCGCCCCCTGTTTCGATCTGTAATGGCCATGGGCTTGTGGCCGGTTGAGCTTGGCTCATCTGGTTCCCGATTTTCTGCGCGGATTTCAGGAACTGCCGGCGATAGGACGCCGACCTTGGGTGGCGGTGAACCGACTCATTGCGCCAGGACCAGGCTGTTGCGGTAGTCCATTGAAAACCGTATACGCCTCTTTTCTCAATCCGGTTGCTGTGATTCAGATTAAGATCAAAATTCAGATCGGTTGAGGAAGAATGGTGAAACACGGAGAATTGAGATTGGGCTTGGCTTATTCGAATTTTTGAAGCCAAAGTCGAATCCGTGAAACTGATTTGAGGTGTGAATTGAAACGATTCCTCCTGATTTTGAATTGGCAAGGAGAAAGAGCTTCCTCAGTAATTGGGCCAAATTGATAAAATTCGGGCCCTGATATGTTGAGATAGCTAGCACTAGGCCCAATTAATTGCTAATGGGCTTGTTGGGCAAGTTAAACTTGGGCCATTTGTTTTATTTTGTTATGAGCCAAGTAGGCATTATTAATCAAAATCAGCCATTAGATGGCCTTCGGTCTTCGGCTCTATGATTGGGTCAAAGATTAATGATCAGCCATTAATTAGAGAGCTATCTAATTTAATGGGCCATATTGATATTTGGTGTCGGTCCCATTTTCTTGGTGTGCTTGAAGGCACAAATTGTGATTTGGATTTAATCCAATTATTGATATCAAATTAAATTTTGATGTTGGGATCAAACATTTTGTGCTTGAAAGTGCAAATTGTGTATTGAATTTAAGTCAATTGATTCGTATAATTCGCTTGGGAGTTATTCAAGAGAGAAAAATGTTGGCAATAAAGGCCTCATTTGAAATTGTGCTTGAGAGCACAAAGTGTGGAATATATTTAATCCAAAAGGATTATTGACTTGTATAAATCAAGAGAAGAATTATTTAAAAGTCAGTGGTTGCAATTGCGGGCCCACTTGAAATTGAATTTAATTTGGTATTTTGACCATTATTATATCAAAGTTTCAAACTCAGATTTGTTGGAGCTAAGAAAATTACAGATTTTAAGGTTCAACAAAGAATTTAAATAGTGAATTCAAAACGTTTGGTTTTCCAATTCATTTTGAGATTGTGTTAAAATTAATATTTGAGAATATTAATGAAAGGAACACAACTCCTCTAGATTTAATTCACTCGAAAGTATGTGACTTAAAATTTGTACAAGCTAGAGGTTGGAAAAAGTATTTTACTACTTTTATTCATGATTGTACTAGATTATGCTATGTTTATCTTCTGTGAAACAAGGATGAAGCTTTAGAAGCTTTTAAGCTTTGCAAGAATGAAGTAGAGAATCAAAGTAAATACTCGAATTAAAGCAATTCGTAGTGATAGAGGTGGAGAGTATGTGGCTCCGTTTGAATAGTTATGTGCTCAGTCAAGCATAATACATTATACGACAACCCCTACTCACCTCAGTCGAATGGTGTTGCGGTGAGATAAAACCGAACACTAAAGGAGATGGCGAACACAATGTTGATCAGTTCGGGTTTGTTGCAGAACATGTGGGGGGAAGCCTTTTTGTCGGCTAACCACATTTTCAACAAGATTCCACTGAAAACTAAGGATAAGACTCCTTTTGAGTTGTGGAAAAAGATCAAATCATCTTACAAATACCCCAAAATGTGGGGGTGTTTGGCTAAAGTTGAAGTGTCAGCTCCTAAACAAGTGAGAATCGGCCCTAAAACAGTCGATTGCATCTTTATGGGACACGCCTTCAATAATAGTGCTTATCGGGTTTTGATTCACAAATAAGAAATACTTGATATGACAGAAGGTACTATAATAGAATCAAAGAATGTTGTATTCTTTGAAAATGTTTTATCTTGTAAGGATAAAGAAGAAATAAGTTCGAAAAAGCGAACACACGAAGAATCAAATGATGTTGCAGGTCCTTCCACTCAAGAGAATGAAGAACTAACACGCAGTAAATGACCTAGAGTTGATAAGACATATGGTCCAGATTTCTTAACTTATGTTTTGGAAGACAAACCTAAGTCTATCAAAGAAGCTATGTCCAGATCGGATGCTCCGCTTTGGAAGGAAGCTATTAATAGCGAATACGATTCAATTCTACAAAACAACACGTGGTAGTTGGTTGACCTCCCCAAAGGTTGCAAGACCTTAGGATATAAGTGGATCCTTAAAAGAAAATATAAAGCAGATGGATCAGTTGAAAAGTATAAAGGCCGTTTGGTTGCAAAGGGTTTTAAACAAAAGGAAGAGTATGATTTCTTTGACACCTATTCACCTGTTAACAATATTAGAAAATAATTGACGTCTATATATTAAATTATTAATCAAACTAATTAAATATTAGTATTTAATTTAAAATTAATAATATAAAAATATAATTTTTAATGTAGATACGTGCTAATATTAATTATAATCAACCATAGATGGATGTGCCAGATTAAAAATTAAACAATTGATGATTGAGATGTAAGTTAAACTCATAAATTATTTGAAAGACCAAGAAAATTCCCGAAAAATAAATAGTTAAGATTTAAGTATTAAAATACCATAAATAACTATTTATATTATTTTATAAAATTTAAAATAAAAACTTTATAGAAATATGAGTGGTTCACCTTTGGTCACCTTTAGTCGATAAGTGATATATACATATGAGAGTATTCCTCGTGATATGGGTCAAAAATTTTTGTAGTCCTGTAACTTTGCCTCGTTTTGAAATTGGTCCAAATTGTTTTGAGTTTTTTATTTTGGTCCTGTAAGTTATCAAAAATTTTGAAATTGATCCTTTAACTTGTTGTAGCAAGTCACCAAATAGGTAACCGTCACCTATGTAATTATTTTGTATTTTTCTTTAATTTCGAAATGCCACCTAAACTCTTTTAATCCAAATAATTTGTGTCGGAATTTTTTTTGCATTTTTTTAGGAAGGGAGAGTGGTTTTATGCGTATATTGATTTAATTATTTTATTTTTGGGTCAATTTAGACCCATTAAATCGACCAATTTGCTTTGTTTTTAATACACAAATTGTTTTAAACCTGACCTTAAACCCGACAAAAATTATTAGGATTAAAAACGTTCAAGTGGTGCTTCGAAATTAAAGAGAAAATAAAAATAATTACATATGTAGTGTTTACCTGCTTGGTAACCTGTTGTAGCAGGTGAAAAGTGTTGGAATTTAGAGGCACGTAACCATGTAATACATGCGCAGCGGAAATAAATAGTTCACCAACAACAAACACATAATTGCATAATTGAATACGTATAAACATAAAGAGAAGCCTTACAGTAAATCATACACATATTTCTCTACTATGGTATCCACGTAATCCCCAATCACGGACTTGCACAGATTTGTCAGCGTTGAATCCCGAGATGAATTTGCTAGAAAAATTCTAACTCTAGATCTTATGGAGAAAATAATGAATTAACCTTCTTTGTGAATTCCCAAGAGCTCATATATATAGGAAGACCCAGCTTAATCTTAAGCTAACCTGATTAGGAAATAAAATCCCTAATCTTATAAAATAAATCTCTTAGACTTATTTCCCATATATAAAATCTTTACGAATTTAATTCCCATGTATAACAAATCTCTACGGATTTGATTCCATATATATTAAATCCTATAATAATATTCCATATATTATTATTGGGAATCCTTTTTAATTAAATCTAATTTAATTAAACATTAATAATAATTAATTCCAAATTAATCTATTATTAATTAATTCTCCATAAATTAAATATTAAATCCAATTTAACATTTAATCAACGAACTATAATCCGTAAAAGGGAACTACTTGTTGTGTGACCCATAGGCCCTCACATATCGAGCGATTAGTCAAACTAACGGTCTTAATTGAACCCTAGACAATAAATCAGACATTCTCAATATATGAGGTACATTGCGAGAAACGTGCAACTACCTGTAACTGAAACATGGGCTATTACGATTTCCTCCTTTCATTAGCGAATAATCGATTAAGTCTTGAACATGATGAAGTGTCTATTTAAATAACTTAATCATATTATCTCTAATCACTAATTGATCATGTATGTCACACTTAGCCACAAAGTCTAAGTTGACGTGCATCAGCCGATGATTTTGATCCAATTATGATGAAAAAAAGAGTATTCTCTCTAAATCCACATTGAGGAATGAATCATTTTCCTACCACACACATGCACTTAGTGATTAACCCAATCCAAGCCGTATCTACCCATGGAAGGGTGCAAGCGTTGGTCATGGTCAAAGTTCATCACTCCACACATGTCGTGCGTATTGACCTCAAGTCAAAGGAGTATTGCATCGCTCCCACTAACCGAGATACCCGTAGACACATATAGTGGAAATACATCAAACGGTTTCTCAAATGGGTATACCAATACCCTCTAAGGTATTTATGCATCCATCATGAGATACCTAGTATCTCGTAGTAAGTGAGATCTTACTACACTCTCTAAGAGTATGATGCAGATCACACACCAATCTCCATTGCATCATCAATATCTCATTCTTGATGATCCTTGATCGGGGCTATTTAAGAATCATGCTTAAGTCATCTGAGTTCTCACAACCTCAACGATAGCAATGAGTCATTGGGAACACTTGTATGAATAAATGCAAACAATCAAACATAATATTCAAACAAGTGTGTTGTTATACATTAATATTAATTGAACTATAATATTAAATCAAACTGAATATCATCGAGTATTATGTCCGTACAATAGATTATTTCTAGGACACTAACACTAACAATCTCCCACTTGGACTAGAGTCAATCACCTACATGTCTAACCCCTAGACCATCAAATGTCTAGTGTGTACATGAACACTCAGTGTTTTGGTGAAATGATCTTCCAAATTAAATATGTGGGAATACATTTTAATTCCATTTCTCCTATCCTTATGATCTCTCGGATCAAATGATAAGTCTAGGTAAATGCTTATTTCTATTTGCTGATCTCGGTTCCTTTGCTTGCGCATTCGCACCAACGTTGTCTTAATACAACTTTATTAGACAACTGACACTCGGAACTACCCCTAGTTCTATTAAGAACTATAAAATCCAGACAACCTCCTTGAGGCTTCTGATACAGCAATGTACTCAACTTCGGTTGTTGAATCTTCGATTGTTTTGCATGGAACTATTCCGACTGACCGCCTCATTATTGAGAGTGAAACGTAACCTGACTGTGATTTGTAATCATCACACTCGAATTGGAAACTTGCGTCAGCATAACCAGTGACTACTAGTTCTGACTGTCCACCATAGACAAGGAAACATTCTTTAGTTCACCTAAGATACTTCAGAATGGTCTTGACAGTAATCCAGTGAGACTCACCCGGATTCTGTTGGTATCTATTAGTGATGTTGATAGTGTAGGCCACGTTCGCCTAGTGCAAGTCATGGCGTACATGATTGACCCAATTGCATATGCATATGGAAAATCTTTCATGTGCTTGTTATCGGCTTCAATAGAAGGACAATCCTTCTTTGATAGCTTTATCCCATGATTTGCCGATAGAGATCATCTCTTAGAGTTCTCCATTGCAAAACGCTTCAACACCTTGTCTACATAGGTGGACTGTGACAACCCCAACATCCTCTTGGATCTATCCTTGTGGATCTTGATCCCTAGGATGTAGCAGGCTTCACCAAGACCCTTTATCATGAAGGTCTTTAACAACAAATCTTTAACGAACTACATTAACGGGATATTATTTCCCAAAATCAATATGTCATCGACATACCCGATTATGAAAATAATATTCTTCCCACCGCGTTTACGATAAACGCAAGGATCTTTCGAGTTTTTGATGAAGTCAAAAGACTTGATAGCTTCATCAAATCGGATATTCCAACTCCTTGAAGTTTGCTTCAATCCATAAATGGATCTCTTTAGCTTGCATACTAGATTAAAATTTGGCTTAGATATGAACTCTTCCGGTTGAGTCATAAATACTTCCTTATCAATGTTTCCATTGAGGAAAGTTGTTTTGACATCTATTTGTCAAATCTCATAATCAAAGTGTGTTGTTATCGCAAGTAAAATTCGAATGGACTTGATCTTTGCAACTGGTGAGAAGGTCTCGTCACAGTTAGTGCTTTCACATCAACTATAACCCTTCGTTACCAACCTAGCTTTGTAGGTTTGTACTTTGCCATTTGCATTAGTCTTACGCTTGAAGACCCAATCGCAACATATGGGTCTAACCCCTTTAGGAAACTCAACCAAGTCCCAGACTTGATTGGTGTACATCGAGTCCATCTCGGATTTCATGGCTTCATGCCACTTCCCTGAATCAATATCTGATATTGCTTCAGAATAAGTATTAGGATCGTCCTTATCCGGTACGTCCATATTATGGAGTTCCTCCAAGAGGTAACTGTATCTAATGGGCGGATTACAATTCCTAATTGACTTACAGAGCTGTGGATGTTCAGGCTGTACATTCTGATTGTGAAAATTTTGTGGTGCATTGATTTCTTCAAGTTCTATCAACTTACGACCTTGTTCCTTAAAGACATAGTCTTCTTCGAGGAACTTGGTCTGCCTAGAAACAATCACTGATTGTTTTTCAGGTGGATGAAGTAATATCCTTTAGTTTCTTTAGGATATCCCACAAAATAACCCTTTTTACCTTTGGATTCCAACTTGTTGGTAAGCATTCCTTTTACAATCACGGGGCAACCCCATGTTTGATATGTGTAAAAGTTGGCTTCTTGCCACACCATAATTCATATGGTGTATGCTCAACCGATTTAGATGGAATCCTATTCAGAATGTGGATTGAGGTTTGTAACAGGTATCCCCATAAGAATACCGGAAGAGAGGATAAGCTCATCATGGACCTCACTATGTCTAACAAGGTTCGGTTTCTCCTCTCGGACACACCGTTCATCTGAGGTGTTCCGGGAGGAGTCCATTGTGACTGGATTCCATGTGACTTCTAGTAATCAGTGAATTCATGGCTAAGGTATTCACCTTCTCGATCTGATCGAAGAGTCCTGATACTCTTACCAAGTTGCTTCTCTACTTCAGCCTTAAACTCTTTGAATTTCTCAAAAGATTCGAATTTGTGTTTCATAAGATACAAATATCCATATCTTGAGAAATCATCAGTAAAAGTGATGAAGTATCCGAAGTGACCCCTAGCTAGAGTGGGCAATGGTCCACAAACATCGTTGTAGATCAACTCTAGAACTTCTTTGGCATGCACCCCTTTCCCAGAAAAGGGTCTGTTGATCATCTTGCCCATGAGATAAGATTCACAGTCTCCATAAGACCCACAGTCGAATGGGGTTAAGTAGTCTAGCTTTCTTAACCTTGCAATTCCTTTTCATTTACATGATCAAGTTCTACAATGCCATAAGTAAGTCGGGTTTTCATGATTACTAAGTTTGAGTCTTTTATTTTGTATATTAAGAACATCATATCCATAATGCAACAAACACATGTTGCGAGTAATAGAAAGAACTAGATGACAATCATTAAGTTCTAATCTAAAATCAAAGAGTAAGTCTAACACATAAGTCCCCACACGTTCAGTTAGAAACTCTTGCTTCATTTCCACGTGTAAGACGACTTCACCCGCTCTAACTGTCCTAAGACACATGAGACCCTTCACATTCTTACAAATGTGTGAGCCGCATCTGTTGGGGTTATACGTGAAAGTATGCTTTTACTTTGTATAACCTATGTATTAAACACTTATTTACTGAAATAAATTGTTTATCACTGATGCTTTAAATATTATTGAATGTTATATATATTTATTGCAAACCGTTCGTAGCACGAGTTACATTCTAGTTAACGTGGTGATACCAGATCACAGAAGATCATGTTAACAGATCCTTGTATACGAGTGCGTGTTTCACAACTTAGATAGATCTGAACAATCTATTGGTAGAAGTTGATGTGTAAGGCTCAGATTGACTTGTCTTGACCAAGAGATTACACTAGTGCATTCGATGCACTGAAGCGGACCTACAGAGAGGATGAACTCATTCGCACTGACTTAAGGGATGAAGAGTTAGACCTCAGTGGTTGTTGATTTCTTAATCTCTGTCACTTAATAAGGACTGTGTGTGATTAGTAGTTATTGCTTTGACTTATAAATGGGAAGAGAATCATTGCGACTTTGATACCCTATATCTTGGGCAATAATATTAATTACATGATGGTTGCTAAATTAACACAGAGAATCATGTGCTTGCTATGTCTTGCTTGATTGGTCCCCTTGGTGGGTCCGGAACCTTTATCATACCAAATCTTGCAAGTGGAATTAATTTTTCGGTATGAATAATATAGCTGGGTTGTCCTTACTCCAAGGATAAAGATATTAATTAATAAAAGCTTTTCAGTGGCTTAATTAATTAATGGACTAAATAATCTTAAACACGGGAAATAATAATCGGGAGCCATATTACCGTAATATGGGTTAAGACTGGATAGTGCAATATTAATTATATAGTGGTATTAATTAATATTAATGGGCTGAATTATATTGTGGCTCAATATTAGAATTCAGAAGTCCATTGGAAGGTCCATCTTAATTCTCCTAAAGGCCCCTCAAGTAGCCCAAACTATAGTCCAATAAATAAAAGGTGTTTGAAATAAAATAAATTTATTGTTGCAATATTTCCTATTATTTTTGAAAATATTAAAGAAAAGAGGGAGAAGGATTTTCTTGAAAAGATTTAATGGAAAGGAGATAATTTATTCTTGGAATACAAGATTATCCCATAAATTCAAGAAAACTCCCACTCGACTTCTTTAATAAGAAATTTTCGAAAATCTTGTATAAGAAAGGGAAGAAAGATTTTCTTGATTTTCTTGGAAAGATTTTATGGAAGATATGTATTCTTGGAATACAAGAATATCTCATAAATTCAAGAAAGATCCAATCTTGCAAATGTTCTTGTAAAATTTTGAAATTTATGGCCAAATAAGGGTGTGAGATTTTTGTGGAAAAATACACATGGAAAGAAGAATATATTGGATATATTCAAGATTTCTTGGAGATCAAGAAAAGATCTTTCCTAGCCCAAAATTGCCTTGAAATTTTTGAACCCCCCTCACTTATAAATAGGGGATGATTTTTTCATTCCCAACTAGTGTTCCATGTGTTGGAAATATTAGAAATCCACAAAGGTGGTGCAACAATATTTTTATTTTCCTTGTTTTATAAATCGTTCATAGAAGGACCTTCCACCGGGGTTATTGGACGAGGACTTGGGAATACTTGAGAAGAACTTTTGGTGGGTATCCAGATACTTGATCCTGTCTGTCTCAGATCGTCTCTCCAACGGGTACGTTTACGTAAACTTCTAGAAATTCCGCATGCTAGGATCTTTTACGCGAATATTATTTGCATGTTGTTGTTAGATGAATTATTATTTGAATTCACTTAGGTAAATTCATGCTAGTAATAATTGTTAATTTAAATTTGTGTTTATGAGGTCATCCCGATAGATCCTGGCATATGTTATTCCAACAGCATCCGGTATCTAATACCAAGCAGTTACCGCTATTAATGAACATGTTTATCTTAATAACAAACATAGATGTTCTAGTGTCAGAGGCACCTAATGAATTCCTTTTAGCAACCAGAACCTTATAGTCATTCTTCCAGTGCCCTCTTCTATTTATAGTATAGGCACACATCCTTGTCTACCCGCTCATTCCTTTGAACACAATCTTAGTGATAGTGAACTCAAAAGTTTTGAGCACGTTGTGAAGTTTAGGCATGGTCGCATCCGTATTATTCATATTGTAGTTCACAATGAAGCCAAAATATGAATCCAGAAGCGACTGGAGGATAACATAAATGAAAACCTTGGTCCTTTAGCTCAATGCCTAAATTACCAAGTTTCTCAATTAGGCCTATCATCATTAGCACATGAGGTGAAATCTTCCTTTCTTTAGCTAACTAACATCTGAACAGATCTATCATCACTTCATAAATCTCAGAATGAGATTCAGAATCAAAGAGATCCTTCAGATGCTTAAGCATCTAGATATGACCCATTTTCTCATGTTGCCTATGTTCATCGGGAGTCATGCCGAGCAACATCACACACTGAGCCTGGGAAGCATCATTTTGATGCTTCTTTTGAGCTGCTACGTCAAACGTGGCTGCCTTAGAGTACCAGCTGCAAGGGTAACCGGGATAGACATTTCCAACACGTACTCAATCTTTTCTTGCCTTAGCACCAAACACACATTTCGGTGCCAGTCCAGAAAATTTGTCCTAGCCAATTTGTTTGTTTCCAAAACACATCTCAATAACAGTTATACATTTCAACTAACCAAGAGAAATAAAATAAAATGAGAATTAAACATATAATTCCTATGATCAATATTCAGCAATCAAAATAAACATGGCCTTTCTTTTTTGTTTATTTTGTCACCATTATTTTCACATACTCAACGACCTCATCGGAAGAGTACGAATTTATATCAAATATAAATTGTAACGGACTAGGATCCACATTCTTATTATTACAATATCTGCTTTGGCTGCTTACTGGAATAATAAAATTGGTAGGTCTCCAAACCAATTGCAAAATTGCAACTCCTAGTTGATTGAACCCAGTTCAATCGGATCTCCCCTAACTTTCGTTTCCCTGCTTTGGCTAGTGAAACAAAGTTAAGTTGGTTTACAACCATCAAGCAACCACACTATGTGTCCCTATAAAAGTCCCGTTGAATGTAGATCCGATCAAAAGACATTGGTCTTAAATACCCATTTGAACGAAATCCCCGGTTTACTTTTAATTTTGATGGGAGACATCTTATCAAATTAATGAGAAAACCATATTTTAGTGAGGAACATTTTAAAGGCGGGGTATTAATTGCGTAATCGAGATCCAACATGTTAATCTACATCACATTTGAGTAATTATTGAGCGCCGCCTAACCAAACATGATTTACACGGACTAACATTTATATGGGTGTCGTCTACCCAAACAATAATACAGTCCGACAATTATTGGGCGCCGCCTATCCAAACAGTTATAATGCGGATTGTAAATGCATTAACAAATTAATTTAAATAAGTTAACCAAGTGAGATTTTAATAATCATCAAAATTATTAAACAAAAATCAAAATCCAATTTTAATTTTATTTAACCATTTCAATTAATTATTAAAAATATAAAATTAATCTAATTAATTAATCTTTGGTCCAACCAATATTCTAATTTAAAATTAAAACATTATTATTAATTTTTCAAGATCAGATTCTTAATTATTTGTTGCTTTAGGAGCTCAGGTGCAATTTCTAAAATTGCACGGGAGGGTCTGCCCAAATCAAATTTATTGAAGCAACCCTCCCACATCATCACCCATCCGAATCAGATCCAATCTGAGATTTTAAACAATCTAATTTCCAAAATCCAAAACCCAAACCGTCATTCATCATCAACGATTCAACATTATTGAACCAACACTGAAAATTTTTGAAAAATAGATGGTATAGCGACAGGGGCAACAACGAAGCAAAACCAGATCCATCTCGACTTTGAAGCAAACTTTCAGTGAGCATCAAATCAAAAAATCAGGTAAAGACAAAAGACACGCGCCTCAAACAAGATGAACCCAAAAAGAATCACCGTCGTGAGAGGTGTACGAACCCAAAAGGAATTGCCGTCGTGAGAGGTGTAATCGGGTGAGAAGTCGCCACTACCGCAAGCGCGTGGGTGATTTCATGACGCCGCTAGGCGCGTGCGGGCGACTCACCATCATCGCTGCTCAGAATGCGTAAAGAACTCATCGACTCATCGATAAACCCGATTCGACCTCAATTTCACCGGCGTAGGAAAAATCGCCACCGCGTGTGATGAAATCGACCCGAATAGAAGCTATCAGAAGAACAAATCGAATGCAAAGCAAGTCTTTTGAACCAGAACGATGGAACACCATCGATCGGTCAACGTGAGCGTGCATCGCCGCTGCGTTCGACCGATCGAGAAGGACAAAACTTCGTCGCGTCAAACCGAGAGCGCCGCTAACACATATGCACTATGGTGACTTGTAGCCGTCACGAGGCACGGCGTGAGCCACCGCCTCAAGCGATGCGCCGCAGTCTACGCCTCTAGCGGCGGTGCTCATTCTGCAACAAAAGGGGCTAAACCCTAATTTTGGTGATGATGGAACACGAGCCCAGGGAAAAGAAACATAAAGTGGGTGTATAAAATAAGCTAACCAAGCAAGTCAACAATTAAATAACAACCCCAAATCCACATAATCAATCGGTGTGTCTAACACACCCAAAACAACAATTCGTGCGGTCGTTCAAAACGACCGTGCCGTGATTTATAAAAAAAACTTTTAATTTTATAAATCAAACAATCATACAATTAAACAAGAGCCTGAAGCTCTGATACCACTGTTAGAATTTAGAGGCACGTAACCACGTAATACATGCAAGCGGAAATAAATAGTTCACCAACAACGAACACGTAATTGCATAATTGAATATGTATAAACATAAAGAGAAGCCTTACAGTAAATCATACGCATATTTCTCTACTATGGTATCCACGTAATCCCCAATCACGGACTTGCACGGATTTTCCAGCGTTGAATCCCGAGATGAATTTGCTAGAAAAATTCTAACTCTAGATCTTATGGAGAAAATAATGAATTAACATTCTTTGTGAATTCCCAAGAGCTCATATATACAGGGAAGACCCAACTTAAATCTTAAGCTAACCTGATTAGGAAATAAAATCCCTAATCTTATAAAATAAATCTCTTAGACTTATTTCCCATATATAAAATCTCTACGAATTTAATTCCTATGTATATCAAATCTCTACGAATTTGATTTCATATATATTAAATCCTATAATAATATTCCATATATTATTATTGGGAAACCTTTTTAATTATATCCAATTTAATTAAATATTAATAATAATTAATTTTAAATTAATCTATTATTAATTATTCCTCCACAATTTTCAAAAATTTCAATTAAAGAAACAAGGTGGGATATTTCTTGAATTATGGGATAATCTTGTATTCCAAGAATACTTATCTCCTTTCCATAAAGATCTTTTCAAGAAAATTTTTCTCCCTCTTTTCCTTCAATATTTTCGAAAAACAAGGAAAATATAAGCAACAATAATTTAATTTATTTTAAGCATCTTTTATTTAATGGACTTTAATTTGGGCTACTTGAGGGGCCTTTAGGAGAATTAAGATGGACCTTCCAATGGGCTACTGAATTTCAATATTGAGCCACAATATAATTCAGCCCATTAATATTAATTAATACCACTATATAATTAATATTGCACTATCCAATTTATCCCATAATAAGGTAATATGGCTCCCGGTTATTATTTCCTATGTTTAAGATTATTTAGTCCATTAATTTATTAAGCCACTGAAAATCTTTATATTAATTAATATCTTTATCCTTGGAGTAAGGACAACCCAGCTTTATTTTCCATACCGGAAAATTAATTCCACTTGCAAGATTTTGTATGATAAAGGTTTCGGGCCCACCAAGGGGACCAATCGCGCAAGACATTGCAAGAACATGATTCTCTGTATTAATTTAGCAACTGTCGTGCAATTAGTATTATTGCCCAAGATATAGAGTATCGAAGTCGCAATGATTCTCTTCTCATTTATAAGTCAAAGCAATAACTACTAATCACACACAGTCCTTATTAAGTGACAGAGATTAAGAAATCAACAACCATTGAGTTTTAGCTCTTCATCCCTTAAGTCAGTGTGAATGAGTTTATCCTCTCTGCAGGTGCGCTTCAGCGCATCGAATGCACTAGTGTAATCTCTTGGTCAAGACAAGCCAATCTGAGTGTTACACATCAACTTCTACCAATAGATTGTTCGGATCTATCTAAGTTGTGAAAACGCACTTGTTTACAAGGCATTGTTAACGTGATCTTCTGTGATCTGGTATTGTGATACCCCAACTTCTCACAATTCATTTATTAATATAATTCTTGCTTTAAACACATTTCATATTATTTATGTGTTACTTTTGTGATGTTGCATTATTTATTTTGCGTTTAAATTATTTTAAAGGATTGCATTATTTATTATACTCATACGTGATTAATGGTGAGAAAATCGTAATATAATTTATTAAAATTTAGTGATATTTGAGTGAACATTGCAAATTGTTTGATGATTGTATAAATTAAGTGTAAATAATTTGATGATATTAATAACATTAATTAAAAAAAGGGGGAGGGTATTAGTATAATATACAAGAAATATATATATGTATATGATGCGAGGGATAATATGTATACATATGTGCACAAAGTTAGGTGTGTGATAAGTTTATAAAGGAACTATTAGAATAATATTATAATATTAATTAATTAATATAACATTGAAACTTAATTAAATGGAAGCTTCTAGGTTAAGTTTGTGGAGGCGGTGCGGTTATTTGGATTTGGATAAATATATCCACGCACCTTGCCTTAGAAGGGGGGGTTTAGGAAGGCACAAAAGAGAAAAGAAAGGGGAGGCAGTGGTGCAACGAAAGAAAGAAAGAAGAAAAAAAAAAAAAAAAAAAAAGAAAAAAAGTGAAAGAAGGAGAGGTCGGGGGAGGGGCCGACGAAACAAACGAAGAAAAAAAAATTAATAATAAGAGAAAAGAGAGGAGGAGAAAGGTGATGTCGAGAAGGTAGACGTCAAGGTCGTGTAAACAATATAGTTGGGCTCGATAAATCATTTTAGGAGTCGAGGTATCGATATTTTGCGGATTCGAGGTAAGTAGAAATTCATCTGTAACTACAATGCATAAACTTATTATTTTGTGATTTATTTGTGTATAGTTCGTAATACGTGGATAATACTCGGATTATGATATTTTATTGTTATGTGATTATCATGAACTGAACTTGTGTGTTCAACAAGGTGTGAATTTTGGAGAGATCTTACATTGTATCAAACATATCATGCATGAATATACGAGTATCGCTGAGATATGAGTGATCAAAAAGAGGTGAGGTGAGGTGCTTTGGTCACGTGGTGGTCAGTGTATTGAGCGTATTCTCGGCGTGTATCCGGAAGTGCTATTCTGGCGTGTATCCGGAAGTGTTATTCTGGCGTGTATCTAGAAATTTTACCGGCGTGTATCCGGGAAAATGGGAGAGAGGGAGAGAGAGAGAGAGAGAGAGAGAGAGTTTGGAGAGGATTTTGGAAGAAATATATTATCATGCATAATTTATGCTTTCGAGATTTATCTCACGTAGTTTATGCATTGTAGGTAATCCTGAGATGCTGTGACTTGGAAGCCTTACTGGACAAGCTGTGGAGCTCCTACGGGTTTTGAGTTGCTGTGTACATAGATGACGACTTATGGGTGTACCGTGATTTATTTTGCTTATGTTATTATATATTGTGTTGTTTCTGAATATGTGCTATGTTGGGTTATAAACGGTAGAACGTACTAGTATGTTGACTGGGAGTTTGATTATGAATTGCTAATTTATCGGTACTGTTTATATGTAAATGAATGTGAACATGAAAATATATATATATATAGCAGGGTTACAAGCTAAATTATATTTATATTCAGATAATATTAAATAAGGGTGGTCGTGTCAGGTATCACCACGTTAAGTACAATGTATTGCATGCTATTATATGAACAATTTGCAATAAATATATATAACATTCAATCATATTTAAAGTAACAGTGATAAATAATTTATTCCAGTAAATAAGTGTTTAATACATAGGTTATACAAAGTAAAAGTATACTTTCACGTATAACCCCAACAATCTCCCACTTATACTCAAAGTCTGCTTTTAAGTATAAAACAACATATTTGATGTATTATACGGTGACATCTAATGTAACCTACATCAACCTAATAACATTTCTCCCACTTATACTCAAAGCAGATTGACAACGCTCTTGACACCCATTCCTTCCACATGTCTTCGAATGGTTAATCGAGTTGCGAGATCGATCTTTGTGAATGGATCGCTATTTTGTTCTTCCGTATAAGATGGTATTTACCCACAATGTATATTCTCCTATCAATGTGGGCTCTCGGTTCCCTTGAATTTGCAATCGCTCAGAGCATTATTACGTAAAAATCATGATGGTGTTGGGAAAATTGAACAACGCCCAAGTCCACTAGGAAGTTCTTGAGCCACAATAACTTCTTCATTTGCTTCTGGCGATTACGATTCGGCTTCTATGGTAGAATCGGCGATGCATTTCGCTTAACGCTTCTCCATGTTCTGAGCTCCTCCCCGGACAAAAACACACTACCCGAGGTAGATTTTATGGAATCTAGGTCTGATTGGAAATCCGAGTCCTTGTATCCCACTGGAAATAAAATGTCTAACTAATAAACCAACATTCTATCTCGAGTTCTTTTCAGATACTTTAGAATGTTCTTAACAACAGTCCAATGTTGATTTCCGGGGTTACTTTGATATCTTGCTACCATGCCTACTGCGCACTTGATATATCGGTCTAAATACACAACATTGCATACATGAGGCTTCCTCTCGCCGAAGCATAAGGAATACCTTCATGTCATCTATCTCCTTTGTGTCGAAAGGTACAAAATCTTCGGAATCTTGCATGCTGAAAGCTTCAAAATGGTGTCTATGTATGAAGCTTGTGATAAGCCAATCATTCTTTTCTTTCGATCTCGAGTGATCATGATCCGAAGAATATGACCGGCTTCCCTTAAGTCCTTCATATCAAACTGTTTTGATAGCCATACCCTTACGTCTGACAAAACCTTTACATCGTTTATGATGAGCAGAATATCGTCTACTTATAGTATTAGGAATATCAAGGCAGTTCCGTCGCACTTCTTATAAACACAACTCTCGAAATCATTTTGATCAAACCCATAGGATTTGATTACATGATCAAAACATTGGTTCCAAGCCCGAGATGCTTGCTTCAGTCCATAAATGGACTTTCTCAACTTGCACACAAGGTGTTCTTGGCCTTTTTCGATGAAACCTTCGGGTTGTTGCATATAGTTTCCTCGTCAAGACTCCCGTTAAGGAAAGCTATCTTGTCATCCATTTGCCAGATCTCAAAATCTAGATGTGCAGCTATTGCCAAGAGAATACGAATGTACTTAAGCATGGCCACAGGAGAAAAGGTTTCTTCATAATCGATACCCTCTTTCTAAGTGTATCCCTTTGCCACAAGCCTAGCTTTAAAGGTTTCCACCTTCCATTCCGGTCCTCTTTTCCTCTTGTAGACCCACTTGCATCCAATGGGTTTTACCCCACTGGGTGGTTCAACTAGCTCCCACACTTTATTATGATCCATTGAGCCCATCTCGGCTTCCATCGCAGTTTTCTAGGATTCTGAATCCTTATCTTGGACCACCTCCTTGTAGGACCAGGGATCTGATTCACTATCCCCGGGGATCAAATTCAAAGATTCTCCTATCCCCATGAATCTCTCAGGTTGTCGGACAACCCTCCCACTACGACGAGGTTCCGATTGTGTTGGTGTGACGCTTGGTATATCAACCTGTACATTTGGTATAGGAGTTTGCCCTCTTATTTCATTTAAGGTAATCTCACTTTTGGGTTTTCGATTGTTCATAAAGTCTTCTTCCAAAAATCTAAAGTGCATACTTATTACCACCTTTTGATCTTCGAAACTATAGAACATGCACCCTTTCGTTCCCATGGGATATCCTATAAACAACCTTAGTTCCGAACGTGCGTCTAACTTTCCCGCTTCCTTGTCTAGCACGTATGTCGGACACCCCCAAATCCTAAGATGTCTCAGACTGGACTTGCGCCCGGTCCACAACTCTTTAGGGGTTTTGGGAACCGATTTGGATGGCACCGAATTCAGAACGTAAGCCAGCATTTCCAAGGCATGACCCCAAAACGATTTGGGTAGATTTGAATAACTCATCATGGATCTGACCATTTGTAAGAGTGTTCTGTCTTTTCATTCTGCAACCCCATTTTGTTGAGGGGTTTCGGGTGTAGTCAACTGGGAAACAATGCCCTCGTCTGACATGTAGTTCAAAAACTCATCGCTGAGGTATTCGCCTCCACGATCAGATCGTAGAAACATGATACTCTTTTCCCTATAATTCTCCACTTTGGCTTTGAACTCCTTGAATTTATCAAAGGTTTTCGATTTGTGTTTCATGAGGAAAATGTACACGGACCTTGAGTAATCATCAATGAAAGTCACAAAATACTCATAGCCACCTCTAGCTTTGGTTGACATTGGAGCACACACGTCAGTGTAAACGATTTGAAACACTTCTGTGGCTCTATTCCCCTTGGCTCCAAATGTCCTCTTGGTCATTTTACCCTTCAAACATGATTCGCAGGTTGGAAGTGGTTCTAACTGTAGGTCCGACAGCGAACCATCTTTCACCAACCTTTGGATCCTATTTAGATTAATATGACCTAATCTTAGATTCCATAGAAGTGTCTCATTCACATTTTCTGAACATTTTCTCTTATGGCATGAAACAGTAGATGTGTTATAAGATGCATTTTGTGAGTGGTGTGTACAGTTAATAGTATAGAGATTGTTACGTAAAGTTCCGTATAGAGATGTGTTATAAGATGCTTAGAAAAACGAACATAATATCCATCATTAAATAGTTTAGAAACTGAAATAAGGTTCTTGCGAAAAACTGGAACGTAAAAAACATCTCTTAAAAAAAACTTGTCTTCAAAAGACAAGTGCACGTCTCTCACTGCTTCAGCTGCCACTCTCGTAGCATCGCCCAGTGTGATGAGAATCTCACTTCCACTAAGTTGTCGGGTTAGCTTGAACCCGTGAAGCAAATATGATTACTGGATCCCGTATCAACTACCCACGAATGATAAGTATACGCCGCTAAAAAAGTTTCAACAATTAGTGCGTGAGAATTACCTTTCTTTCCGGCCCTTTTGGGGTTGAAACAGGCAAACCTCCATTGTCCTCTTTCACCGCAGTTGAAACACTTTCCCTTTAGATTTTCCTTGACACCACCAGCATTCCTCATCCTACCATTGCCCTTGACAACAGTTGAGTTTGATTGCTTATGGCTTTTGGTCCTCTTCTTCTTCTTGTCTTCCCTTGGCCTAGAAGATGAAGACGGACGACTTGCCATCAAATCTTGAGTTTGGTGCCCCATCAACGTCTCTGCCGAGATCAAAATTTGCAACAAATCAGCTAGCGAGGCCAAAGTGCTAAAAGCTTTTGGGCAGAGAGTGGAGTACTAAATCGATCTGGGTCTCCAGATTATAATCTGCACCCAGAACCTCAAGTTTGTTCAGATGGGCCATCAATTTTGAGGACGTAATCCCTTACGGGGTTGCCCTCCACCATTTTCAGCGACAACATCTCTTGCAAGGTGATCTGATGAGCCCCGCGTTTTTGACTCGTTAGTTGGCTCATCTGGTTTTTGGTGTGTCAACAATCCACTTGTGCTTTTGTGCAGTTAGGACAATCATAACTTTTCCTTTCCAATCAACATAGTTTCCTATACAATTCTATTGACTTTAAGTATATTAGTAGTGGATTAAAAGGTTGCGACATGCTGAACTAAAATAAATAGCAATTTGTACAAGTACAAAATATCACATAATTCGATCACTTTATTCATATCAAAATCTCAAAACAATATGAATAAGCATCAGCTGACATCTCAAAATAGTTTAAATAGGTCACGTGGGGTGAACTGTCTATTTAAACACATTCAAGAAGGTTACAAACAAGAACAATTACAAACCTTTAATTCAAAATTAATAATCGGCTCCCACTTGACCAATATAAAATTGACAGAGACTTCGGGGAAGTATATGTTTTATACCTAAGTAATAACCATGATTAAATACAGAATTATTACTTCGCTTTGTACGAGCCTCGTGGGGAGGGTCATCGTCCCCACTAATAATAATTCACAATCATCCTTTTGGGAATTTATTCATGTGAAAATCATCTTTTGGCCATTCCGTGGGGAAAATTTCTCCAAAAGAATTCACAAATAAATAAATAAATCATGGAGGTCAAATTTGACGTAATTTTATTATCTAGAATAAAATTTGTCAATAAAACATACTTAGTAATTTTTGAAAGTGAGATTTTCTTTAGAAAATTCTAAATCATGCAAACACATTTAACAAATAAAATTGCTTGATTTAAAACCAACCATCAAGACAAAATGAATCAAGTTGGGCACATATATTCAACTGTCATGGTTTAAATTCCAAATCTTGATCTTCTTCATCGTTCATCTCGAAGGCTCTCTGAATTGCCAATTCTTAAAGAATGTCCTCCGTTTCGGAGTTAGGGCGAAGTCGGGGAAAATAAGCGGCTAAATTCGGAACGCGAGTAGTGTGCATCAACAATGGCCATCTCACCCCCGCCACCCACGGCATTGCGGAAATCTCTCGGGAACAGCGTGCCATTTCCAGGTCCCGCCCCTCATCGCGGCCGGCCTTTTAGGGCGACGCCTTCGGCGACACCACGAAAATATAAAGATCCCACCTAGCGATAGCGGTCGCTAGGCCTTTGGCCTAGCCGCGTGCTCCACCTTTGGCGCGTTGTTGGGTTTATCTTGAAAAAGTATGCTTTTACTTTGTATAATCGGCGAATTTTTGGACTTATTTCTTGAAATAAATTATTTATCATCGATGCTTTAAATATGATTGAATGTTATATATATTTCTTGCATAACTGTTCAATAATTAAATGCGTGTTACATTGTAGTTAATTTAGTGATGCGGATCACGAAGATTAAATTAACGGTCCCTTGTAACTAAAAAGTACGCCATTCACGACCTAGATGGAAATAAACAACCCATCTTAAAGGTTGAGGTGTAAGGCTCGGATTGGTTTGTCTTGACCAAGAGATTACACTAGTGCATGATCTTGTTGAATAGGACCTCTGAGGAGGATAAATTCTTCTTGAAGAACAAGGAAGAATTAGACCTCGATGGGTTCGTTGTTTCTTAATCTTCGTCCCTTAAATAGGATCGTGGGATTGGTAACTATTGCTTTGACTTATCATGGGTAGCGAATCGAGAGGTTCAATACTTTTTATCTTGGGCAATATTATTGATCACATGTGATTGCTAAGATTTAATCTGAACGAAGAATCGTGTGCAAGCACGCTTTGCTTGATTTGCCCCCTTGGGAGGTTCATAAGTTTTATCATACCAAATCTTGCAAGTGGAATTAGTTTCCGGTATGGATAATAATGTTGAACCGTTCTCGACCAAGGACAAAAGATATTAATTAGCGGAAAGCTATTTCGGTGGCTTGAATTAATTAATGGGCTAGATAATCTTAAACGGGGGAAATAATGATAGGGAGCCATATTGATCGTAATATGGGTTAAGATGGATAGTGCAATATTAATTATGTAGTGGGATTAATTAATATTTATGGGCTTGAATTATATTGTGGCTCAATATTAGATATTCAAGATCCATTAGAAGGTCCAATCTTAATTCTCCTAAAGGCCCCCTGAGTAGCCCAACAAATAGTCCAATAACTGAAAAAGGTGATTAAAATAAAATAAATATTGTTGCTTAATTTTCCAATTAATATTTCGAAATTTATAGATATGTTGGGAGAAAAATTTTCTTTGAATTTTGTTATGGAATGAAGATATGTATTCTTGGAATACAAGATTATCTCATTAAATTCAAGAAATCTCTAAAGCTTATCTATATTGAAATTTTCAATTATAGAAAATATGATGAGCAAGAAAGATTTTCTTGATTTTCTTGAAAAGTAATTATGGAAGATATGTGTTTCTTGAAATACAAGAATATCTCATAAATTCAAGAAGATCCAAATCTTGGATTCTTGCACACATAATTTTCAAAAATATCCATAATTGAGGAGGTCGGATTTTTGTGGAATATTTTAATTATGGGAAAAAGAATATAGGAGATATATTCAAGATTTCTTGGTGACCAAGAAAAGTCTTTTCCCACATTGATATTTTACTAAAATTTTCGACCCCTCCTCTCCTATAAATAGGGGATGATTAGTTCATTCCCAAGTACAATTCCATGTCGGCCGGAAATATTAGCAAATCCACAAAAGGTGGTGCAACAAAGTTTATTTTTTTTCCTTTTGTTAATTGTTCGACGAGTGTCCTTCCACGGATAGTTGAGCAAGGGCTAAGGGAATACTTGGGAAGTCCTTTTGGTTAGTCCGTCCTAATCAAGTCAACGCCATCCCGAGAGGTACATTCACGTAAAAGATTCCGTCGTAGGTTTTACGTGGTTTTTTATATGCATGATATGTTGTTGCAATTATTATTTGAATTAATATAGGATTAATTCATGCTAGTAATAATTAATGAATTAAATTTGTATTTAAATATTCACCCCGAATAGATCTGTGCAAATCATTCCCCAACACGCTTACGTCCGGGCACTTGGACGTCCATCTTTAATTCTCCGTCTCCGTCTTCATTCTCGATCTGGTTACAATTTATATACGAAAAATAAATAAACCTAGATCTAGACTAGTCTATTACATTGAACAAACCAACAAATTCTAATCTACTCGTGAATTTTCTCACGAGGCAAAACGAATTCGAACGAATCGTATTAAAAAACAACAATTTATTTGCATGTAAATAAATATATTAAAATACCATGACAATTGGATACCTGTAAAACAGATCTAACAGTTCTACTATCCAATTTCAATTTTAATGAACAACTATTTAAATTACAGTTTAAAAGATCAGAGCCCGAACCAGAGCTCTGATACCAGTTGTTAGGATAACATATGCCAGGATCCATCGGAATGACCTCATAAACACAAATTTAAATTAACAATTATTACTAGCATGAATTAACCTAAGTGAATTCAAATAATAATTAATCCAACAACGACATGCAAATAATATTTCACGTAAAAGATCCTAGCATTCGGAATTTCTATGAGTTTACGTAAATGTACCCGTTGGAGAGACGGTCTGAGACAGACAGGATCAAGTATCTGGATACCTACCAAAAGTCCTTCTCAAGTATTCCCAAGTCCTCGTTCAATAACCCTAGTGGAAGGTTCTCCAATGAACAATTTATAAACAAAGGAAAAATAAATAATTGTTACACTACCTTTGTGGATTTCTAATATTTCCAACACATGGACTGTAGGGGATGAAAAAGATTCATCCCCTTATTTATATAGAGGGGTTTGGATGAAAATTTGAGCCAAAATAGGGTTAGGAAAGATCTTTTCTTGATCTCCAAGAAATCTTGAATATATCTCATATATTCTTCTTTCCATGTGTATTTTTCCACAAAAATCTCACATCCTTATTTAGCCTAATATTTCAAAAATAATAGGGGATATTTCAATATTGAATCTTTCTTGAATTTATGAGATACTCTTGTATTCTTAGAATACATATCTTTTTCCATAAGATCTATTCAAGAAAATCAAGAAAATCCTTCTTCCTATTATTCCTCCATAATTTTCGAAAATTTCAATTAAAGAAACAAGGTGGGAGATTTCTTGAATTTATGGGACAATCTTGTATTTCAAGAATACTTATCTCCTTTCCATAAAGATCTTTTCAAGAAAATTCTTCTCCCTCTTTTCCTTCAATATTTTCGAAAAACAAGAAAAATATAAGCAACAATAATTTATTTTATTTTAAGCACCTTTTATTTAATGAACTTTAATTTGGGCTACTTGAGGGGCCTTTAGGAGAATTAAGATGGACGCTACTGAATTCCAATATTGAGCCACAATATAATTCAGCCCATTAATATTAATTAATACCACTATATAATTAATATTGCACTATCCAACTTAACCCATATTACGATAATATGGCTACCGGTTATTATTTCTCGTGTTTAAGATTATTTAGTCCATTAATTAATTAAGCCACTGAAAAGCTTTATATTAATTAATATCTTTATCCTTGGAGTAAGGACAACCCAGCTTTATTATCCATAACGGAAAATTAATTCCACTTGCAAGATTTGGTATGATAAAGGTTTCGGGCACACCAAGGGCACCAATCATGCAAGACATTGCAAGCACATGATTCTCTATATTAATTTAGCAATTATCGTGCAATTAGTATTATTTCCCAAGATATAGGGTATTGAAGTCGCAATGATTCTCTTCCCATTTATAAGTCAAAGCAATAACTACTAATCACACACAGTCCTTATTAAGTGACAGAGATTAAGAAATCAACAACCACTGAGGTCTAACTCTTCACCCCTTAAGTCACTGTGAATGAGTTTATCCTCTTTGCAGGAACGCTTCAGCGAAACGAATGCACTAGTGTAATCTCTTGGTTAAGACAAGTCAATATGAGCCTTACACATAAACTTCTACCAATAGATTGTTCGGATCTATCTAAGTTGTGAAAAACACACTTGTTTACAAGGCACTGTTAACGTGATCTTCTGGGATCTGGTATCACCACGTTAACTACAATGTAATATGTGTTATTATATGAACGATTTGCAATAAATATATATAACATTCAATCATATTTAAAGCAACAGTGATAAATAATTTATTTCAGTAAATAAGTGTTTAATACATAGGTTATACAAAGTAAAAGCATACTTTCACGTATAACCCCAACATGAACCTGTTACATTACAACAGGCCATCAAAATTGGGCAAAATAACAAGATCAAGCTACTATAGCACTAACCAAAAAACTTAAACCCTTTTCTAGGGGTTCTAACCCTAACCCTAACTCTAAATTTTGGAAGAAAGGTGATGCTACTGGTGGTGTTGTGGGAAAGGAGAGTTTCTCTCCATTAAAAACCTATTTCAAAATTCTCACACCAACAGAAATGGCAGCAAGAAGAGAGAAGGATGTAACAATTGTGATGAACCATTTGTATATGGTCACAGATGTAAACAAAAGATCTCTTACATGATAATGGAAAAAGAAGGTGAGAACATTGTGTCTCCCACAATAAGAACTGAGTCAGTGGTAGAAGAACAGGTGGTTTATGGGGTAGACATCATGGAAGAAATTCAGATGTCATTAAATGCTCTGAGTGGTGAGGATGGGGTAACCACTATGAGACTCTTTGGGGAGTTTGGCCACAACAAACTCCACATTCTTATTGACTCTGGAAGCACCTTGAGTTTCATTCAAGCTGCTACAGCTAAAAGGCTCAACTGTTCTATAAGTGCTGCTAAACCATTGTTGGTTAAAGTAGGAAACGGTCAGAGGTTGGTAAGTTCCCAACAAGTGAACCCTTTCACTTGGAAGATGCAAGGCCATCATTTCACCTATCCTCTGAGGCTTTTGGAAAATGAAGGTTGTGATATGATTTTGAAAGGGGATTGGTTGAAATCATGTACTCCCATTGAATTAGACTATGACAAAATGACTTTTACAGTCAATTTGTTGGGAACCAAAGTGAAGCTGCAAGCCCATACCTCATATGCTGAGTGCAAGGAGCTTACTGATGTGGGCTTATTTCAAATGGTGCACACTGAAGAAGTTAAGAACATTATTGAAATTTTCCTAGTTACATCAGCCCCTCCTACACCAGAAGGAGAAGATTCTGCAGTGTAGAGCTTATTGCTTGCATATCAGGATATTTTTGAGGAACCAGTGGAATTACCACCAGGAAGGGGAGTGGAGCATCAGATTTTGCTAAAACCTGGTAGTGTTCCTGTTGGGAGATGAATTTTAATAAAGATTTATGATTTTGATTAGATCCCAAAACCCCTGAGTTTGACATGTTCAGAATGATCCTGATAGTTGAGTCAGGATTCAGTTTTTAGAATATTCAGGATGTTATCTGCAGAATGTATAGTCAGCAGATATAGTTCAGATAATAATCAAGGCTCGATGGGATCTTGAGTAATCAAGACTCACGAGAAGACTCAAGACATCGGTCCAAGATAAACTACAAAGACTCAGAAGACCCTGAAGACTCAGAAGACTCTGAAGACACAAAGACTGAAGACTGAGGAACTAAAGATCAAGAATCGGAAGGCGCACAATTACCATCGAAGACTCAAGAAGGTATGAATGCTCAAGATGAACTCAATGTTCCGAGGCAATCGAATATATCTATCGAAGGATGCAATCATCGGTAGATCGCGATTCCTTAGAAAGTTAGATATCTGCCAAGACATTCAAATGCAGACAAAAGGAACTAAGTCAGAAGTGTTGTTAAGGTTATATCAAACTCAATGTTTGTAACCAAAAAGAGCCGTTGAAGGTGTTTACCTTTAACTGGAGACAAAAGTCAAAAAGAGGAAGAAAAGATCAGATTATCATCGACAATCGACAAAGGATAAGTCTCGAAAAAAGATGTCGGATGTACAAAAGTTCCGCATCGCAAAAAGTGAAGACCGGCTACATGAAAGGCTATTGCCTAGAAAGTGTTAGGGAGTTTCAAACCCTAAATATAGTCGTTTCACACACTACAAGAGGGAACTCACGAAGCTGTCTCTCCAACGGATAGTTTTCAAGAGTGACCTTGGTGTATGCCTATAGATACTGGTGACCCTCTACATTGTAAGGTTACGGGAAATTTATAAGCAACTTAAGAGCTCAAGCCTATTCTTTTAAAAAGTTAAAAGCACCTCGAAAAAACTTAGAATTTCTCAAGTGCTTCAATATTGAAGAGAGCTCACTATACTAAGCCTAGCGATAAGAATTATCAAAGCTTAGTCGAGATATCCTAACCCTTTGCATTGTGCTTTATTGTAAAGGATATCTCATCCTAGTTGAAACCAACCAAGAAACCCCAAACCCTTGTGAAGGTAGTTGGAGTGTGTTTGTTGGTGAGAAGTGTTGTAAAGAGTTAGTAAACTACACGGAGTAGTCGGAAAAACTCTAGAGGAGAAGTTAGTAAGCTGCTGGGGGTAGTCCCGAAAGCTTGTGTGTGATTGAGTAAGTAAACTACGGAGGTAGTGTAAAGCTCAAGGTCGGGTTGAGTAAGTAAACTACGGAGTAGTCGAAAACTCGGGCGAAGTTGAGTAAGTAAACTACGAGGTAGTCGTAAAGCTCGAAGTTGATAGTGAATTTCTCGAAGTGTCGGGGAGAGTGGACGAGGAGCTTGAGTCTCGAACCACTATAATTCTTCGTGTTCTTTATTGCTTTCCTTATCTGTGCTTTATCTGTTGCATTGACTTGATTTTGAAAGCATACTTTTCAATCGATATTCGGGTTGGAATCAATCCAATCGAAGTTGCATAAGTGAATCATGACCTAATCACTATTTCATAAAGGGAAGGTTTTCAAAGAAAGCTTAAAACGCAGTATAAACTAAGGGCCAACCATTCCAAGACAACCGAGTAGCTAGAACAGATAGTTACCAAACCGAGCGCATTCTTCCGAGGGTTGATAAGTTAGTTATCGATCCAAACAACTCGGGATCTCGACACTCAGGACTCGGTTGGGATTATCGAGGTTTCGAAAAGTTTTCGGGATCACCTGTCTCGATGAGACTTTGACTCGAGCGATCGTCGTGCTTCTCGTAACCTAATCTTCGTGATTATCGACCCAAGCCGACCTCGAAAAAAAAAAAAGTTTTAAAAACACCGAACACGTGTATTCCCCCATACACGCGTGTAAGACTCGTTTGCCGGACCAACAAGTGGTATCGAAAGCGGTGGTTCAACTTGACCACTACTTGGTGTTGACCAAAGTTTTATTTTCAAAAATACTTGTGGTCTATCCGAATCGATCTTATTTGTGAAACTTTTTATTTTTCAAGAGATCGGAAAAATGTCTTCTAAAAACTTCCCATGTTCTCGGTGGAGAACTATGACCTATGGAGACCGAGAATGCAGCTCATCGTATTCAAAACATGAGTGTATGTGGAGAGTGGTCTCTCAAGGACCATTCCAGTTCATCAGAGTGAATCCCAGAGAGGAGCGTAAGATGAGAGAATTGATCCTTGAGCGAGAATTTCCTAAGTCGATGACCAATCGACTCTCGAGGAGAGAAAGTTAGTCAATCTAGACTACATTGCAAAAAGACACACTATACAAAGACAATTGATGATGGTGTGATGGGAATGATCTCTCTTTGTAATATTGCTAAAAAGAGATTTGGGTTACACTAGTTTGTTATGTGCCAAGGCACGATCATATAAAAGAAAACAAACTTTCAAAGTGGCAATTGGAAAGTTTAACAGGTTTTGAAATGGATGATGGTGAATCAATAGACAAAACCGGAAGTCCGATTCACTAAGCATCATGAATGATCTAAATGCACTTGGAAAGAAATACCCACAGAGAGAAGTTGCATTGAAAATTCTTAGAGGTCTATCTAAGAAATGGGATATTCATGCAGTGGTGATTGAAAACACCAAGAATATTAACTCAATGCCTTACCAACAAGTCTTCTCTGAGCTGAAAGCCTATGAATTTGTAATTGATAAGAAATCCAAAAAGGTCGACAAAGAAAGATGATTCTTCATCGAGTAAGAATGTGGCTTTAAAAGCCAAAGATAAAACTCAGAAAACTAGAGAGTCTCGAGAACCCCCATGCCAAAAAATCGGGATGAGCTTGAGGAAAAGCTAAGATCGATGGCAAGAAGGTTTGATAGACTCAATAGTATATTTGGAAAATACAAAAGCTATTACAGAACCACAGTACGGTGAAGAAACCCGAGGACGGATCAACCGAGAAGAAGAAAGACCGAAAGTCAAGGATCTTCATCCAAAAGAAAGGACTCCAAGTCCAAAGAAGGAAATGATCGGGATGATGATGCCAACAGATGCTATAACCGCGGAAGAAAGGTCACTTCAAAGATGATTGTCCGATTTGAGTGCTAAGGAGAGAAGAGAAAGGCAAGCTATAAGAGACCATAAGTTCTCAAGCAAAAAGGCCATGGTTGCAGAAGAAGAACACTCTGAGGAGGGATCTAGCTCTTCAGATGAGATATTCTCAGACAGTGAAAGTGATGACATCTCGTGTCGATGGCCATTGAGGAGGTAAACTCTTCTTTCTCTCGTTGTTGCTCCTACACTAGCACAAGAGTTTTCAAGTTCCACCGAAAAGCGGTCATTTTGACTCGATGGATTCTTTCGAGAATCGATGAACGACTATCTTTGTTTTTGCAAGGACAAATTAAATCAAACTCAAGAGCAGAATAAGGAACTGAAAGCTGAAAATCTAAAATGGAAAGACTCTAGCAATATTGAAGTCACTTCTCAATTAATGGGAGCTACTGATGAACTGGATGTTCTGAAAGTACAACTCTCAAAGAAAGAGAAGTTGATAATGTCCCTAACTGAAAAGCTAGAGAAATCTTTGAAGAGATTCAACTAATCGTAATCGAGTTCAATGACCTCTCGAGATGCATAAAACTCTACTGAATCTGTGAGGATAGTGCATGAAGAAGTTAACTCTATTGAATAATGCATCTAATGTAATAGATGAAATTCAGAGTTACCAGAGATCTGTGACTATAAAATCTGGATTGGGATATATTCCAGGGGGAACCTCACAAGGTCATCTAAATGCTGCGTCAAGTAGCAAGAAGACTATCTTTGTAAAACCAGTGGCACCTACACTTCAAACTGAAGAAATGCCCAAGGTTGTAGACAAGGGAAAAGGACCTATGGTCTCAGTAAAACTGAATGATCAGGTTAGAAAGCCCAAACCTCAGGTGAAGGCAAGAAAACTCGAGCGATCGATTCAGAAAGTTTCGTGCAAGTACTTCAAAGCCTCGGGCTAAGAATGCAAACTTGAAAGGCTCCACATCGAACCATCGAGGAGGAATCTCGGATGGGAAACACTTTCAGCAGAGACATTCTCAACCGAAGAGACCAAGTCCTCAAAGATCTTTGAAAGACCCAAATTTCAAGATGCAGACAACCGAACCTCACTTGCCTAAGGGTAAAGGTTATCCGAACTCGAAGTCATCAAAGATTTAGGCGGTACCGCACAAAAGCCTAAGCATCCGAACGAAGGCCTGAACCAAAGAAGAACTCTAAGGCACATGTTCATGCTAAAGCTAGCACACATATCTAAACCGCTCGTGCACCCCAGAGTAATGGATGTATATGTTGATGTTTATGGAAGACAAATTAGCCACTCTAAAGTGATTAGAGTTGTCGTGATTTGGATTCCGAAAAGGTACAATTTAACCTCGTAGGACCCTACACAAAATGGGTACCTAAGAATTGATCTATTTTTTCGGGAGGAAAACCGGGGCACTAAGTCGATGAAAGATCACATGGCACCGATGAGCCGAGATAAAAAAGCTCCTCGATGTATGGTATCTTGACGGTGGATGCTCAAGACATATGACAGATTCAAGAAGATGCTCAAATGACTATGTTGAACAAAAGAGGCCCACAGATCACTTTTGGAGATAACTCAAGGATGATCAAGGATATGGAACTTTGGAAGTCGACTCGGTTCATATCCATGGTGTTTCATATGTATCCGGATTGAAGCATAACTTTTGTCAATTAGCCAATTTCGTGATAAAGGTTTCAATGTTGAGTTCTCCAAGAACTTATGCTTTGTGAAAGATGATACATCACAGAAAGTATTACTGACTGGTACAAGAAAAGGGAATGTGTATCTTGCTGATTGGAGTTCAACTCCTAAAGATACATGTTTAATTGCTAAAAGTTCCACAAATACTAGTTGGTTATGGCATAAAAGAATGAATCACCTAAACTTCAAAACCCTGAACAAGCTTGCAAGATTAGCTCTTGTGAGAGGGTTGCCTAATGAAGTGTTCAAAGAAGGAACACATTTGTGATGCGTGCAGGAAAGGAAAACAAGTCAAAGCATCATTTAAAAGCAAAGTAGAAGTTTCTACTGAGAGAATACTTCAGCTTTTGCATATGGATCTGTTTGGTCCTATAACACCTGTGAGCACTAATGGCAGGAAATACACATTGGTAGTAGTTGATGACTACTCAAGATATACTTGGGTCATATTCTTACTCAAGAAGAATGAGACTCGAATAAAGCTTGCCAAATTCTTGAAAAGACTCAAGATTGAGAAAAATCGAGTGTGGTCAAAATCGATCCGACAAAAGGAACCGAGTTTATAAATCATATCATTTTTGATTATTGTAAAAACAAATGGAATTCTACATGAAACATCACCGCAAGGACCCCTCAACAAAATGGTGTTCTTTGAAAAGAAGGAACAGAACTCGAAAGAAGTTCGCAAGGACAATGATAAATTTGAAGTTGATATTCCTAAAAGATTTTTTTTTCAAGTTGTCAACACCGCATGCTACTCTCGTAATAGATCCATCTTCGACAAAAAAGTCAAGGCAAAATGCCTTATGAGCTTTGGAATGAAAGGAAGCCTCTTGTTTCTTTCTTTCGTGTGTTTGGTTGCAAGTGTTTCATACACAATAATGGTAAAGATCAGTTGAAAACATTTGATAGTAAAGCCGATGAAGGAATATTCTTAGGATATTCAAGTCGTCAAAAAGCTTTCGAGTTTACAACCGTCAGAGGACTCTTATTGTGGAGGAAACACCTCATGTTGTTTTTTGATGAATCTGTTTTGTGTTAGGAAGAAACAGAACATGATGCAAAATGAACCGACTAAGAGGATCACCAGATTAAGCCTGAAACAGAAAGATAAATCATCCACTGAACCTGAAAAAAAGAAGTCAGTCACCATCTATGATTGGAGTGACTCAGACTCAGATAAAGAAGTTCAGGATGGTGAGACCCAGGAAAACCAACACTCCAAAGGTGACCAATCGAAGCAGACACCGCCGGACTTCAGTGCGATGGTGCCAATGAAGATGTGGTCACGGTGAGGCAAATTTCGAATCTATCCACCAAAGGGGAACAAATGTCTCGACAATGTTTCGAATAGAATTTCCCCGAGGAAGATGATTCCCTTTCTCCCGTTTTTGTTGTTCCCGAGTTTGTCGATTTAACCGAACCTAACATTTCAAATGTTGAGGATACCATTGAAGGGAACATCAAGAAGGAAATGGTTAGATAGCCATCCTACAAGCCAAATTGTGGGTGATCTAACTGAAGGTGTTAAGACTAGAAGGTTCCATGGAGAGAGTGCACTATTCTGCTGCTTCCTATCAGAGAAAGAACCTACTGAGATTGGTGAAGCTCTACAAGATTCTCACTAGATTCTTCGCCATGCAAGATGAAATTTGAATCAATTCTCGAGGAATGAAGTATATGGGAGCCGGTAGATAGACCGAAAAAGGCACAATGTCATTGGAACCAAGTGGGTTTTCAAGAACAAAAGAGATGAAAACAACAACATTGTGAGAAACAAGGCAAGGCTAGTTGCACAAGGTTATTCCCAAGAAAGAAGGCTTGGATTATGATGAAACCTTTGCACTTTGTTGCAAGACTAGAAGCCATCGATTGTTTCTTGCATATCTTGCCCACATGAAGTTCACAGTCCATCGGATGGATGTGAAAAGTGCATTTTCGAGCGGCGTGCTTAAAGAAGAGGTTTATGTGGAACAACCTCCTGGTTTCAAATAGAATGACCAAGTTTACAAGCTAAGAAAAAGCTTTGTATGGTCTTAAGCAAGCACCCGAGCATGGTATGATACTCTTTCTCGGTTTCTTCTCCCGACCATGGCTTTGTCAAAGGCTGTTGATAGAACTCGTTTCGGGATAGAGGATGGGGAAGATATCTTACTAGTTAGGATATATGTTGATGACATCATTTTTGGATCTCAAACCATCATTTTGTGTGAAAAGTTTTCAACACTGATGAAAGGCAAGTTTGAGATGTCAATGATGGGAGAGATGAATTTCTTTCTAGGACTTCAAGTGAAACAATCAAAGGAAGGAATATTCATCAACCAGGCAAAGTACACCAGAGATCTAATTGCCAAATATGGTGTCTGAGATTGCAATGCAGTTAGAATTCCCATGAATACTAACTACAAGATGGATCCTGATTCTGAAGGCAAATCAGTAAGTCATACTGATTATAGAGGAATCATTGGATCATTGCTCTATCTCACAGCAAGTAGGCCGGATATAACATTTGCTATTGGGATATGTGCAAGATACCAAGCTAATCCTAAGGCTAGTCACATGGATCGTTGCCAAAAAGATCTTGAAATATCTTAAGGCCGCAGTGAATAGAGGATTATGGTATCCGGTGATGATAACCTAGAGTTAAGTGGTTACTCGGAGATCGATTATGGAGGATCAGAATTGTGAAGTCCACTTGAGGGAACTTGTCAATTTCTAGGAAGCAAGTGATATCTTGGTTTTGAAAAGCGGACCTCGATAGCAACAAGTACTCTTGGTTTAATATATGGCTTTTAGGAAGCTGCTGCGTATGCAGATTCTTTGGCTCAGACAACAATTGAGGGATTATAAAGTTGTAGCCAATGAAGTACCAATATTTTGTGACAATAATAGTGCCATTGCTATTTCACAAAAACCCTAGATTGCACACACGGATGCAAGCATGTGGATATCGGACATCACTTCATCGGAGATCATGTCGAAAAGAAGGACATAAGGATGGAGAAAATTCATCTTGATAAAGAGAGTGATATCTTGACTAACCTTTAGCGGAATCAAGATTTCAAGAACTTTCGGTTGAATTAGGGATGCTAGAACCAGTGTTTAGAGTAAAATCGAAAAATTGAAGGTTTTCGGATGCATGAAGTTTTCTCGAGAATCCTTCCGAGAAGTTCGAGGATAAAATGGAAATCTTGAATCGAAGTCTCGGAAAACTCAAGAGCATCTTGAACCAATTCAAGACTCAAGATATTATCGACATTTTATCAAGATCAATTTTTCGATAAGACCGATAAAGGGAAATTAGTCCGAAGAAGTAATGACTCATGCGATCCATTTATTGCTCAAGTAAATTCAAGAATCATTCGCAATAAATATAAAAAAACACCGAGGAATGTTTTTTTGGGCGGGATCGTTTTAAATTCGAAGAAGGTCAACAAATCATTTAATGCTCGCTACATTAATGACCAATGAGGATGTTTTGGCGGCTTACTTTTAGGAGAGGAGATCGTTGGTTCAGATAACCCGATTAATCGGAGATTAATCTCAACCGTTGTTACTCACCTAACCAACACGATTCCCCACGATCTCAAGGTTATATAAACCCCAATCGGTCATTCAAGCCAAAATTTTATCAAACCCTTTGTTTCAAAAATCCTCCGCAATAAAAATCCCTTTTGCCCGTAAATTCTCCAAACCCTAAAGCTTCACTTCTTCAATCAAACTCTAAAATGGCTCCAACCCCGTTCGAGAGATTAGCCAAACAACAAGCCGTGGTACGAAGTTCGTTGTCTCACTTGAAAGCACAACCAACTCAAAATCGAAAGAAGAGGAGGCTGCGATATGATTCGATTGGCTAAACTCACCTAACTAGTCGCAAAACCGACCGGACTGGGAGTTTGCGAAAAGAGGTGTCAATTCATCAGAATTTGAAGATAGATGAAGAGGGTCAGATGCATTCTAAGTTAATCAGATCACACTTAGAGCAATCATCCAAATACGTCGATTTTGAGAGGGATCAGTATATAGTTTCAAAAAAAAAATCAATGATGATTTTTTGAGCTCTGTGATAGAGGAGAGGATCCTACTGACGTATATGTCGTAGAGAGCAGAGTACTTAGATAGGATTGCTTTGAGAATCTGTTAAGTTTGAGGCGACCTTCGCATAAAAGGCACTGAAGCCACAATATCGTGTGTTGATGGATATTGTGAGCAAGTGCATCATGAGTCTTTGGGGAGTTTTGAGCGGGACAAGTACCAAGAAGCTTCAGTTGATGGCGGCGATAGAAGCTTCACCCACCATGATTTTAATTTGAAATTCGATTCAGACGGTGAGTGAAGCGGAACCAAAGTTTTGAGGAAGATTGTGAGGCGATCTCAATCAAAGGCAAGATCCACCATGCCACCAAAATTGCTTACATTTTGGAGATGTGCGAAGAGAGGAGGAGGATATCTTCATGATTCGACCCCATTTCCTAAGTCCAAAATTCTCCTTAAACCCATTCTTTGCAAGGAAGCGGTGTCGGGGAAGAGAGAAAAGAAGGTAGAATCACCTTCTGCAGATTCTTTGAAAAAGACCCAACAAACTAGGGGGGAAGGTGTTGTTGGAGGCAACGATGGAGCAGGAGCAAAAATGATGAAGCGAAGAATCTTGCTCCAAAACGCGGTAAGATTGGTGGTTCTCACCGATGAAGATGAAAGTGATTCTCGAAGAGATTCAACCCGAGGGCCAAACCTTTCGAGTTCTCCATTACAAGTGTTGGCTCGAGGTTATCTCTCGGGACCACGAGGATCGAGGGAGGCGGAGTTTTTCCGAGGTGCTCGAGACATCGCCAAGTCTGTATAAAATTTCTCGGGAAATTTTCAAAGGAGCTCAGACCTCGAGAGATGCCTACCTCGGTGTGCGTGCTCGAGACAGAAGAGCCATTTCAGAGTCGATCTCAAGATGTGCAAGCTCGATCGACGAGCCAACTCGGACTCAAATCGAGGAAATACCAGTTCCAGCCTCGTAACCCACTCGGATGCAAACCGAGGACTCGACGCACAAACTTCGGGATCTTCACTGGAGACTTCGGAGCAGAATATTCTTGATGAGCTCTCGAGTGATCTACTTCTTGATCCCTTTAGCGTAAACTTCAAATGAACCGAGAGCCCGAGATGGAAGAAGGGGAAGGGCCGAAGAAGGCGAGTGGAGGAGCAAGGGGGAACGGTTCATACTTTGACCGATACTCGAGCTCGGCTCATACCCGACCGCAAGATATTTTCTTGATTAAGGACAATTTGTATTTATCCTCAATCGGACTCTTCCCGAGATGATTGATATTCTTTGCTTTTAGGGGAAGACCGGTGGAATGAGGAGACGGCCTTTCCGGGACCGACTTCTCGGGGTTGAAGGACAAAGCTCGGGATGAAAAACTCCGATTTTGATGAATTTGGTTCGGAGGAAGTTGGCCGAGAGGAGGGCAACCGGAAGTTGGTGCCCCAAGCGTGGAGACAAATCTCAAGATGGAGATGGGGACCAACGGGGAGATGTTGAGAAACAATCTCAGATTGAAAAGGAGACTTCATTGTTGATCAACCCGGATCTAGTCAACATCGACCGATGATAGTACTCTTGATCGAGGCGCATTTGGAGACCGGAGCTCGTAATGAAGCCGAGCTCAAGATGATCGACAAACACAGAGGTACTGTAAGATTCCCGAGATTGATCTCACTCGATAGAGAAACTTGAGAAGGTTGAGCCAATGATGATCAAGATTGCTCGGATGGAAGAAACGTTGGCCAATCAAGCTCAAAAGATGGGACGGTCTTAGTCACTCTTTAATCTGGTGCAAATTCAAAACACTCTAACCACCCGGATAACCTCCATGGAAGGAAAGTGAATGAGAAGTTCGGAGGGAGTCAAGGCCGAAGTTAAGTGATGAATCGAAGGTAAAACACTGTGAAAGTTTCGATTTCCTAGAGGTGAAACCGCGTAAAAGAATGAGGTACTAATCAAGTTCCATTGTTGAGGAAATGAGCTCAATGCTCATGACCAAGATGACAGAGATGTTCAAGGAAGCACTCTCTCGCCAGTTTTCCCACTTATTCAAGAATTTTCGTGGCCAAGAACCATCTAAGGAGGCCGGAAGGCTTAACAAGATCCGATAGCGAGGAGAAGTTATTTTGTGTGAGCAAAGAGCAATATCACATGGACCACAAAGCCTCTTGAAAGCTTTCTTCCAAATTACGGTGCCAAGAAGGGGGAAAAGAAAGTCAAGATCTCGGAAAGTTCATGGCGGCGTACATTGGAGAAGAAGGCCTCGAAAGATCTTTGAAATGTATAATCTAGCAAAAGCCTTTAAAGAAGTCTGAGACTCTTGAGAAGTTAAAGTTCGCTCGGTAGAAAAGCCTATCTACACTCGAAGTTTCGAGCAAGCTATGCTTGATGTTGCAAGAGAGAAAGTGAAAAGAGAAAAAAGGTTGGAACAAGCCAGTGCTGGCCGAATCGCTATATGAAGAGGAAAGCCTTGGGCGTTGTTCAACCTGAAAAGCAAGCGTGCAAAGGCTTTAAGCCAATCCGAGAAAACGATTCGGATGATGAAGAAACAAAAACTAAAGTGGAATCTGAAGTCTCAACCTCGAAGAAAGTCTTCAACACGAGAAATGCTCAAGACACTCCAAGAAGAACAAGCTAAGAAAGCCGCCGCTTCGGTCTCGTGAACGTCTATGATCAAGAAGAAGATAGGCGAAGAGCGTAAGCGAAGGAGTGATTTCGGGAAGTTTTGCAGCAAGAGGAAAGGAACATCAAAAGCACTAAAGTGGCCCCACGTTGATAAATGGATGCCTATCAAACTCAACGATATGTGGGAAGAAGTCAAGAGAACCTTCTGGTTCAATTATGATGTTCTCAGGGAATGGAGAGGGGAAAGCTCAGATCAGAATGAAGCTTTCATTGAATACCTTCTTATCTTCTATCCAAAGTATCTACAGAGCTGGATTAACTTTGCGGATGAAGGAGAGGTACGATAGTAATGTCGGTCCATATTCCTATCCACCTCCAAAACTTGATAATGGCTTGGTGAATGAGAAGGCCATTACTCAAGAGATTGCTCAGTATGCTGGTCAGTTGGGTTTAACAGGAAACAATCCGGACATCATCAAGGAAAGAAATGAGCTGAAGAAGAGATTTTTCGGAATGTTTGACCTGGAGGTGCCCGCTGATGAAGTTGAGAATGAAGCAAATCAAGAACAGAAGATCAAGAGCCAAAATCGAAGATCAAGATCAAGACTCGAGAAGATTTTGTATTCTTTAAATTTTGTCTTTTTGATTTTGTTGATAAACTCATTGTAATATGTAACGGGATACCAATCATCAATGAAGATTTATCATTATGCTCAAAAGATAATATCTCATTATCTTATTTACATGTCTTTTATTTTGATATGCCTGAATGAATGTCTCTGAACCGATTGTATGTTGATAAGGGAGAAATTGTTTAAGTATTTGGTAATGAACTAGTTAAAGAGATTCATTACTGAAGAAATTGCTGAATGATTAAACTGTTGAGAAAACGAAATTGTTGAGAGATTCTCTCGATTTAAGAAATTGTTGGGAGACAACCAATCTTGTAATAGGATAAACTAAAACCTGAGTATAGGTTATTTGTTTGTAACAAGATAGGTTTTGGCATCATCAAAAAGGGGGAAATTGTTGGGAGATGAATTTTAATAAAGATTTATGATTTTGATTAGATCCCAAAACCCCTGAGTATGACATGTTCAGAATGATCTTGATAGTTGAGTCAGGATTCAGTTTTTAGAATATTCAGGATGTTATCTGCAGAATGTATAGTCAGCAGATATAGTTGAGAGATAGTTGAAGGCTTGATGGAGGATACCGAAAATCAAGACTTCGGAGAAGACTCAAGACATCGGTCCAAGATAAACTACAAAGACTCAGAAGACCCTGAAGACTCAGAAGACTCTGAAGACACAAAGACTGAAGACTGAGGAACTAAAGATCAAGAATACTGAAGGCACAGTAATTACTGAAGACTCAGTAAGGTACTGAATGCTCAGTATGAACCTGAATGTTCCGAGGCACTGAATATATCTATCTGAAGGATGCAATACTGAGAAGATCGCGATTCCTTAGAAAGTTAGATATCTGCCAAGACATTCAAATGCAGACAAAAGGAACTAAGTCAGAAGTGTTGTTAAGGTTATATCAAACTCAGTGTTTGTAACCAAAAAGATCCGTTGAAGGTGTTTACCTTTAACTGGAGACAAAAGTCAAAAAGAGGAAGACAACATCAGATCATCACCGATAATCGACGGTGATGTGTCTCTGAAAAAAAAGATGTCAGATGTACAAAAGTTCCAGACTGCAAAAAGTGAAGACCGGCTACATGAAAGGCTATTGCCTAGAAAGTGTTAGGGAGTTTCAAACACTAAATATAGCCAATTCACACACCACAAGAGGGAACTCACGAAGCTGTCTCTCCAACGGATAGTTTTCAAGAGTGACCTTGGTGTATGCCTATAAATACTGGTGACCCTCTATATTGTAAGGTTACGGGAAATTTATACGCAACTTAAGAGCTCAAGCCTATTCTTGTAAAAGTTAAAAGCACTCGAAAAACTTAGAATTTCCCAAGTGCTTCAATATTGAAGAGAGCTCACTATACTAAGCCTAGCCTGATAAGAATTATCCAAAGCTTAGTCGAGATATCCTTACCCTTTGCATTGTGCTTTATTGTAAAGGATATCTCATCCTAGTTGGAAACCAACCAAGAAACCCCAAACCCTTGTGAAGGTAGTTGGAGTGTGTTTGTTGGTGAGAAGTGTTGTAAAGAGTTAGTAAACTACACGGAGTAGTCAGAAAACTCTAGAGGAGAAGTTAGTAAGCTACAGGGGTAGTCTGAAAGCTTGTGTGTGATTGAGTAAGTAAACTACGGAGGTAGTCAGAAAGCTCAAGGTCGGGTTGAGTAAGTAAACTACGTGGAGTAGTCAGAAAACTCAGGGCCGAGTTGAGTAAGTAAACTACGAGGTAGTCGAAGCTCGAAGTTGATAGTGAATTTCTGCGAAGTGTCGGGAGAGTGGACGTAGGAGCTTGAGTCTCTCGAACCACTATAATTCTTTGTGTTCTTTATTGCTTTCCTTATCTGTGCTTATCTGTTGCATTGACTTGATTTTGAAAGCATACTTTTCAGCGATATTGGTTGGAATCAATCCGGCTGAAGTTGCATAAGTGAATCACTGACCTAATCACTATTTCATAAAGGGAAGGTTTTCAAAACAAAGCTTAAAACGCAGTATAAACTAAGGGCCAACCATTCCGCTGAAAGTAGCTAGAAACGAGATAGTTACCAAACCGAACGCATTACTCTTCCGAGGGTTCGATAAGTTAGTTATATCGATCCAAGCAACTCGGGATCTCTGACACTCGGGACTCGGTTGGGATTATCGAGGTTTTTCGAAAAATTTCGGGATCACTTTGTCTCAATAGACTTTGACTCGAGAGCGATCTGTGCTTCTCAGAACCTAATCTTCAGGATTATCTGACCCAAGCTGACCTCAGTAAGAAAAAGTTTTAAAAACACTGAACACGTGTATTTCCCCCCCCATACACGTGTAAGACTCATTTGCACCGGGACCAACAGTTCCTAAGAAAAAGTATCCTTACATAACTTCTCACATTCATAAAGAAGAAATTGAAAGGATTGTGAAGGATTTGTTAGTCACTGGGGTTATTCAGCATAACAAGAGTCCATTTACCTCTCCAGTCATTTTAGTAAAAAAGAAGGATGGCACATGGAGGCTATGTGTCGATTAAAGGTATTTAAATGAACTTACCATCAAACACAACTATCCTATTCCCATCATTGATGAGTTACTTGATGAATTGAATGGGGCTAAGATGTTTTCCAAGATTGATTTAAGGTCAGGATATTTCCAGATCCTAATGAAGGAAGAACACAAGCGTTTGACTGCTTTCAGAACTCACAATGGCCACTATGAGTTTTTAGTGATGCCATTTGGTCTATGCAATGCACCTGCTACCTTCCAATCTCTAATGAATCAGGTCTTTAGGGATCATCTAAGGAAATTTGTACTAGTTTTCTTTGATGACATCCTGGTGTATAGTGTTGATATGAAGCAACACTTACTCCAGTTGGAATCAGTTTTACAGCTTCTCAGAGATAACAAGTTGTTTGCAAAGAGAAGCAAGTGTAGTTTTGGGCAGACCAGGGTGGAGTACCTTGGACATATTATCTCTAAAGATGGGGTGGCTACTGATCTTGAAAAGATTGAGTGCATGGTTCAATGGCCAAAACCACAAACCATCAAATAATTCAGAGGGTTTTTGCGTTTGACCGGTTATTATAGGAAGTTTGTGAGAGGTTATGGCTTCATTAGCAAGCCTCTCACTTCTTTATTGAAAAAAGACAGCTTCAAATGGAATCCTGAAGCAGATTTAGCTTTTCAAAAATTGAAAGAAGCTATGGTGACTGTTTCAGTACTAGCATTGCCTGATTTCACCAAGAAATTTGTGGTGGAAATTGATGCTAGTGGGAAGGGTATTGGAGCAGTGCTCATGCAGGAGGGTAAACCCATTGCATACATGAGCAAGTCCCTGTGTCCTAGGAAACAAGCTCTTTCCATCTATGAAAGAGAATTCCTAGTTGTGCTTATGGTTATACAGAAGTGGAAACACTATTTACAAGGCCAAAAATTCACTATAAAAACTGACCAACATTCACTCAAACACTTGTTGGATCAGAAGGTGGTTACTTCACTCCAACAAATGTGGATCACCAAGTTATTGGGCTTGGAGTATAACATACAGTACAAGAAGGGTTGTGAGAATAGTGCAGCAGATGCATTATCTAGGAGGGATTACACTTACAACAATTGTTCAGCTGTTACAACTGTTACTCCTACATGGTTGGAGCAAGTTGTAATCAACTACACTGGTGATGACTACATTCAAGAAGTTATCAAATCTAAGGGTAAGGATTCCACTACATTTCCCTTGTTTCAATTCACTAATGGTGTCCTAAGGTACAAAAGAAAGTTAGTGGTGGGTTGTAATCAGGGATTAAGGGAAATGATTCTGGCTTAAATGAATTCTACACCCTATGGAGGAAACTCTGGAGCTACATGTACCTATCAATGGCTTAAAGGTCTTTCTTCTGGCCTAACATGAGAGAAGATGTACTCAGATGGGTCAAATTGTGTGAGGTGTGTGCTAAAAACAAGTCTAGCCCAGGTCTATACCCTGGACTGTTACAACCCCTCCTTATCCTAGACCAAGCTTGGACCCATATCTCTATGGATTTCATAGAGGGGCTTCCTAAATCATGGGGGAAAGATGTGATTTGGGTTATTGTGGACAGGTACACAAAATATTCACATTTCATATCTCTCTCACATCCTTACACTGTTAACTCACTTGCTAAGGTATTTCTTGATGTCATCTATAAGTTACATGGCCTACCAGCTAGTATTCTGAGTGATAGAGATAAAATTTTCACTAGTGGTTTTTGGAGGGAATTGTTTAAACTGTTGGGAACATAACTTAACCTTAGTTCATCCTATCACCCTCAATCTGACGGCCAGACTGAGAGAGTGAACCAGTGCCTATAGCAGTACCTCAAATGTATGGTGAGTGACAACCCTAAATAGTGGCTTAAGTGGTTATCATTGGCTGGATATTGGTATAATACTAACTATCGTTCTAGCTTGAAAATGACTCCTTTTGAGGCTCTCTACGGGTATTCACCTACTGGCTTTGCTTTTGGTCCCTATTTGGACTCTACTACAGCAGAAGTAATAGATCTACTCAAACACAGACAGAGGATTACAGAGCAGATTAAGGAAAATTTGAACAAGGCACAATACCGCATGAAACTATACACAGATAAGAGCAGACATGAGCATTTTTTCGAGGTGGGGGATCAAGTATTCCTCAAGCTACATCCCTTTTGGCAGAGCTCAGTTCAATACCGGAAGAACCTCAAGCTATCATCGAAGTATTTTGGTCCATATACAGTCTTGCAAAGGGTGGGAAATGTTGCATATAAGTTAGATTTGCCCTTGGGATCTAAGATCCACCCGGTCTTCCATGTGTCCCTACTCAAGCAGCACATTGGGCAAAAATACGTACCTTCACAGATCCTTCCAAGTATTGACAGCAACGGTCTCTTCACGCTCCTTCCAGTTCGTATCCTCGATGGTCGCGTTCACCTGGAAAAAGGACACGAGAAAGAACAGTTTAAGATTCGTTGGGTTGCAGAGGAATGGAAAGTAGATTCATGGGAGGATACCGCCTCACTCAAATACTGTTTCACCGGATATCATCCTTGGGGACAAGGATCTTTCGTTGGAGGGAGTATTGTTACGAGAATGGAGGTAGACGGAAAGAATGGTGGAAAAGGAACGGAGGAAGACGAAGAGGAGCTAGGGTTTTCAGACAAGAGTGGTGTACTTGATTCTCAGTGTCTGAAAGAGGGCATTATATCCGTTAGGCCTTCAGCAGAATTGGGCCGAAGAATTAATTCAATTAAAGGGGGGATTATTCCAAGTGGGCCGAACTATGTAGGGGTTGCTACTTATCATGCCCATGAGTGATTAATAAATGGTCATCGGCCCAGTGAAGACATATTTACATTTTAGTATTTTAATTTCCCTAAATTGCACACTTGTGTGTGGTCCCATATTGTGGTTACTTATTGGCAGCTGGCCAATTGTTATCGGTATCAAGAAAATATTCTAACTTCTTGTTGTGTTCGATATAGTAATTCGGGCTTAATCGAACACATAAGAGCGACACGTGTATGATTTAAATATTACATGCCTAATGGACAAATATTCGCCACTCAGATCAGGAAACAAAAAAGGAATCAGATGAGCTAAGTCAAGAAGGCCATGAGCAAATCTGAGGACTCAGGCGGTCAAAATACTCAGAAATCCTAAAAGACCTCAGATATCCTGAGGGTCAGTACGTTCGCGACTCAGATATCCTGAGGATCAGTATGTTTGCGACTCAGAATATCCTGAAAGGCTCAGATATCCTGAGGATCAGTATGTTCGCGACTCAGAATATCCTGAAAGGCTCAGATATCCTGAGGGTCAGTATACTCGTAATTCAGATATCCTGAAAGGATCAGGTATCCTGAGGGTCAGTATGCTCGCAACTCAGATATCCTGAAAGGCTCAGATATCTGAGGGACAGTATGCTCGCACTTCAGATATCCTGAGGGACAGTATGCTCGCATCTCAGATAATCCTGAAAGGCTTAGATATCCTGAGGACCACAGTATGCTCGCAGACAATATTCTGAAGACTCAGGCATCCTGAAGGGTCTGAGTGTTCGACACTCAGATATCCCGAAGACCCGAACATCCTGAGGGCTCAATATGCTCGGGCAGTGTTCCAGCATAAAACTGACATGTTTAAAGGGGCGAACAAAGCATCCAACCGAACAAAAGATCAGTTTGGACGACCAAAAGGGCATCTTATTGACAAGCAAAAGTGAAGATCAATCTAGAAGACGAAGTTGGGAACGTGGCAACACCACCTGGATTCTTGCATGATCCGAAGTCTCCAGCTCATGCTTACCAACCCAGCTCATGCTTGTCGGAGTGCTATAAAAGAGAGAAAAAAAAAGAAGAGAAAGGTTCAGAAAAATTTCCTAGAAAAAGATATACCCACACAAAAACTTCTCCGGAGAGGTGAGGAACGAAAAAATCGAGAGATTATCCACACATACGGAAACCTTAGCACTCATATGCAAAATCTCCAAATTATCTTCATTTTGCATCGATTCATCTTCACGAGATGTATCAAATATTGTACGTGTAAAGCTCATAATCCCACATCCTGACTTGGTATGCCCCAGAGTAGTCATTTCTTGATGAACTGGGTTAACAAATTCATCTTATTTACAGTTTATTTTACAAGTGCATGTTTTGTTTGTGAGACATTCCCAAATTAGCCACATAATATTCCTCGAATAAAATGGCTCCCAACAACTGGCGCTAGAAGGAGGGTGCTTTGTAAAAAAAAAATCAATCCATACACAAACCCTTAGTTAGCCGAGGTAGAAAAAAGAAATATAATGCCTCAATCTAGGAACACACAAACGGGGAGGTCGGGACAAAGTCGACCGCATGACCAGAAAGAGGCTCAGCGCCAGCCTCATAAAGATCAGACAGTGGAGACCATTAATCTTGAGGATATTGCCAATGATCCGGCGGCTACAACAAGGGCCATCTCTTTCTTGCTACGAGCGCAAAAAGAGAGGGCTGAAAAAGAGTTGGCCAAGTTAGAAACTCAAGAACATGAAGAGCAACGCTCGCGTACACCTGATAGCGAGCAAGTTAAAAAGAAAATTGCGAAGCGGGCGAACAAAAAAGCCGATGATACGTCTGATGACGAACAGCCTCAAGGGTCTAGACCATCAGCGTTTGGACTCTTGAGGCTCTCGGCCAAAGACCGAATCGGCAATAACAGGCGGCAGGATCCTGGAAAGGAACAACCAATAAAAATACCCGCACCTTCAGATCTTCATGACCATCCGCATGCCGAACAAAAATCGGCAGGAACAAAATTATCTATCCATCATCGATTGGGTAGTCAAGCACGAACTTGGAAAGGGGGACTGCCCCATCACGAGCATGACCCACTGGGTCCTCATGATGAGAAATAGCCCCGATCTAAGTCTGTCAGTTCCACAAAACTTACGGAAATGCAAAAAGCCATCGAGGGCTTACAGGCCGACCTGGCCGCGACCAAAGGCCACCCTCAAGCGAGCACAATACCCTGCTCGCCATTGTCACCAGCAATTATGGCGGCTGAAATACAAGAGAAAGTGGCAAAGTCCCGACCGCCAATTCCCATATTCGATGCTGAGTCTGACCCACATGTCCATCTCAGCAAATACTCAGACTTTATGATCGCGATGGGGGCCACAGACGCAACACAGTGCCGATCATTCCCCATGACTTTAGGTGATCGTGCACATAGATGGTTTTCTATTTTGCCAGCTGCGTCTATCACATCTTTCGCTCAATTGGGACAACAATTTCTGTCCCACTTTTCATCCATGTGTGCTCGCCCTGTGCCAAAACAAAGGTTGGCGCATTTCTCCCAACTAAAAGGTGAGGCTGATCGAGCATACATAGAAAGATTTGATAAATGTTTGTATGATGGAGCCCCCGTCGAAGAGGACACTAAGATCCTCGCGGTGGTCGGGGGCCTGACCCTGAATACTGATATGTGGAAGGCCATGCATCAAGACTGGCCGAACACATACTCAGAATTCCGAGAGCGAGCGGCCAAAATTATAGTCATGCAAGATTTGCTCGGCCAGTCACAATTGGGTCAGGAACCTACAACTAGGAAAGTTTTCGGGAAGAAACTGATGAATGAAGGGGGGTACAAACCCCCAGGCTCATTCAAACCTTTTGAAGAAAGATCAGAAGCAAACGCCCTACGAAGTCTTTTGGGCGTTTCGGCGGAAACAATCTTTAATCAAATGAGAGATCGGGACATGTTGGAAAGGCCGAGAAGAATCATAATGGATAAACGTCGGCTTAATGCTTCCAAATATTGTAACTACCATGAGTACATTGGGCACAATACAGAAAATTGTCGTGATTTACTCCGCCAACTTTGGAAGCTATACGAAGATAATCGTCTTACCCAATTCTTAAAAAAGCCAGCGAGCAGAGATCCTCGAGCTGAGAAAACAGGAGATCGAAGGGGTAAGCGAAAAGCCGAACAAACTTCTGACAGTGATCCCGAAGAATCGCGCAAGAGGTCCGAGTCATCGAAAAGAGGGCCTCCTACTGTGGGAAGAGGTCGAGAAAGTCAAGAAATTCACATGATACGACCTGAGTATGGTCCAGTGGGTGGATGTTACCAGGCACCAACATTATCGAACAGACGAAAAAAGATGGAGATGCGTGCCATGCAAAACATCCATCAAGTAAAAGTGGCGAGCACATCAGCTAGCACACCACCCTCTCATCAAATTATGTTTTCAGAAGACGATCTCAACAGAATCATAACTCCCCACAATGACTCCTTAACCATCAGTGCTCGACTCCTCGGGTTGAAGGTGCACCGCCTCCGGGTTGACACCGGAGCTTAAGCGAACATTTTGTTCGTCAGTACCCTTCACCAGATGGAAAAACAAGTTGGGGACTTGAGCAGTTATATTGAACCATGCGATCATACCATAATGGGATTTGGGGAATCTATAACCCGACCTTATGGCATGATTAGGTTAGGAGTCGAGTTAGAATCAACTCTGAATCCGGAGATCCGACGAACTAGAATGCTAAATTTTGTAATTGTCGATGCTCCGTCAACTTATAACGGGTTTCTAGGTCGCCCGTTTATTCAGGAATTTAAAGCGGCCTGTTCTACGTATTACTACTGTGTTAAATTTCCAACACAAGATGGAACAGGTAGCGTAAAAGGGGAAAGAAAGCTCGAGATTGTTTGCTATCATGTGCACCAGGAAAACAAAATATTGTCAACATGATGGAACAAACATGGGAGATTGGTGAGTCAAGCCAGCGAGCAAATACCTCACCTCAATATCTTCCGACGAACATGAGTTTGACGAGCACACAGTTCTTCGCGCGAACACAGGTTGCGCGAACACAGAACCCGGGGTGGCAACTCATGCCCCAGATCTCCTAGATCAAATGGGTATTGATCCGCCGAACGAGCAAATGGACCTAGAACCTCGCATAGGTTTCGAACCCATGGAGGTTGATGACGAGCCCCGGAGGTCCATTCAAGATCCTCGGTGGAAGCAAAAAAGAAAGCGAGCGACTCCTGTCGAACAACTGGAATCCATCAACATAGACCCGAACAGACCCGAGTTAGAAGTGTTCATTGGGTCAGAATTACTTGAACCAATTCGAACATAAATTATTGCTTATCTTCAAGCAAACTTGGATGTGTTCGCATGGTCGCACGAGGACATGGTTGGCATAGATCCGAAACATGCATGCCATTCCCTCAACCTCGATCCAATACAAACTCCAGTTATTCAGAAGCGCGGAAAGTTTAGTCCGGAAAAGTATGCGGCCATGAATAGTGAAATCAAAAAGTTGCTCGACAACAAACTTATTCGAGAGGTGAAATGCCCGAGATGGCTTGCGAACCCTGTGCTCGTTCGCAAGCCCAACGGATCTTGGAGGCTATGTATTGATTTCACTGATTTGAACAAAGCATGTCCAAAAGATAACTTCCCAATGCCGCATATTGATTATTTGGTCGATAATACAGCAGGCCATGAGCTCATGACCTTCATGGATGCTTTTGCTGGTTATCACCAAATACCTATGCATCCGGACGATCAAAAGAATACGGCATTCTGCAGTGAAAAGAACATGTATTGTTGGCAACGCATGCCGTTCGGATTAAAGAATGCCGGAGCAACGTATCAACGTTTGGTGAACAAAATGTTCGACGGACACATAGGCCGAACAATTGAGGTATACATTGATGATATTGTGGTAAAGAGTGAACATAAGGAAGACCACATCACTCACCTCGCACAAACCTTCGATATACTCAGGAAGTATAATATGAAACTAAATCCAAAGAAATGCAGCTTTGGGGTTCACTCAGGAAAATTCCTCGGACATATGGTCGTCGGCGAGGAATCGGGTTAACCCATCAAAGATTAAAGCCATGCTCGATATGCAGGCCCCCAGGAATGTGAAAGAGGTCCAAAAGTTAACCGGACGTTTAGCCTCCGTCAGTCGGTTTATATCACGAACTGGGGACAAATGCAAACCTTTCTTTGATACATTAAAGAAAGGGAAATTCCAGTGGACCGAGCATTGCCAGAATGCATTCGAATCATTGAAGCAGTACCTTGCAGATACTCAGACGCTGTCTAAGCCTGTCCCAGGCGAACAACTCTATCTGTATCTTGCTGCGTCCGAACATATCTGTCGAGTGCGTGCTTTCGTCTGGCGAAGGAACCATACACTTGCCCATTTACTATGTAAGCCAAGTGCTTAAAGAAGCCGAGCTCCGGTATCCTCCACTGGAGAAATTAGCATATGCTCTTGTGATGAGTGTTCGAAAATTGCGACCATACTTTTTCGATCACTCAGTCGAGGTACTAACTACTTTCCCATTCTTAAGTCCTCCACCCAATCTGATACCCGTGATTACTTAAGTGGGCGGTGGAGTTAGGACAATTCGGTATAACGTTCGCTCCGCGAAGAGCAATGAAGGGCCAGGCTATGGCCGATTTTATGGTCGAGTTAACATATCCTCAAATACTTGAAAAAGCCGTCAACCAACCATGGCATATGTATGTTGATGGTTCATCAACAAGTTCAAGAGCCGGAGCCGGCGTAGTTCTCATCAGCCCAACTAGACAAACATTCACAACAGCCATCCGTTTTGATTTCCCAGCTACAAATAATGAGGCCGAATATGAAGCTTTGATCGCTGGACTAGATGGCAATGACAATGGGAATTCAGAGGCTGATGATTTATAGCGATTCTCAGATAATCGTTTATCAAGTGACAGGTGAGTAAGAGGCCCGTGGCGAACAGATGGCACAATATCAACAGCTAGCAAAAGAATTGCTCGAACACTTTGAACAAGTTTTCATTGAACAATTACCACGATTGGGTAATTCATTCGCTGATGCTTTGGCACGCCTAGCAACAGCAGAAGGAGTGACGAACACAACAGACATTGTGATCGTCACAACTTGTTCGCCATCAGTTCCCAGAGTTATGCTCGCCCAAATAACAGGCGAACAAGAAACTTGGATGACTCCAATCCTGAGTTACTTACAAAAGGGACTTCTCCCTGAAAATAAGGCACAAGCTACTCGCCTCAGATTACAATCTGCTCGTTATACTATCATAGACGAGCATTTGTACAAAAGAAGCTTCTCACTTCCACTGTTGAAATGTATTACTCCTGAAGAGGGTCATGTACTTCTAGAACAAATCCATCAAGGAGTATGCGGAAATCATACAGGTGGGCTCGTCCTGGCACACAAAATAATCAGATAAGGTTATTATTGGCCAACTCTCAAAAGATATTCGCGCGCGTTTGCTCGCGCGTGCCACAAGTGCCAGGTACATGCTCCACTTATTCATAGCCCACCTGAAGAATTAGTATCAGTTTATAGCCCATGGCCATTTGCTAAATGGGGGATCGATTTGATCGGCCCATTTCCTACTGGCACATCGGGAGTAAGATATGCTGTGGTTGCCGTGGATTACTATACTAAATGGGCTGAAGCCGAGGGCATTGTCAAAATTACCGAACAAAGAATGTGGAACTTTGTTTGGAAGAATATCATTTGTCGATTTGGGCTTCCCCAATCATTAGTAACTGATAACGGCAAACAATTCGATGGAAGTGAATTCAGACAGAATTGTGCTCGCTGGGGGATAAAAAAGCACTACTCAACTCCGTACTATCTCCAGTCAAACGGACAAGTTGAGGCCGTTAATAAAATCATCAAGCATACCCTCAAGGCCAGACTTGATAATTTCAAGGGGGGTGGATGGGCTGAAGAGTTGCCTGAAATATTATGGGCTTATCGAACAACCTTCAGAACATCAACTGCGGAGACCCCGTTTGCTCTGGCGTTTGGTGCGGAAGCTGTTATACCCACAGAAATCAAGATTCTAAGTCATCGAACAATGACTTTCGGAGAGCATATTAATGACCAGGCGCTCGCCCTGAGTGCAGACCTGCTGGAAGAAAGAAGGACGGAGGCTGGTTTCAATAATGCCATGTACAAAAAGAGATCAGAGAAGTTTTACAACTCCAAAGTTCGAATACGCAGGTTCAATGTGGGCGAGCTGGTTTTAAGGTGAGCAATGGGGGTATCAAGTGGTGTGTTCGGCCGAGCATGGGAAGGTCCGTTCAGAGTTCTAGAACGTTTGCCAAATGGAGCCTACGATTTGGAAGACCTAAATGGAATCCCATTATCCTACTCGTGGAATGCGTCAAATTTGAAAAAATATTATCAATAGTAGCGAGCATAGTGTCGGCCGAACACAATTGCTGATGTATCTAAAACGAACATAAAGGGCCGAACACAACCAGTTATTTAGTTCAAACGAGTAAGATAATCCTGAAAGAAGAACACATTATTTTCGATACGTATCTTCAGGAAAGAAATGCTGGCCAACACTATTGAAAAACAGAAGACACGTATCAGAATGAGTTGACAAGTGGTGGAAACCAAGCAGGGACGAGTCAATGTTTAAGCAAGAGCTGTCAAAAAGCTAAACAGATGTCAAAAGGGGGAGCAAAAGTAAGAGCCAGCACCAGCTAGTTAAACCAACACTAGCTTGGGAAAGTTCTATAAATAGGGGCATACTGATAGCTGAAAAAAGCAAAGAAATGAAAAAGAAAAAAAGAAAAATACTACGATTCTCAGAAGAAGGTTGGTTTAGTATGCCCCCAGACGTAGAAGAATCCAGCTCTCGATTCAGCAATCATTCAGCTGAATCGAGCATCTGTCCTGATACGAGTTTTTTACCCCGTATACTTTGTGAGCACAGGTTGAAGCCCGTTGCTGGACTCAAGATGCTCGGAAGAGCCACTCCACGTTACTCACTGCTTATGCAGTAGTAAGTCACTAGTCCCCTATGCATCCCCAAAATCTCCTCCGAAGGGGAGGGATGTCATAGTGTCCGCTCAAAGCAATACGCGGACGCTGATGCTCAGGCATCTATTAAAGGGGACGGAATGGTGCAAGCCGAACATTTTGCTCACACCTGATATAAGAGAGCAAGCATGCTCGCCACATGCTCATGTCCGCAGCCTCCCACATAATCACAGCTTGTCCAGGAGAGACAAAAGCTTATGATGCTGCTGCTTGAGCATGTTATCGAAGAAGGGTAGACAGGATGATGCGCCACATCCTTGTCAACATCAATTCCGCGGACAAGGTGAGGCCAGTTCGTGTCTACTCAAGACAAAGGTTAAAATTCAAAACCTTGCTCTGATATTTATAGCTGTGTAATAGATTAGTCTTCTTCAAATATGAAGGTTGTAATAGAATACAAAGTGTTGCAAAAAAGAAAGAAAAAATACATGTACTTTTGTTCGCTAAAGAGTTTCTAGTTCAAGCCTATTTGAGGTCGCACATAAGCCGGACGACCCGAACAAAGACGAACGAGCCCAAGTCTATGTTCACCGATTTAACGAAGTTCAGACTCGATTCCCACAAGAAAAGCGAGTAATGGGTACGTAGTCGCAAAAGATGACTCGTACTTACAGATACCCGTAGCAAAAGCGGGTGATGAGTGCGGGGTCGCAGCTAAATAAGACGGCCCTAGTACGAAGTGATCGCACCTAAATTAGACGATCGCGCACCAAGAAAGGAGGGGTTCATAAAGTAACCCATCTGGTCGCACCTAAATAAGACGATCAACCGATTGCAATGTCAATAAGACAATCAAAACCGAAAGAAGTCAGGAGCGGGCATAGGCAAACCCAATGTTCGAATTCATTCAGAAGAAAAGAGGCAAAAAGTTCGGAAAGCAACAAAGTTTAACACAAAGCAACAAAGCAAAAATCAAGCAACACAAGTATCAATTTTCATCCCAACAATTGTCAAACAGTCAGGTTAGAGGAGATAGTTCAGTATATAATCCATCCATTCAGTTGTAAATATGTTCGAACAAAAGACGAGAAGTCAGCAAAAATTACAAGTACTAAAGACATTGTTCGAGCAGAAAGTGAAGAAGACAAAAATTACACAGCGTATGTTCGATAAGATAAAAATAACATCAAGGAGAAAATTCATAATTGGGGGTAGACGGGAGAGAGATGTCGAATAAATCGTGCTCAGCCCCCTCAGCAACAACTCCTTCAGTACGGTCAGGTACCAAATGCTCGCCAGAAGGTACATTCTGCTAGGTCATAGGAGGTCCCCTTTGTTCGGCCAGCGCCTGATCGGTCCCAAGCTCAGTCTAGAGATTTTGGCCGGCATCACCAACAGTATTCACGTCTGAGCCATCTTCCTCATCCAGAATAGGATCATCAACTTTGATCCCTTTAGGAAGAATGGAGAAATCACACAGATCGTTCAAATCTGACATTGGAAGGTTGCGATCTGGTGGGTGACAAGAGAGGCAATTTGTTCGCTGCTGGAGGCATAGCGAACAGACCGGATGGCATCGGCGAAGGCACAAATGTATGAGAAGTTGGACATAGAATCTACGTACTCATCACCATGCAGCTTTGAATTTTCGAGACCCAAACGAGTGTTGGTCTCCTCAAAGAATGATGAGTTCTTTGTCGAAGCATCCTCTCATTTTCCATGGCCTCGACACCAGCTCGAAGTCTATGAAGTTCAACATTCATGTCCTCTTGTGCTCTTCGTATACTGACCACCTCCTCCTGAGAGTGGCTCAGTTCCTCCTTCGTCTGGCGAGCATCCTCCTGGGCCAAACGAACATCTTCCTGAGCTTGGCGAGCATTATCCTGAGCCTTGCGGGCATCCTCCTGAGCTTGGCGAGCATCGACTATGCCTTGGAAGCCCGACCGAGCCAACCTCGGTTCATCTCGAGCCCTGCTCACCGCCCCACCTTTTCCTCGAAGTTTCTGATCAAAGCCAAGTAATTGGCATGGAGGTTGGCAGACTGAGCATAAGCTTTCTCAAGAACGACCATAGACTGGCCCTGAAGCACCAGGCCCAGACGTAAATTTTCCAGAAGAGTGGGACCCGTAGTGGACTCTTCCAGATCGGTAGTCCATGACCGAACAGGAGTCTGGCAAGCCTTCTGAACATGCTCAGGAATGCCCGGAACCTTGCGAACACTCGGCGAGCAGTAGTAATTTTTCAGATTGGGCATCAAGGGCGCCGACCTGCTCAACCTACATATGTACCCGAGCAAATAAATATGAAAAAAGCGAACAAAATTAACCAAAGCAGAAGCAGAGCGACCAAAATGTACCTGCTCGCACGAGCCGGATCCCATCCCAAGAATGATTTATCCTCAGGGGACCGAAGTTCAAGATTCAATGGAGTCCATGATCGGGGTCCAGCAGGAGGTGGAGAAGATGTGCCAACCTCCATTTCAACGATTTGTGAAATTGGACCGACCACGGAGGCGGCGACTCTAATCACCTCGGCAGTAGGGGTTTGGGTCACCCTGATGGCATCAGTGCTCGTCTGAGCCTGTTCACTCGGCGCTTGTCCGAATTTGTTCGCTCGGTCCCTGATCGCCGGTTTCCACCCTAGGTCTCTTCGGCGGCGGAGCTTGTTCGCCAACCCCTTGCTCGCCTGAACGAGGGCTCCTTTGCGCTCGGCTTGATTCCCCAGGACCGGAAGTGGATCGCTTAGCCCTGCTCGCCTCTCCTCTACTGTCATTTGAGCCTCCCTCGGCTTTCGAGTCCGAAAGCAAGCTCTTGTATTTTTTTTCTCCGAATTTATCTCAAGATGTTCAGATGTACTTACAACAATGGTCACAGCGGGGAAAGCTATAAACAAGATAGTTCAGTACGAACATAAGGATAATAACGAGCAGAATGGCACAAAACATACAAATACAAGAGGCAATCCTTACCAGTAGGATTAACAGCAACAAGATGATGAGGAGGTACGAACAAACCTCCTTTCTTTCTCTCGAAGAAAGATTCGGAGTTCTCACAGATCGCTCCAAACGAGACTCGAGATCAATCGCCAAACGCTGCTGAAATAGCCGTCGTTTGTCTCTTTGTCCGTCGCAGAAGAATCCCTGAAATAAAAAGCGAGTTAAAATCAGTTCAACTTGAAGAATGAAAGACGCAAAATCACTTACTTCGGTACGCCCCGAAGTCAGTAGGGATGTCTAAACGAGCATTTGGTTCGCTTCCAGAGGCCGGGCTTTTCCAATCGCCCCCAACGAACCAAAACTTTTCCTTCCAATCACCGATTTTGTTCGCAAGACGTCCTCAATAATTTTGCACTTGGCATTAACCTGCATGAACAACCACCCATGTTCACCCCTCGGACGGGTCAAGTGCACCAATCGAGCAAGCTCATCTGCTGAGGGATAATATCTTGGCTTCATTTTGCCGAACAAAGTCAGGAAACTCATGATCATATGCCACCCGTTTGGCTTAAGCTGCGTAATGGTGATGTTCCACTCCACGAGCAAAGCGGGTGATGGCGAATGGAGGGGAAATCGAAGGCAACTTCCATTGTGTCTAAATTCTGACACAACCCTCGGGGGTTGGTCGGCCCGCCTCATCGAACCCGGTGCCCCAAAAAAGACATCTTTTGGAGTTTCATAAATCCAATGCAGCCGAGTAAGCCTATCAGCGTCAATTATGCTCGCTATCTTGCTCGCTGGGTACTCATTCTCAACCCCAATCCTATGAGCTTGCTCGGGTTAATTAAAACTATAACGAAGTGTTTATACAAGTATATCGTTGACTATGAGGGACACCAATGTATATCAAGCTCCGAATTTTGCTCGCCAACTACCCCTATGTTCGATTCAGTTATATTTCAAACGCCAAAATTCCCCCCTCACAACATTGTCGTTCCTATCTACATTGACATTGTCAACAGCCCTAGACCCAATTTGAATTTGGGGCAAAAAATTGTCACCTGAATTGTCCGAAGAATCATTGTGGGCTAAATCCCTATCCAATTCATTTAGGGCTTCGTCAGAATCAGAGGAAAGAACGGCAAACGGTTGCCGAATTTGCCAATGAATTCCTGAACCTGAGACATTCGTCTCTGGCGCATTTGCATCGCCACGGGGGATTCTACTGACAGAGGGGGAAGAAGAGGAACTATGGTGGTCTGATTCTAGGGGAACAGTAACGTTCGAGCAAAAGGCCATAATAACAATAACAGAAAGAAATGCAGCGGTTACCTGAGTAGAATTCTTCGCCGGAATGTTGAAACCCTCGCCGAAAATTTTCAGAACAGAGAAAAGGGTTTAAAGCGGAGAAACAAGGTATATATGAATGTTGGATTCGATTTCGAAAATCCGGCACAAAATACGAAACGACATCGACTATGGCCCAATAAGATTTTAACAGCCGGGCCCCATGTCGAAAACAAAGCGACCCGGCTGGGGGTATTGTTGTGTTCGATATAGTAATTCGGGCTTAATCGAACACATAAGAGCGACACGTGTATTATTTAAATATTACATGCCTAATGGACAAATATTCGCCACTCAGATCAGAAAACAAAAAAGGAATCAGATGAGCTAAGTCAAGAAGGCCATGAGCAAATCTGAGGACTCGGGCGGTCAAAATACTCAGAAATCCTAAAAGACCCTCGGATATCGCGAGGGTCAAGATGTTCAAGCGACTCGGATATCCGAGGATATCGCAAGATGTCGAGAATATTCCGAAGGCCTTCGGATATCCTGAGGATCAGTATGTTCGCAACTCAAAATATCCTGAAAGGCTCAGATATCCTGAGGGTCAGTATACTCGTAATTCAGACATCCTGAAAGGATCAGGTATCCTGAGGGTCAAGATGCTCGCCTTTCGGATATCCGAAAAGGCTCGGATATATGAGGGACAGTATGCTCGACTTCAGATATCCTGAAGGCTCAGATATCTGAGGGACAAGATCTAAAGCATCTCAGATAATCTCGAAGGCTCGGATATCCCGAGGACCACGGTATGCTCAAAGACAATAATTCGAAGACTCAGGCATCCTGAAGGGTCAGAGTTTTCGACACTCAGATATCCCGAAGACCCGAACATCCTGAGGGCTTAATATGCTTTCGAAAGGTGTCCAAAAGATAAAACTGACATGTTTAAAGGGGCGAACAAAGCATCCAACCGAACAAAAGATCAGTTTGGACGACCAAAAGGGCGCCTTAATGACAAGCAAAAGTGAAGATCAATCTAGAAGACGAAGTTGGGAACGTGGCAACACCACCTGGATTCTTGCATGATCCGAAGTCTCCAGCTCATGCTTACCAACCCAGCTCATGCTTGTCGGAGTGCTATAAAAGAGAGAAAAAAGAAGAAGAGAAAGGTTTAGAAAAATTTCCTAGAAAAAGATATACCCACACAAAAACTTCTCCGGAGAGGTGAGGAACGAAAAAATCGAGAGATTATCCACACATACGGAAATCTTAACACTCATATGCAAAATCTCCAAATTATCTTCATTTTGCATCGATTCATCTTCACGAGATGTATCAAATATTGTACGTGAAAGCTCATAATCCCACATCCTGGCTTGGTATGCCCCCAGAGTAGTCATTTCTTGACGAACTGGGTTAACAAATTCATCTTATTTACAGTTTATTTTACACGTTCATGTTTTGTTTGTGAGTCGTTCCCAAATTAGCCACATAATATTCCTCGAATAAAACGGCTCGCAACACTTCTCACTATCTCTCTCCAATTCTCTCTCTCCCTAATTTCTTCTCCCTCAAGATATCATTCTATCTGTGTTCATACATTTCCAGAAAATACCAAAATATTTTATGAAAAATTACAAAAATTCATCCTATCACTACAATTTGCTCTAACACATCGTTAAGTGAAATGTATTAATGAGGAGTTTCTGTCTACGGTACCTAATGGTACGAGAATATATTTGACTTTGGATAGTGTTTGTAGATCAAATTTTCTATTAAGAGATAATTGTGAGTTGTATTATGTTCATTCTTAGACTCTATTAGGAGATAATTGTGAATTAATTGTATTAAGTGTTGTTAAAAATATTATGCAACATAAATACCAACATATGAACAACGAAGTTTTAAAAATGCTTCGCAAATGATTTCAAAATTGTGTATAATCTTAATTCAAACTATACGAGCCTTATGGCTAAAAACTTCACTATAAAAAAGTAGTGATACAAACAAGGACCTTTTACAAGACCCCAAAAGGTATAGTGTAAAAACACACTTCTCTAAACAATCCTTTCCCACGTATGACTAGCGATCTTATCCAACCTAACATACATGTTACTTAGACAAAGCAAAATGGATAGGAATGTTGGTATACATTCAACCAGTACAAATCAAATAGCATCGACCTTCACACTCCTAAATGTACTAAACACTCAAGGTTGTTAATCGGAGATTACTCTCTGAAATTTGGAGAAGATAAATTGGAATATTGATCTTGTTCACTTGATTTCGTACAATGCAGTGCGTATACATAGAATTCGAACTCAACTGCATTGTCCTATCCACTAGGCTTGGTTTGGACAACCTAGAAAGTTTCCACACACCACTCCATGATCTTGTGGTAACCACCCATGATCTTTTCATTCCTCACTCTTACCATTGCAACCACTTTACATATAACTAATATGTCATCAACATACAGTGTACATCTAATAAAACTGGAGTTAGTATAAAAAGAAAAGAGCAAATTACTGAAGTTGTACAGAATGTTGTTCAACATATGAAACAACATCAATAATTATTATTATTGAATATAATTAATTGAACTAAATAAAAAAAATATTTTTTTATATTATTTTTACAATGTATTTGTTCCAAGACCCAATCAACTTTATATTTCTAATTTATTAGATCTAAAACTTGGTCAAATCTATATTTTTAAATTATAACTGTAAGTTAATTAATTATAATATTAATCGTGCCATGTGATGCATAAATATTATGTTCCTTAAAGTATCTAATGCAAATAGTATTAGAAAAAAAAATCTTCAATATAAATGATCTGATTATTAGTAGAACGATTTCATTTATTTTTAATAAGGACTTTGACTTTGACTTTATACTTTATTTAATAGATTTATTTAAAATTGAATTATCCTTAGTTTATGTTATACTTATTTAATTATCAGAGAATATCGATATACAAATAAAGATAAATAATTAGTTAATTTAGAACTCCCTCCGTCCCAACAAAGTTTGCCTCAACTTTTGGGCGCACATAATAAGAAAAATGTGTAATGAGTAGAGTATTGAAGGGTAATGTGGTAAACTTTTATGTATAAAGTAAACTAATTAATTGAATTGAGTGTATGTGTGGGCTCCGAAAGTAATGACATTTGGTGTAAATATGTGAATATTGTGAGGGTTTAGTTTAGCAAGGAACTTATTTTTTAGAGTGCGCAAATTTTTGTGGAACATACCAAAAAGAAAGTGAGGAAACTTTTCTGGGACGGATGAAGTATTAATTTATTGTTGAAAAGTATAAGATGAACTATAAGAAAATTTAATTTATTGTTTGGCTGAATTTTTTATTGGTATTGCTGGTAACTAAATTATATATTAATTAGCATTAATTATAAATTATATTTAACTAAAAATAATTAATTTAAAAAGTTTTTAAAATTTACACGATAAATTCTAATAGTATTAGTTTTTTTAATGAAAAAGTATCGATTAGTGAAATTACAAATTTTAAATTCATTATTATAAATTGAATCTTATCTCGGTATTCTTAAAGATGACATTCTTCCTAAAATTATGATTATTATTAATATTTGAATATCAATTCGTGGTTTAAAAAGGTTATATACACTTCTATAACTTTAGTCTATTTAAAAAGGTTATATACACTTCTATAACTTTAGTCTATTTTTATGTTTTTATAAGTTTCATTTTATTTATGATATAATATAATTTACGTTACATTAAAATTTTAATTTCAATTGCCGAATTTATGGTCTTGAAATTTTCTCATAGTCAACGTCTTCCTTTATCCATATTTTTTTTTACCAGATACATTATATTAAACACATACTATATAACTTATAATTTAAAATAAGAAATTATTGAAAATATGCACATGCAATATTAGAAAATAATTCACATCCATGGACGGATCTATTAGGGGGCTGCACCGGGCTCCAGCACAGTGCAAGCCCCCACTAATCTATTATATATATATACATAATATGTGAATGAATTCAATACATAAATTTAAGCCCAATCAAATATTATTTTCTATTTTATAGTTAATATGCAATCTTCGGTGTAAAATTAAAGTTCATCCCCACACTCTCTATTCAATTATTAAATTAAGATACAACTTGATATAAATATGTTTTCCTAATCTATCATGTCACTCCTTCTTTTTTCTTTTCTTATTAAAACTTAATTAAACTATTAAAATTCAAGAATTTTATCCACAACAAAAATTATATTTTATTGTAATTTTGAATGTGCTTTCTTGAGGCTCTCACACCCAAACATTTAGAGTATAATCATTTGAATATGGTTCTATTTTTTTCATTTAGTATTTTTATTTATTTAACTTGTTCAATAATAAATATCTACATTATTCTCTTAATTTTTGTCCTTTTCTTTTGCGGAATATGTATGAATAATTTATATTTTATTGTTATATGTTGTGATAATTATAAGTTTTTGGACACTTTAATGTTAGAAAAAGAGAGATTATAAATGTAATAATGTATTAACATAAGTTAAATGAGATATTTTTTTTAAACTGACAAACGTTTCTTGAAATGATTAAAAAAATATTGAGCATATGTTGCATAATTTTATTTTAACTAAATATTATTTATTAATAGAAAAATAAATTATTTTATAAATAAACACCAATATATTTTGAAATATATTTTGTTAAAAGTATAGAAAAATTCCGACTTAATTACTGATGAGTTTTATGTTTCAAAGTCCCATATGACACCACCTAAATCAATATATTAAAAAAATACTAAATATAATTATAAAATTGTTACGAAACTTCGTAAATTTTCAGCCCACCCCACCTATAAATCCTAGATATGTCCTTGTTCACATCTATATATTAAATTCATCAAATTAATTAAATATTTCAATTATATAATTTAAAATTAATAATATAAAAATATTATTTTCAATTCAGTTATTTGTTAGCATTAATTATAACTTACAATAGATGGATGGACTAGACCAAAAATTAATAATTGAAAATTAAAATGTAAGTTAAACTCATAAATTATTTGAAAGATTAAAATTATTTTAAAAAAAATGAATAATTAAAAGTTAAATATTAAAATATTCTAAATAACTCTTAATAATATTTTTAGAATTTAAAACAGAGGTTTTATGATATGAGGTGGTTCACTTTTCATAGATGAGGAATATGTATATGAGAGTATTTTATACATTGCAATAACACCCTCTATTGTTAGTTGTGACCGTTGCACGTTCTTCAAGTAATAAGGACAATCCATTAAAATATAAAAAAAATTGTATAGATTTAGTTTATGTCATGAATCTTGCTTTTAATTCATTACATTTGACTATATTTAGAAAATAATACGGGTCAAGTTTAATAGTTTAGAAAAATGTGTTAAAAATAAATAAAATGTTTAATATAATCAAACTTTATAGCATATATTTGGTTCATAGGAGACCAACTCCTATTAAAATTAATGAATAAATGAATAAGTAGGTAAATTAAATCAATTTCACTTTTAGCGTCGCACACCAAAACAGGGCATGCCCCTTAATTAGTCCAAACAAATATAGAAGGTAATACCAATTTGAAGGCATGTTGTGACATGAAAGGGAACAATGCCGCCACAATAATGCATGAGACTAGATGATTGGTCAAATTGATTTTGTATTTGGACAATATATCTTGAGCTGGTCTCTTGTGCAATAAATGCACTGTGCACAGTATAGTGTATTCTTAAAATATACAATTTATTACACTAAAATATGTAATCGGTGTTTGTAAAACAAATTTTATGTTTTAATGTAAATAAGTTATATATTTCAATATAATAAGTTCTATATTTAAAAAATAGAATATGCATGGTACATTTGATGCATTAAATATTAATGGGGGGCTCATTATTAGGTGCAAAATGGAACACTATATTACTATAAGGTGCAACCAACTAAAACCCTTACTCTTACGTACCAAATTGGTAGTAAAAACCCTATAGTACCCTTATTAACCTTGCTTCCCCAAAATCCCAAAAGTAATATTTCAAAAGCGCATTACTGTTCATGATGAGACGGGGATTTGGCTTCCCAATGCAGAGAAATTCAGACGCTATCATTTCAATACTACCTTCTCCCCAAAGATTGCTAACCATTCCAGAAGAAAATTTTAATTTTCAAAAATCCATCGAAAACAAAAGAAGATCTCTCACTAAGATACTTTCCGGCGAAAGTTTTAGGCGTTTTATGGGTTATTTCCGGCCGATTTCTTTGTTACTTGTTGTCCATTTCTGTATTTTATGCAGGTAAGATACAGTCTATGACTTTATTCTCCAGTTCGTGTTTCATTTGTTTAATTTTCTATTTTTTTGTTTTGTTTTACTTTGGCAAGTGATGGTGGGCGAAAGACGAAGTAGACGTTTGAGTGGAGAAAATTTGGTTCACTCCAAGAATAAAAAGAAAACCCGAAAAAAAGGTATGTTGTGGTATTATTTGTGTTCGTTTTACTTTAGTATTTTGAAGAAGCTTTTGTTTAAAAAACCTTTTGTTTTGTTTTCTTGTGATTTACAGCTTATTCAAGCAGGAAGAAACAAGTCAAAACTCGAAAAGCTAGTCCCAAAACTCGAAAAGCTAGTAGAAAAGGTAGGGGAAATTACTTGGAGGTTCAAAATACTCCTAGTAATTACTAAGAGGTGCAACCAAATCCAACTATTAGTCATAGGTACAAAGTGGGTCATGAAAACAAATGGTGTTGAAAAGCACAGACGTACATTTTATTTGCACAAACCAGTTTTCAAAATAAATTATCATAAAACAGATAGTTTCGCACACAAGTTCATCTCATATGCTAATATACAGATATATATCAATTTTTTTTTTTGACACAAACTCATTAACTTAAAAAAGTAAAAAGTAGACCAGGTAAAAAAAACCCTGTTTATGGAAAAAAAAGGGGCCCAACGAATAAAACAAAACAACAACATCAAGAAACACCTGTGTCTTTGCAAGTTTACCTTTTCGGGGGGCTCATTATTAGGTGCAAAATGGAACACTATATTACTATAAGGTGCAACCAACTAAAACCCTTACTCTTAGGTACCAAATTGGTAGTAAAAACCCTATAGTACCCTTACTAACCTTGCTTCCCCAAAATCCCAAAAGCAATATTTCAGACGCGCATTACTATTCATGATGAGACGGGGATTTGGCTTCCCAATGCAGAGAAATTCAGACGCTATCATTTCAATACTACCTTCTCCCCAAAGATTGTTAACCATTCCAGAAGAAAAAAACAATTTTCAAAAATCCATCCAAAACAAAAAAAATTCTCTCACTAAGATACTTTCCGGAGAAAGTTTTAGGCGTTTTCTGGGATATTTCCGGCCGATTTCTTTGTTTCTTGTTGTCCATTTCTGTATTTTATGCAGGTAAGATACAGTCTATGACTTTATTCTTCAGTTCGTGTTTCATTAGTTTAATTTTCTATTTTTTTGTTTTGTTTTACTTTGGCAAGTGATGGTGGGCGAAAGACGAAGTAGACGTTTGAGTGGAGAAAATTTGGTTCACTCCAAGAATAAGAAGAAAACCCGAAAAAAGGTATGTTGTGGTATTATTTGTGTTCGTTTTACTTTAGTATTTTGAAGAAACTTTTGTTTGAAAAACCTTTTGTTTTGTTTTCTTGTGATTTACAGCTTATTCAAGCAGGAAGAAACAAGTCAAAACTCGAAAAGCTAGTCTCAAAACTCAAAAAGCTAGTAGAAAAGGTAGGGGAAGTTACTTGGAGGTTCAAAATACTCCTAGTAATTACTAAGAGGTGCAACCAAATCCAACTATTAGTCATAGGTACAAAGTGGGTCATGAAAACGAATGGTGTTGAAAAGCACAGACGTACATTTTATTTGCACAAACAAGTTTTCAAAATAAATTATCATAAAACAGATAGTTTTGCACACAAGTCCATCTCATATGCTAATATACAGATATATATCAATTTTATTTTTTTTGCACAAACTCATTAACTTAAGAAAGTAAAAAAGTAGACCACGTAAAAAAAACCCTGTTTATGGAAAAAAAAGGGGCCCAACGAATAAAAAGAAACAACGACATCAAGAAACACCTGTGTCTTTGCAAGTTTACCTTTTTGGGGGCTCATTATTAGGTGCAAAATGGAACACTATATTACTATAAGGTGCAACCAACTAAAACCCTTACTCTTAGGTACCAAATTGGTAGTAAAAACCCTATAGTACCCTTACTAACCTTTCTTCCCCAAAATTCCAAAAGAAATATTTCAGACGCGCATTACTTTTCGTGATGAGACGGGGATTTGGCTTCCCAATGCAGAGAAATTCAGACGCTATCATTTCAATACTACCTTCTCCCCAAAGATTGCTAACCATTCCAGAAGAAAAATTCAATTTTCAAAAATCCATCCAAAACAAAAAATATTCTCTCACTAAGATACTTTTCGGCGAAAGTTTTAGGCGTTTTCTGGGTTATTTCCGGCCGATTTCTTTGTCTCTTGTTGTCCATTTATGTATTTTATGCAGGTAAGATACAGTCTATGACTTTATTCTTTAGTTCGTGTTTCATTTGTTTAATTTTCTATTTTTTTGTTTTGTTTTACTTTGGCAAGTGATGGTGGGCGAAAGACGAAGTAGACGTTTGAGTGGAGAAAATTTGGTTCCTCAAGAATAAGAAAAAACCAAAAAAAAAGGTATGTTGTGGTATTATTTGTGTTCGTTTTACTTTAGTATTTTGAAGAAGCTTTTGTTTGAAAAACCTTTTGTTTTGTTTTCTTGTGATTTACAGCTTATTCAAGCAGGAAGAAACAAGTCAAAACTCGAAAAGCTAGTAGAAAAGGTAGGGGAAATTACTTGGAGGTTCAAAATACTCCTAGTAATTACTAAGAGGTGCAACCAAATCCAACTATTAGTCATAGGCACAAAGTGGGTCATGAAAACGAAAGGAGTTGAAAAGCACAGACGTACATTTTATTTGCACAAACCAGTATTCAAAATAAATTATCATAAAACAGATAGTTTTGCACACAAGTCCATCTCATATGCTAATATACAGATATATATCATTTTTTTTTTTTTTGCACAAACTCATTAACTTAAAAAAGTAAAAAGTAGACCAGGTAAAAAAAACCATGTTTATGGAAAAAAAGAAGGGGCCCAACGAATAAAACGAAACAACAACATCAAGAAACACATGTGTCTTTGCATGTTTACCTTTTCGGGGGGCTCATTATTAGGTGCAAAATGGAACACTATATTACTATAAGGTGCAACCAACTAAAACCCTTACTCTTAGGTACCAAATTGGTAGTAAAAACCCTATAGTACCCTTACTAACCTTGCTTCCCCAAAATCCCAAAAGCAATATTTCAGACGCGCATTACTGTTCATGATGAGACGGTGATTTGGCTTCCCAATGCAGAGAAATTCAGACGCTATCATTTCAATACTACCTTCTCCCCAAAGATTGCTAACCATTCCAGAAGAAAAATTCAATTTTCAAAAATCCATCCAAAACAAAAAAATTCTCTCACTAAGATACTTTCCGGTGAAAGTTTTAGGCGTTTTCTGGGTTATTTTCGGCCGATTTCTTTGTTTCTTGTTGTCCATTTCTGTATTTTATGCAGTAAATATCTGATCTATGACTTTATTCTTCAGTTCGTGTTTCATTTGTTTAATTTTCTTTTTTTTTGTTTTGTTTTACTTTGGCAAGTGATGGTGGGCGAAAGACGAAGTAGACGTTTGAGTGGAGAAAATTTGGTTCACTCCAAGAATAAGAAGAAAACCCAAAAAAAAGGTATGTTGTGGTATTATTTGTGTTCGTTTTACTTTAGTATTTTGAAGAAGCTTTTGTTTGAAAAACATTTTGTTTTGTTTTCTTGTGATTTACAGCTTATTCAAGCAGGAAGAAACAAGTCAAAACTCGAAAAGCTAGTCCCAAAACTCGAAAAGCTTGTAGAAAAGGTAAACTTGCAAAGACACAAGTGTTTCTTGATGTTGTTGTTTCGTTTTATTCGTTGGGCCCCCTTTTTTTTTCCATAAACAGGGTTTTTTTTACCTGGTCTACTTTTTACTTTTTTAAGTTAATGAGTTTGTGCAAAAAAAAAAATTGATATATATCTGTATATTAGCATATGAGATGGACTTGTGTGCAAAACTATCTGTTTTATGATAATTTATTTTGAAAACTTGTTTGTGCAAATAAAATGTATGTCTGTGCTTTTAAACTATAGTTGTGTGCAAAACAATGTAAAGGCTGAAATGCAAAAAAAAATATCTTTAATATTTTCGTCTCTGCTTTTAAAAACTTAGTGTTTGTACCCTGTCATTATACAACATTTAAAAAGATATTTGTGACCATGATTGTTGTAGGTAAAGAGGTGGATAGTGAAAGCAACACATCGCATAGTTCGGGTAAGTGTTTGTTGTACCTCCCAAAAGAATATGTTCTCTGTTCTTCAGTATTTGTGAATATGTATTGATGTTTTTTTTTTTTTTGTAATGGTGTTGTACGGATTAAATGTTTTTATTATAGAGGATGAGTCTTATTTGGGTACTGATACAACAAGCTCGGGATGCCAGTCTGATGGTATGTAGTTTAATTATGTAATTTTATTATTCTAAAGTACAAAACTAAGGTATAAAACTTTTATTTTGTTTGCAGATGATAGTGTACAATACAAGGATGTGGTGGATGCTTCGACATCGGAGTATAGTAGTGACGGTGCTAAGAAATTGAAGAGGAAGAAGTTGAAGCCCACTAACGAGTTTGGTAAGTTGATTTACTAGTGAAGTTGTGTTTTTTTCCAGATTTATGTTTATTGTGCAAAACTGTTTTACTAATGTGCATTTTTTTCTGTAATTTTGATAAATCCTCATTAGGTGGTGTGAAAGTCAAAAAAATTGTTATGTACTACAGAAGCAATCTAAAAACATGCATCAAGGATCTGAAGTCTTTAAATTTTGAAGATAATCATCTGAAGGAGATTAGGAAGACACCGTTTTGGTATATGTTCAATGCAATATACCAAAATGATGTCGCATGGTTGAGATCAAGGTGTGATAAGAAGGAGGATGTCATAAGGAAGATCCTGATGTGTTATGATGAAGATACTGAAAATTTTATTATTTGGCTGATTTTTGGAATTGGAAGTGGGCCAGATGTAATACCTTTGAAAAACCCCGAATATGATATGCCTGAATGGGTGAGCCGTTGTTTTGGAGAAGTAAAGCAAGTTGCTTTGTACAAGAAGAAGATTTTGAAAAAACTTAAAGTTATGCTGAATAGAAATGATGAATTTAGCTCAAGAGATGTTGCTAGGATGACCAGCTATTATCTGCTTGCTTCGGTACTGTCCCCAAACCAGAACTCGGCAATTTCGTTACATCTAACAGGTTGGTTTGAGAACTTTGATGATATATGGAAGTATGATTGGTGCAATTATATTGCAAATTTGTTGCGTAGTCAAATTAAATCGAGCAGCACCATGAAGATCGGTGGATGTGCCATGATACTACCTGTAAGTATGCAATATATTTTTTGCAATTGAATAATAAATCATACTATATTCTGCATGATTTTTTAGAATATACCACTTGCTTATATATTTTATTCTAAAATTTTGATTTGTGTTGTTGTTTTTCTGTTTTTGTTTTGTTAAATTGTAGTTTTGGTTGTGCGAGCACACTCGATTGATTGAACTCGAAGAAGGTGTTAAATTTCTTCGCTTCTTAAAGTGGGATTTGAAGGTGTTAAGGAAGGTTCTAACACGTGATAAGCTCGGAAAATTGGGACGTGAATATGTAAGTTGTGGAATGACATGATCATGTTCTAATTTGAGTTATTTAACACACTTTTAAATATGACATTTATATTATACTATTTTTGTTTTGTTTTTTTAAACAGATACGAAGGGCAGTGTTGAAGCCAACATCGAACGAGAAAAAACAATTCAAGCTTCTTAAAAAATTTGAAGTTATACAATTTGTCGAAGTAGATACTATGGATGACTCGGATGGATTTTCCACTGGTTTTGGGGAGAAAAAATATTTTGGTGATGAAGGATGTACTGCACAAGATAACGACGTTGTTACAGACCCAGGTTTGAATGCATCCAATAGTGTGTCGGTGTCCAAAATGGCTGTCCATGAGGATATGGCCTCGACTTCTAAAGTAGAAATCATGGGTTATATTGAGGATGTCCCGAAAAGCTACCAGGTAGTTGGCCTTCTTGAACAAGCGCCGTACAACTCTGAGGTTAGTGGCTTTATTGAGGATTCGCCAAAGATATGTGATGGTACTGACTTTGTTGATGATGCGCTACAAATCTGTGTGGGCCCTGTTGGTATTGAAAATGAAGAACTTGATCTTTCGATGGACGTCCCAGATTTCAGTTTGAACCTTTCTCAGGTTGAACCTGATGTGCAATATGTTGGTGCAGTAGTGCAAAGCGTTATTGCTGAAATACAAAGCAGTGAGTTGCAGGACGATACGGTTGCGATGGTTTGTGAACCTGCAGATGATGTTGAGTACATAAATATGGCAGATGACAAAGCACAAGATGATATTGTTGTTGTTGGTAGTGAAGAAAAAGTGAAAGACCCGATGGAGGTGGACATTACATTGATGGAGAACATGAGTCTTGAACAAAAGATAAACCTGATGATGGCCCAAATGAAGACGCAAGCAGAAGAGATCAAGAAACTTGAACGCGCGCGAGATCTGGATCGAGAAATCTATGAAAGCAGATTGAAGATGGTGCAGAATGAGAATGAGAATCTGGTTTCAAACCTTGATGAATATAACACTCCAACTCCAACCCAAATCTTCGCCGATCCAGCCAATCTTGCACAAATTAACGCAATTACACAAATGCATATTTCCAAGTTTGGAAGTAGTTCACTTCGGGTAGATGTTGATGTGAAGCGATTGAAATCTAAAAATACGGAGATGGTGGTGGCGGAAGTCGTGAAAGTTGACCCTAAAATCACGCCTTGTGTACCGGTTAAGTTGATAGATCGACTTACTGGTCCTAGCAATATTGCCAAGCGGGTCAAATTCAGAACTGAAAACAAGGAAAGGAATGCGAAAGAGGTAAGATTTGATGAAGCATCATGAATGTGAAGTGCCCGTGGAATGTCTTGATAAGTCAGTAATAAAAATTGAGAAGCTAAGCATGAGGAAACGGAAAATAGAGCCGTATTTGGACCCGACTTACCAAGCAGTAAAAAAATGAAGGCCAATGTGAAGACGGATCTTTACGAAAATTGGAAGAATTTTGAAGGGAGGTACCTGAAAAAATATGTTTGCTGCATAACATTGTTTCCTGTTTTTTTTGTCCAACATTTTTTCATTAAACTTTTGTTTTCTTACCAGTCGTGTCATATGGAATGGTAATTGCCTACTGACTGAGGTGACGGCACGTGACATTATCAGCATACTTCATCATGAAAGATTAGCAAGTAATGTAAGTTAGGACATAATTTTAATGATCAGTTTTGTGCAAAAAATATAATTATTGGTGCATGATATTTGATTGCAATGTACGAATTACAGGTAATTGATGCGTGGGTAGATCTACTAAGGGAAACATATGGTTCAACGCGTGGTGGTCAGAATACAGAAGTTTTCACCTCTCAATGCTGGGTAATTTTTTATCTTCGATTATTTTGAATAAAAACAGAAAAATGGTGCTAAGCGTATTTTATATAAAATATATGTTATGTCTTTGTAGGAGTTGATAGCAGTAAATGATCAAAGACCGAATGGTTGTCTGAATCAGTTTGTGAATTTGCCATTGAGTAAATGCATGGAGATGGACTTTTTGATGTTCCCTATGGTGACGAAAAGTGGGGGGAAATCTAAGAGATTGTCCGGGGATCATTGAACGCTGCTGACTTTGGACATTCATACACGGGGATGGTATTTTTACAACTCAATGTGCCCCCGAGCATCTGGGGTTGATGATAAACACCTTCGAAGATCGATGATTGTGGTAAGCTTGATATTATAGTTTGAAATATGCTTTATGTGCAATAAAAATTTCAACACAAAACTGATTTGTCGAAAATGCGCAATCATCTAACTTGTGAAAATAAAAAAAATTCGTAATCTAGGTTGATTACATTGAGCCACGACTCCGCGAGGTTATCCGGCCATGTAACCCTGCTCACCCATTCTTAGCTGGGGATTGCACAAAACCAAAATATATTGATAGTTTGCAGCAGGAGAGTGATTCGCTCGATTGTGGTGTTGTCGTGTGCCTTCAAATCGAAAAAACCATAATGCGTAAGACTTACAGGAAAGGTGTGTTAACTAATGTTTCAGCGGGGAACTACCGTGCTAAAATGGTAGAAATGTTCATGCAGCACCAGTATAGGGTTGTTCTTTGATGTAGTTCGTGGTATCCAACAAACCTCTATTTTGCTACAACCAACTTCTATTTTGCTCTAATTTTTAGACATATATTGGTATTAAGACTTTGTCCCCCCCCTGAAGTTTTTGTTATGCTTGGTAGACTATGACACATTTTGAATGATTTGGTCTGTAAAAACTATGACTATGGAATATTTGTGACTCATGATGTTTATCTATCATCCATGAATTATGGTGGGGTTCTGATTTAGTGATTTTTTTTTTTATCTTAATTGATGTTAACACTTTTTTTTTTGCATATGTGTATTTATTTGTTTGTGTATAATGCAAATAAATAAGGGAAAATTACTCTAAGGTACAAAGTGGGCACACATATTACTCTAAGGTACAATGTGCAAAAATTACGTTGCACTTTAGTGTCTAGTTTGAACTAAAGTGCAAATTTTTTTTTACACAATGTACCTTAGAGTAATATGTGTGTCCACTTTGCACCTTAGAGTGAGGATATATTACAAAAATTAAAGTGTTAAGCTACATGTTTTGTGTTATTAAAAAATTAATAGTGCCACAAATTAATATTGTTGCTGTTTAATAACAACCAATATACCGTTTTTTTTGTTACACCAACCAGCATATATCCATTTAAAAAAAAAAATTTGCAATTCCCAATATTTTCAGTGACCGTTTGTTCAGAAAAACAGTAATATAGCCATTAGTTTTCCTATATATATATGAGCATTTTTGGTGTAAAAAACATTATACAACCATTAAAAGCTAGTAAAAAATTGGCCATACTCCACAACAAGGAAACAAAAGTAATCGAGCAAGCCACAAAAAATTAAGGGCCGGGGAAAGATGTCTTCTAGCAGCCGGACAACGTCGAGAGCAGATTACCCAATGTACGTAAGGTCTGCTTGCAGTGAATGTGGGAGAACAACTGTGATATTTATGTCTGAATCGAACGCAAATCTGGGCCGGTTATTCTACCGATGCACAATACACGGTTGGTCCGGTTGGTGTTTGCCCACCAATTACAACGAAGAGGTTTCAAGTATGCATTCGAGTTATGGTGATGTTGTTAGAGGTAATCCAGCCTGCAACAACTACCACATCAGCCTCCCTACCTTGTTGTTTGGGAACTTTATGACATTTGTTGTGCTCCTATTTGTTTTGGTTTTAATAAAGAACATATTTATGTAAGGAACGAATTGCTTATGTTGTATCTCTTATTTAATGAGGTTTGGTTTTTATGCAGGAACATCTTAAACATCTGATCAAGAGTACAAAAACTGTTAATACATATGCATTTGTTTTATTTATGCAGTAACATCTGTTGGTGCAAAAACTGATATTCTTTTGTTCAAAAACTTAACATGTTTGTGCAAAAAACCACAATATAATATCTAAAACATGTGTCTATTATACACATAGAATGCATTTGTATAACTATAAACCACACATATATCCAAGAGATGCATCAAAAAAAACATTCCAAAAAATGGTAATTCTTATAAAATGCATAACCCCACAAAATAAAGAATATAAAACTTCCAACCTGTAATAACATGTAAACATACTTGTACATTGTAGAAATTTGCATCTGGGTAACTAAGCACCACATTTTTGTGAAATAGCCAACAAAAAATACATTTCATTACAAAAAAAAAGGTGAAGTCCTACAAAATGCATCACCAACCCCGCAAAACAAAATATAAACTTGCACAGCATAAAAAACCCCAACAAAATCAATTGTTTTTCAACCCATATGCATCACCCAAGCTAAACTTGCAAAAAAATCAATTGTTTTCCAAGTTTCGCACGACTGATGTAATCTTTAGCCATTGAAAGGACACAAAAAAAGAAAAACCCCCACAAAAACTAACAGTTACATACAATTACTGTGAATCATCATAATCATCGTTTAGGTCGGGTTCATGTAAACAAGTGACGGAGTCGTGGCTACCCATTTCAAAGATCTTATGCACCGTTTTTCTTCCTCTTAGGATACTCCCGTAAGAAGAGATTCTTTTAGATGGAGGGCGCCCCGAGTACGCGGCTTTAATCTGACAGCAAGGTGGGTATTCTATCTTGTGGCGCGTCTGTCTCACATTCGAACCTCTCTGTTTCTGGTATTGGATGAATATCGTAGCTGTAGCATTGACGATAGTTTATGATGTAGTAACACTCGTCTACTTGACTATACAATCGATTTGCGGTTTTCTTAATGACCGCAATAAAGATGCGTGCATGCCTGGAAACCCTTCACCGCCATTGGTGACAGTATGTGTCTTCTTGCTCAGGTTAACTACAACTGATGGCTTTGATGATACTAAGAACCCCCCGTCGGTGATAATCTGACCTGCCAAGATTTAGATATCTCTAACAAATCCAACCAGAAATCCTCTTTACTAATGCACAACGCACCTGTCCAAAATTTACAATCTTCCCTCCTTTCAATTTGCCACCTTGATATTTCTATCATAAAATTCAAAAAATAAGTTAAACTGTGTTATTTAACTACATAAAACAATGTTAAGAGAAAAAGTGTATGTTGGGAGATGAATTTTAATAAAGATTTATGATTTTGATTAGATCCCAAAACCCCTGAGTATGACATGTTCAGAATGATCCTGATAGTTGAGTCGATTAGGTTTTAGAATATTCAGGATGTTATCTGCGAGAATGTATAGTCGTGCAGATATAGTTCGAGATAATTCTTGAAGGCTCGAAGAGGATCTTGAGTAAATCGAAGACTTAATGAGAAGACTCGAAAGATTCAAGATAAACTACAAAGACTCAGAAGACCCTGAAGACTCAGAAGACTCTGCGAGACCACACAAAGATCAAGACCGAGGAACTAAAGATCAAGAATCTTGAAGGCGAAGAATTTGAAGACTCAAGAAGGTTTGAATGCTCGATATGAACACAATGTTCCGAGGCTTTGAATATATCTATCTGAAGGATGCAATACTGAGAAGATCGCGATTCCTTAGAAAGTTAGATATCTGCCAAGACATTCAAATGCAGACAAAAGGAACTAAGTCAGAAGTGTTGTTAAGGTTATATCAAACTCGGTGTTTGTAACCAAAAAAGAGTTGAATTGAAGGTGTTTACCTTTAAGCGGAGACAAAAGTCAAAAAGAGAAAGACAACATCAGGTCATATTGCAAAGTGACAGTCTTTGAAAAAAGATGTCGGATGTACAAAAGTTCGTGATCGCAAAAAGTGAAGACCGGCTACATGAAAGGCTATTGCCTAGAAAGTGTTAGGGAGTTTCTCGAAGTGTCGGGGAGAGTGGACGAGGGAGCTTGAGTCTCGAACCACTATAATTGTTGTGTTCTTTATTGCTTTCCTTATCTCGTGCTTATCTCATTGCATTGACTTGATTTTGAAAGCATACTTTTCAATCGATATTCAGGTTGGAATCAATCCTTTGAAGTTGCATAAGTGAATCACAGCCTAATCACTATTTCATAAAGGGAATGTAAGTATAAACTAAGGACAACCATTCAAAATCAGTAGCTGAGCAGATAGTTACCAAACCTAATTCTTCCGAGGGTTCGATGAAGTTAGTTATCCGATCCAAGCAACTCGGGATCTCGACACTCGGGACTCGGTTGGGATTATCGAGGGTTTCGAAAATTTCGGGATCATGTGAGACTTTGCCTCGAAAAGTGACCTCGAAGAAAAAAAGTTTTAAAAACCGAACACGCGTGTATTCCCCCCATAACGTGTAAGACTCGTTTTGCACGGGACCAACAAGTGGTATCGAGCGGTGGTTCAACTTGACCCACTCTTTGTGTTGACCAAAGTTTTATTTTCAAAAATACTTGTGGTCTATCCGAATCGATCTTATTTCTTTGAAACTTTTTATTTTTCAAGAGATCGGAAAAATGTCTTCTAAAAACTTCCCATGTTCTCGGTGGAGAACTATGACCTATGGAGATCGAGAATGCAGGCTCATCGTATTCAAAACATGGCGTATGTGGAGAGTGGTCTCTCAAGGACCATTCCGGCCATTTGTAGTGAAACCCAGAGGAACGAAGATGAGAGAATTGATCCTAGAGCGAGAATTTCCTAAGTCCGATGACTTGACTCTGAGGAGAGAAAGTTAGTCAATCTAGACTACATTGAAAAAGACACACTATCAAAGACAATTGATGATGGTGTGATGGGAATGATCTCTCACCGTAATATCTTGCTAAAGAGATTTGGGATACACTAGCTATTATGTGCCAAGGCACGATTATATAAAAAGAAAACAAACTTTCGGTGGCAATTGGAAAGTTTGACAGGTTTCGAAAATGGATGATGGTGAATCAATAGACAAACCGAAGTCGATTCACTAAGCATCATGAATGATCTAAATGCACTTGGAAAGAAATACCCCAGAGAGAGAAGTTGCATTGAAATTCTTAGAGGTCTATCTAAGAAATGGGATATTCATGCAAAGTGGTGATTGAAAACACCAAGAATATTAACTCAATGCCTTACCAACAAGTCTTATCGATTTGAAAGCCTATGAATTTGTAATTGATAAAAATCCAAAAACGACAAAGACAAAGATGATTCTTCATCGAGTAAGAATGTGGCCTTAAAAGCCAAAGATAAAACCTGTAAAACTAGAGAGTCTGAGAACCCCCCATGCCAAAAATCAGGATGAGCTTGAGGAAAAGCTAGCACTGATGGCAAGAAGGTTTGATAGACTCAATAGTAGATTTGGAAAATACAAAAGCTATTACACGGGAACCATAGGTACCCGAAGAAAGAAACACGAGGACAGATCAAAGCGAAGAAGAAGAAATACGAAAAGTGAAGGATCTTCATCCAAAAGAAAGGACTCCAAGTCCAAAGAAGGAAATGATCAGGATGATGATGCCAACAGATGCTATAACTGCCAGAAGAAAGGTCACTTCCAGTATGATTGTCCAGATTTGAGTGCTAAGGAGAGAAGAGAAAGGCAAGCTATAAGAGACCAGAAGTTCTCAAGCAAAAAGGTCATGGTTGCAGAAGAAGAACACTCTGAGGAGGAATCTAGCTCTTCAGATGAGATATTCTTTAGACAAAGGAAAGTGATGACATATCGTCGATGGCCATTGAGGAGGTAAACTCTTCTTTCTCCGTTGTTGCTCCTACACTAGCACAAGAGTTTTCAAGTTCCACCAGCAGTATTTTGATTCGATGGATTCTTTTTCGAGAATCGATGAAGGACTATCTTTGTTTTGCAAGGACTGCTAAATCAAACTCAAGAGCAGAATAAGGAACTGAAAGCTGAAAATCTAAAATGGAAAGACTCTAGCAATATTGAAGTCACTTCTCAATTAATGGGAGCTACTGATGAACTGGATGTTCTGAAAGTACAACTCTCAAAGAAAGAGAAGTTGATAATGTCCCTAACTGAAAAGCTAGAGAAATCCTTTCAAGAGATTTGATTTAATCGAATCGAAGTTCAATGACCTCTCGAGAAGCATAAAACTCTACAGAATTTGTGAGGATAGTTGAAGAAGTTAACTCTATTGAATAATGCATCTAATGTAATAGATGAAATTGAGTTACCGAGATCTGTGACTATAAAATCTGGATGGGATATATTCGAGGGGAACCTCACAAGGTCATCTAAATGCTGCGTCAAGTAGCAAGAAGACTATCTTTGTAAAACCAGTGGCACCTACACTTCAAACTGAAGAAATGCCCAAGGTTGTAGACAAGGGAAAAGGACCTATGGTCTCAGTAAAACTGAATGATCAGGTTAGAAAGCCCAAACCTCGGTGAAGGCAAGAAAACTCGAAAGCAAAATTGGAAAAGCATGTACTTCAAAGCCTCAAAGCTAAGAATGCAAACTGAAAAGGCTCCACATCGAACCATCGGGAGGAATCCTCGGATGAGAAACACTTTTGAGAGACATTCTCAATGAAGAGACCAAGTCCTCAAGATATCTTTGAAAAGACCAGTTTTTAAAGAATAAACTGAACCTCACTTGCCTAAGGGTAAAGGTTATCGAACCCGAAATCATCAAAGAAGGCCGGCTTCACAAAAGCCTAAGCATATTTTGGCTGAACCAAAGAAGAACTCTAAGGCACATGTTCATGTTAAAGCTAGCACACATATCGTAAAACCGCTAAGGCACCCAGAGTAATGGATGTATGTGTTGATGTTTATGGAAGACAAATTAGCAACTCTAAAGTGATTAGAGTTGTCGCGATTGGATTCGAAAGGTACTGTTAACCTCGTAGGACCCTACACAAAATGGGTACCTAAGAATTGATCGCTTTTTTGGGAGGAAAACCGGGGCACTAAGTCGATGAAAGATCACATGGCACCGATGAGCCGAGATGAAAAAAAGCTCGATGTATGGTATCTTGACGGTGGATGCTCAAGACATATGACAGATTCAAGAAGATGCTTTCAATGACTATGTTGAACAAAGAGGTCCATCGATCACTTTTGGAGATAACTCAAGGGGATGGATGAAGGATATGGAACTTTGGAAGTCGACTCGATTCATATCCATGGTGTTTCATATGTATACGGATTGAAGCATAACTTTTTGTCAATTAGCCAATTTCGTGATAAAGGTTTCAATGTTGAGTTCTCCAAGAACTTATGCTTTGTGAAAGATGATACATCACAAAAAGAAAGTATTCTTGATTTGGTACAAGAAAAGGGAATGTGTATCTTGCCGATTGGAGTTCAACTCCTAAAGATACATGTTTAAAATCTAAAAGTTCCACAGATACCAGTTGGTTATGGCATAAAAGAATGAATCACCTAAACTTCAAAACCCTGAACAAGCTTGCAAGATTAGCTCTTGTGAGAAGGTTGCCTAATGAAGTGTTCAAGAAGAACACATTTGTGATCGTGCGAGAAAAGGAAAATAAGTCAAAGCATCATTTAAAAGCAAAGTAGAAGTTTCTACTGAGAGAATACTTCAGCTTTTGCATATGGATTTGTTTGGTCCTATAACACTTGTGAGCACTAATGGCAGGAAATACACATTGGTAGTAGTTGATGACTACTCAAGATATACTTGGGTCATATTCTTACTCAGTAAGAAAGAGACTCGAGATAAAAGTCGCTTAAAAATGAAAAGACTTCAATATTGAGAAAAAATCGAGTGTGGTCAAAATCGGATCGACAAAGGAACCCGAGTTTATAATTCATATCATTTTCGATTATTAGCAAAGAAATGGAATTCTACATGAAACATCACCGCAAGGACCCCTCAACAAAATGGTGTTCTTTGAAAGAAGGAACAGAACTCGAAAGAAGGTTGCAAGGACAATGATATTTGAAGGCTGATATTCCTAAAAGATTTTAATTTGAAGTCATCAACACTTTGCATGCTACTCTCGAGAATAGATCCACGACAAAAAGTCAAGGCAAAACGCCTTATGAGCTTTGGAATGAAAGGAAGCCTCTTGTTTCTTTCTTTTCGTGTGTTTGGTTGCAAGTGTTTCATACACAATAATGGTAAAGATCGGGTTGAAAACATTTGATAGTAAAATCGATGAAGGAATATTCTTAGGATATTCTCAAGTCAATAAAGCTTTTCGAGTTTACAATCGTTTTTTTATTGTGGAGGAAACACTCATGTTGTTTTTTGATGAATCTGTTTGTGTTCGTAAGAAAACAGGGAACATGATCAAATGAACCGACTAAGAGGATCACCAGATTAAGCTCTGAAACAGTAAAGATAAATCATCCATTGAACTGAAAAAAAAGTCGTTACCATCTATGAGTGGAGTGACTCGGACTCGAGATAAAGAAGTTCGGGATGGAAATCGGGATGGTGAGACCCGGAAAACCAACACTCAAAAGGTGACCAATCTGAAGCAGACACCGATTGGACTCAGCACGTGATGCCAATGAAGATGTGGTCACGGTGAGGCAAATTTCTGAATCTATCCACCAAAGGGGAACAAATGTCTCGACAATGTTCGAATGGAATTTCCCGAGGAAGATGATTCCCTTTCTCTGCTTTTGTTGTTTCCGAGTTTGTTGATTTTGAACCTAACATTTCAAATGTTGAGGATACCATTGAAGGGGAACATCAAGAAGGAAATGGTTAGATAGCCATCCTACAAGCCAAATTGTGGGTGATCTAATGAAGGTGTTAAGACTAGAAGGTTCCATGGAGAGAGTGCACTATTCTGCTTTGCTTCCTATCGAGAGAAAGAACCTATTGAGATTGGTGAAGCTCTACAAGATTCTCTTTGGATTAATGCCATGCAAGATGAAATTTGAATCAATTCTCGAGGAATGAAGTATGGGGAGCCTGGTAAAATAGACCGAAAGGCACAATGTCATTGGAACCAAGTGGGTTTTCAAGAACAAAAGAGATGAAAACAACAACATTGTGAGAAACAAGACAAAATTTAGTTGCACAAGGTTATTCCCAAGAAGAAGGCTTGGATTATGATGAAACCTTTGCACTGTTGCAAGACTAGAAGCCATCGATTGTTTCTTGCATATCGCCCCACATGAAGTTCATCCATCGGATGGATGTGAAAAGTGCATTTCAAATAGCGTGCTTTAAAGAAGAGGTTTATGTGGAACAACCTCCTGGTTTCAAAAGAATGACCAAGTTCTGTGCTAAGAAAAGCTTTTGTATGGTCTTAAGCAAGCACCCGAGCATGGTATGATACTCTTTTCGGTTTCTTACTAACCATGGTTTTGTCAAAGGAACGTTGATAGAAAATGGGATAGAGGATGGGAAGATATCTTACTAGTTCGGATATATGTTGATGACATCATTTTTTTGGATCTCCAAACCATCATCGTGTGAAAAGTTTTCAACACTCATGAAAGGCAAGTTTGAGATGTCAATGATGGGAGAGATGAATTTATTTCTAGGACTTCAAGTGAAACAATCAAAGGAAGGAATATTCATCAACCGTGCAAAGTACACGAGATCCGATTGCAAATATGGTGTCTGATTGCAATGAAGTTAGAATTCCCATGAATACTAACTACAAGATGGATCCCGATTCGAAGGCAAATAAGTAAGTCATCATCGATTATAGAGGAATCATTGGATCATTGCTCTATATCCGACAAGTAGGCGGATATAACATTTCTTTGTTGGGGATATGCAAAAAGATACCAAGCTAATCTCAAAAAGGCTAGTCACATGGATGCCGCCCAAAAGATCTTTGAAATATCTTAAGGGCACAGTGAATGAGGATTATGGTATCGGTGATGATAACCTAGAGTTAAGTGGTTACTCGATGATCGATTATGGAGGATCTTGAGAATTGTGAAGTCCACTTGGGGAACTTGTCAATTTCTAGGAAGCAAGTCGATATCTTGGTTTTGAAGAAATGGACCTCAAGAGCAACAAGTACAAATTTGAATATATGGTCTGCGGGAAGTCGCCAGGCATGCATTCTTTGGCTCGGACAACAATTGAGGGATTATAAAGTTGTAGCCAATGAAGTACCAATATTTTGTGACAATAATAGTGCCATTGCTATTTCACAAAACCCCGTATTGCACACGAGATGCAAGCATGTGGATATCGACATCACTTCATCGAGAGATCATGTCGAGAAGAAGGACATAAGGATGGAGAAAATTCATACCGATAAGAGAGAGTGATATCTTGACTAAACCTTTAGCGGAATCAAGATTTTAAGAACTTTCGGTTGAATTAGGGATGCTAGAACCGGTGTTTTAGAGTAAAATCTGAAAAATTGAAGGTTTTCGGATGCATGAAGTTTTTTCGAATCCTTCGAAGCTCAGATAAAATGTAAAATATCGAATCGAGTCTCGAAAACTTCAAGAAATATCTTGAACCAATTCGATTTTCAAGATTATCTTGACATTTTATCAAGATCAAGATACTCGATAAGAAGACTGATAGAGGGAAATTAGTCTGAAGAAGTAATGACTCATGCGATCCATTTATTGCTCAAGTAAATTGGTAATCATTCGCAATAAATATAAAAAACACCGAGGAATGTTTTTTTTCGGGATCGTTTTAAATTAGAAGAAGGTCAATGATCATTTAATGCTTTCTGCTACATTAATGACCAATGAGGATGTTTTGGCGGCTTACTTTTCGGAGATCGTTGGTTCGTATACCCGATTAATCGGAGATTAATCTCAACCGTTGTTACTCACCTAACCAACACGATTCCCCACGATCTCAAGGGTATATAAACCCAAATCAGTCATTCAAGCCAAAATTTTATCAAACCCTTTGTTTCCAAATCCTCTGCAATTAAAAAATCCTTTTTTTGCCCGAAATTCTCCAAACCCTAAAGCTTCACTTCTTCAATCAAACTCTAAAATGGCTCCAACCCATTCGAGAGATTAGCCAAACCAACAAGCCGTAATGAAGTTCGTTGTCTCACTTGAAAGCACAACCAACTCAAAGCCGGAAAGGAGGCTTTGTATATGATTCGATTTGGCTAAACTCACCCAACTAGTCAAAGGAGTTTGCGAAAAGAGGTAATCAATTCATCCAGTAACTTGAAGATAGATGAAAAGGGTTGTATGCATTCTAAGTTAAGCTAATATCACACTTGATCATCCAAATACGTCAATTTTGAGAGGGATCGTATATAGTTCGAAAAAATCAATGATGTGATAGAGGAGAGGATCTACGATGTATATGTGTCGTAGAAGCGAGGAGTACTTAGATAGGATTCTTTGAGAATCTGTTAAGTTTGAGGCGTTTGCATAAAAGGCACTGAAGCCACAATATCGTGTGTTGATGGATATTGTGAGCAAGTGCATCATGAGTCTTTTGGGAGTTTTGAGCGGATAAGTACCCCAATTTTCAGTTGATGGCGGCGATAGAAGCTTCACCCAATTTCAATGGCTAAAATTCCGATTGAGACGGTGAGTGAAAGCGGACCAAAGTTTTGAGGAAGATTTGGGCGATCTCAATCAAAGGCAAGATCCACCATGCCACCAAAATTGCTTACATTTTGGAGATGTGCGAGAGAGGAGGAGGATATCTTCGCCAATTCGACCCCATTTCCTAAGTCCAAAATTCTCCTTAAACCCATTCTTGCAAGGATGGTCATCGGGGAAGAGAGAAAAGAAGGTAGAATCATTTTGATTCTTTGAAAAAAGACCCAACAAACTAGGGGAAGGTGTTGTTGGAGGCAAAGATGGAGCAGGAGCAAAAATGATGAAACAGAAGAATCTTGCTCCAAAAACGCAGAGAAGATTGGTGGTTCTCACCGATGAAGATGAAAAAGTGATTCGAAGAGATTCAACCCGAGGGCCAAAATTGAGTTCACCATTACAAGTGTTGGCTCAGTTATTTATTAGATCGACCGAGGTTTCGAGACATTTCATATAAAATTTCAGAAATTTTCAAAGCGAGGTCAGACCTCGTAAATTATCGATGTGCAAAAAAAAATTATATCAGAGTCGATCCAAGATGTAGAAAAAAAAAAGACTAAACCGAGGAAATTAAATAGAGACCAAAAATTATTTGCGAATATTCTTGATCGTTTTCAAATGAACCCAGAGCCCGAGATCAAGAAGGCGAAAGTGGAGGAGCAAGGGGAATCGGTTCATATTTTTTCTTTTTCTTTCGATCCGCAAGAATATTTTTCGATTAAGGACAATCATTTATTCAATCACTCTTCCCGAGATGCTTGATATTGCCGCTTTTTAGAGGGAAGACCGGTGGAATGAGGAGACAGCCTTTTCGAAATTATCATTTCAGATGAAAAACTCCAATTTTGATGAGCCGGTTGAGGAAGTTGGCCGAGAGGAGAGCAATCGGGTTGGTGCCCCAAGAATGGAGACAAATCTCAAGATGGAAAACAGGAGATGTTGAGAAACTCCGGGAGATTGAAAAGGAGATTTAAATTCGATCAACCGGATCTAGTCAACAATCGATGATTCTTTTAATAATTCGTAATGAATTTGGAGCTCAAGATGATCGAGACAACACTTAAAGATTTCGAGATTGATCTCACTCCGATAGAGAAACTTGAGAAGGTTGAGCCAATGATGATCAAGATTGCTCGGATGGAAGAAACGTTGGCCAATCAAGCTCAAAAGATCTAAATTACTCTTCAATCGGGTGCAAATTCAAAACATAAAATAACCTTGGAAGGAAAGCCGAATTTGGAGGAGTTCGAAAGTGATGAATAAAAAAATTAAGAAAATTTCCTAGAGGTCTTTACTAATCAACTTTGAGGAAATGAGCTCAATGCTCATGACCAAGATGATGAGATGTTCAAGGAAGCACTCTTCCGCCGGTTTGCCCACTTATTCAAGAATTTTACGTGGCCAAGAACCATCTAAGGAGGTGGAAGATTAACAAGATCGAGATAGGGAGAAGTTATTTGTGTGAGCAAAGAGCAATATCATGGACACAAAGATTTTCAAAGCTTCTTCCAAATTACGGTGCCAAGAAGGGGAAAAGGAAATTTCAAGATCTCGAAAGTTCATGGCACGTACATTGGAGAATCGAGAAAGATCCGAAATGTATAATCTAGCAAAAGCCTTTTCGGAGCTCTCGGAAGTTAAAGTTATTTCGGGTAGAAAAGCCTATCTACACTCGAAGCCGAAAGCTATGTTTGATGTTGCAAGAGAGAAACCGAGTCTTCAGAGCAAAGGTTGGAACAAAGCCGCCAGGCCGAATCGCTTATGAAGAGGAAAGCCTTGGGCGTTGTTTGAAAAGCAAACGCAAAGGCTTTAAGCCAATCTAGAGAAATTTCTTGATTGGATGATGAAGAAACAGAAACAACCATTGGAATCGAGTCTCAACCTCGGAAGAAAGTCTTCAACACGAGAAATGCTCAAGACACTCCAAGAAGAACAAGCTAAGAAAGTCTGTTGCCGGTCTCGGGAACATCTGTGATCGTAGAAAAGAAGATAGACGAAGAGCGTAAGCGAAGAGTGATTTCGGGAAGTTTGCGAGCAAGAGGAAAGGAACATCAAAAGCACTAAAGTGGCCCCACGTTGATAAATGGATGCCTATCAAACTCAACGATATGTGGGAAGAAGTCAAGAGAACCTTCGGTTCAATTATGATGTTCTCGAGGGAATGGAGGGGAAAGCTCGGATCGTAATGAAGCTTTCATTGAATACCTTCTTATCTTCTATCCAAAATGGATTAACTTTGCGGATTAAGATAGTAGCCTGGTCCATATTCCTATCCACCTCCAAAACTTGATAATGGCTTGGTGAATGAGAAGGCCATTACTCAAGAGATTGCTAAATATCTTTGGTTGGTTGGGTTTAACAGAAGCTTGATCCAGGACATCATCAAGGAAAGAAATGATTTGAAGAAGAGATTTTTTGGAATGTTTGACTGGAAAATGATGAAGTTGAGAATGAAGCAAATGAAGAATGTAAGACCGAAGAGCCAAAATCGAAGATCAAGACGACAACTCGAGAAGATTTTGTAATCTTTAAATTTTGTCTTTTTGATTTTGTTGATAAACTCATTGTAATATGTAAGGATACCAATCATCAATGAAGATTTATCATTATGCTCAAAAAGATAATATCTCATTATCTTATTTACATGTCTTTTATTTTGATATGCCTGAATGAATGTCTCTGAACTGATTGTATGTTGATAAGGGAGAAATTGTTTAAGTATTTGGTAATGAACTAGTTAAAGAGATTCATTACTGAAGAAATTGCTGAATGATTAAACTGTTGAGAAACTCTGAAATTGTTGAGAGATTCTCGATTTAAAAAATTGTGGGAGACAACCAATCTTGTAATAGGATGAAACCTGAGTATAGGTTATTTGTTTGTAACAAGATAGGTTTTGGCATCATCAAAAAGGGGGAAATTGTTGGGAGATGAATTTTAATAAAGATTTATGATTTTGATTAGATCCCAAAACCCCTGAGTATGACATGTTCAGAATGATCCCGATAGTTAGTCGAGGATTTTTTAGAATAAGGGATGTTATCTGCGAGAATGTATAGTCAAAGATATAGTTCGAGGATAGTTCTTTGAAAGAGGATCTTCGAAATCAAGACTTCGGCCGAGAAGACTCAAGACATCGAAAAAAGATAAACTACAAAGACTCGAAGAAGACCTCGAAGACTCGGAAGACTCTGCAGAGACAAAAGATCGTGGAACTAAAGATCAAAATAAGGCGTTATAATTATCAAGACTCGAAGATAAAATCTTGAATGCTTTATGAAAAATGTTCCGAAAAAATATATCTATCTCAAGGATGCAATCTTCGAGAAGATCGCGATTCCTTAGAAAGTTAGATATCCGCCAAGACATTCAAATGCGAGATAAAAGGAACTAAGTCGGAAGTGTTGTTAAGGTTATATCAAACTCGGTGTTTGTAACCAAAAAAAGAAGATTGAAGGTGTTTACCTTTAATCGGAGACAAAAGTTAAAAAGAGGAAGACAACATCAGATCATATCGACATCGACAATGACAGGTCTTCGAAAAAAGATGTCGGATGTACAAAAGTTCGGATCGCAAAAAGTGAAGACCGGCTACATGAAAGGCTATTGCCTAGAAAGTGTTAGGGAGTTTCAAACCCTAAATATAGCCGTTTCACACACCACAAGAGGGAACTCACGAAGTTGTCTCTCCAACGGATAGTTTTCAAGAGTGACCTTGGTGTATGCCTATAAATCTTTGGTGACCCTCTATATTGTAAGGTTACGGAAATTTATATCATAACTTAAGAGCTCAAGCCTATTCTTGTAAAAGTTAAAAGCACTTTCGAAAAACTTAGAATTTCCCAAGTGCTTCAATATTGAAGAGAGCTCACTATACTAAGCCTAGCCGATAAGAATTATCCAAAGCTTATCGAGATATCCTAACCCTTTGCATTGTGCTTTATTGTAAAAGGATATCTCATCCTAGTTGAAACCAACCAAGAAACCCCAAACCCTTGTGAAGGTAGTTGGAGTGTGTTTGTTGGTGAGAAGTGTTGTAAAGAGTTAGTAAACTACACGGAGTAGTCGTAAAAACTCAGAGGAGAAGTTAGTAAGCAGGGGGTAGTCCGAAAGCTTGTGTGTGATTGAGTAAGTAAACTACGGAGGTAGTCGTAAAAGCTCAAGGTCGGGTTGAGTAAGTAAACCACGTGGAGTAGTCGTAAAACTCGTACGAGTTGAGTAAGTAAACCACGAGGTAGTCGTAAAGCTCGAAGTTGATAATGAATTTCTCTGAAGTGTCGTCGAGAGAGTGGACGTGGGAGCTTGAGTCTCCGAACCACTATAATTCCGTGTTCTTTATTGCTTTCCTTATCTCAGTGCTTATCATTGCATTGACTTGATTTTGAAAGCATATCGATATTGAGTTGGAATCAATCCAATGAAGTTGCATAAGTGAATCACAAAACCTAATCACTATTTCATAAAGGGAAGGTTTTCAAAGAAAGCTTAAAAACGAAAGTATAAACTAAGAAACCAACCATTCAAGACAACCGAGTAGCTAGAAAGAGATAGTTACCAAAAAACGCACTCTTACGAGGGTTCAATAAGTTAGTTATCTCGATCCAAGCAACTTCGGGATCTTCTTCGAGGACTCGGTTGGGATTATCCGAGGTTTTGAAAAGCTATTTGGGATCACTTTGTCTCGATGAACTTTGACTCGAGCGATCTGTGCTTCTCGTAACCTAAAGGATTATCGACCAAAAGTGACCTCGGAAGAAAAAAGTTTTAAAAATCGAACGCGTGTATTCCCCCATACACGTGTAAGACTCGTTTGCACCGGGACCAACAGTGTTTAAGTGAAAATACAAACATGTGCTAATGCAATCTATCATATATGTTATTGCCAGCCCCCTAGCTTCTTTAATCCAAGAGTTGAATGATTCTGCCGCATTGGACGTCATTTCACCATAACGAGTTATGTGTGGAGAGTGAGCAACGGCCCACTTGTCATAAAAAAGCTGTGTGAAAGCCATAGACCACCGACCTTCTTGAAGGCTTCAATCTTCCTATCAAATATACGGATAGAAGGTGCGTACGCGCATGCTTTAAAGTAACCGCACATTTTAGAGCGCTGATCATTGGTTCATCCTTTAGCAAATCGGCCCTTAAGGTTGGTCATCAAGTGGTATTGATAGAAAAAATGTCTTGGTTCATCAAACACAGTTGGGAATGAAGACATTAACCCTGCATTCCTGTCTGAAATGTAGAATATAGGATTATCATGATGAATGTTATCTCGAAGCTTAGTTAAAAATCATGTCCAGTTCTTTGTAGTTTCGGATAAAACAACGGCAAAGGCCACCAGAAACAAACCTGAGCGTAAAAATTCAAAGGTCATAAAAACATCAGAAAAAAATGAGTGCTAAAACAATAAACAATAATTGATTTAAAAAATATAATTCCATGAATCTCATATAAATTAAACCTACCATTTTCTCCGTCCTTAGCAGTTGCAGATAGGAGGGTCCCTTTTGCTCGTCCATTCATAAATGTACCATCAATGAATAACATGGGCCGACACTTTCTAAACCCATCTATGCACGCTTTGAAAGATATAAAGACGGATTCAAAACAATTTGTTTTGTTGTTCTTTTCCAACGAAACAACACTTCCTATAAAAATACTAAAAAAAAACCTTGAAACAACAGTGGATGATCACATATCAATTTAAAACTTGAAACAACTATTTAGACATGTCATTCACAAAATAATCATGTTTGGTGCAAAAAACATTATTTTGCATCATGCAATGAAAAAATTGCACAAAAATTTAAATTTACAGTAATTTATAACAAATACCTGGATTTGTCCTCTGAATGGCAGAGCAGTACCATCGCAATTGATTGTATGACTCTTTGTAACTACCAAATATATGGTCTCTTGCTGCCTCAATAGTGCGCCATGCTTTCCAATATGGTATGTCTATACCATAATTCAGAAACAAGCTTTTCATAACAGCCCTAGCACCAATTGTTGGGTTTGCTCTAACGTCCTGCAATACTAAGTCACCCATAATCCTGGTTCCCATGCGGCTAGTCGCATCATTAACCAAATTACCAACACATTTGTGAATTAGATTGCATTTTGACACCTCAAAATATGCAGTGACTTGTTGCTGCTTTGCTTTTATAAACCAGTCACAATCACACGTATCAACCTCAGAACAAACAACGGAAATGTATCTACGTGTGTTCTTAGTATATTTAAATTTGAAACCCATTTGTGTGGAGTACTTGATGAGTTCAGTTCTGAATTCAATAGCACCACCCATAAATTCAAGCCCAACCCCACCTTCCATGATTTCAGACCAGCTATCAGATAAGAGTGGTTTTCTCTTAACAGTAGGACAAATGTCATAGCTACGAACACTACGTTTACCACCAAACTCTACCTATCTACCCTTATCCATCTTTTTCTTAACACGCTTAAAGGGTATCTTGTTCGATAGTGGTATAGAATTTCTATTGCTATGATTAATGTCATCATTCATGGGTACTTCATTATCTTCAACAGACACATCATCATGCATACCCTGTTTATACCTACTGTGCAAATTGGGAGAGTTATCAACATTAGACTGCCCCCTATTTTTTATTTGCACAACAACTATTTTTTGATTGGTCAGCTGGCAGAGTGATATCAAATTCAGGAAATCATTCTCAGAATCCAAGAAACAATTCGTAACACTACCCACTGAAAATCGTGATTCAAGATTACACAAATTTAAATCTGGCCACTTACCCACCACCTGGTTCGCGAAATCATTGTAGTTTGATATTGCATTACCAGATATCAACATGCACTCTCCCATGTGAGAAACACTGAGAATAATATCGATAGACATTGATTAGTGTCAAAAGATATAGAGATATGAGCATATGAACATAACAAAACCCTGAAAAAAAAACCAAACTTGGTTGATGAAGAACAAAACCCAGAAGGGGGAAATGGCTATTCGAATCACAAATTCATATATTCAAGGCCGGAATTGGTTTTGAAATCTGAAACCCACTATTTTTTTAAAAATTGCCCCAAAATGTGTGTGTTCCTTTGGGATTTCTGAAACCCACCTAAACTTTTCTCTAATGAAAATTCAAAATTTGAATTAGCATATGAAAACCGGCAATTGTACCATACCTGCTCCTCTCTATGATGGGACGTCCGCCTTCCGCCGTCTCTGAAGGAAGGAAGCTCTTTGCAGCATATTTGAGGATTATTCAATTAATATTAATAGTTGGATTTGCTTTATTCAAGTTAAGGGTATTAAAGGAATTTCATGACCCACTTTGTACCTATGACTAATAGTTGGATTTGGTTGCACCTCTTAGTAATTACTAGGAGTATTTTGAACCTCCAAGTAATTTCCCCAATATTAAAATTCAAATAAAAGTACGTAGCTTACTAAAATAGTTATTCTCCCTTAAAATTTTGTGTACACACCTTGTAATTGTATAGGTAAAATAATAATTGGGAGTAAACTGATTTCACATCTTATGTTTATTAAATGGAGGAATAAGGTAGATATAGTGAGATGAGTTTGATTCAAGAAGCCTTTTATTTGTAATGACAAAAAAAAAAATTCAAAAGTCAGATTTTTTGAAAGAACGTACGATTCTCTCTTGCGAACGAACTATGGCACAGTTTTCCATGCATTTTGCTGGACAATGCTTGCCACTTGTCAATTTTTAATTGATTCCCATAATTTTATTGGATATTTATTAGATGTTTAATTTCATAATATTATCGATGTAAAAAAAATTATATCAAAATTGATAAAAAAAAAAAATTCTTTATAAATAGAGACCATTATTGATACATTTTAAATCACAATCTCATGATTTTTTTCTTTTCTCTTTTAATTTTCATCATTTTTATCATAGATCCAAATTATTTTTCTAGCTTCCCAAATTATCAAAATTAAACTCCTCAAATTATATAAATTTTCAATCTTCTTTTAATGCTGATGATTATCCAAGTCTCAATACTCTTAATTTTCTCCGAATTTGAACCAAATTCCTATCTCTAAACATGTTCAAACATCATAAAATATTTCTCGCAATTTGTTTAAAAATATAAATTCAAAGGTGGGAAAAATCACTTTTTTCTGTGAAAGGAGATGTAGCTCTAATGCCGTTTTGGATTTTTGCCAGTGAACATGGACGAATCCAGGATTTAATAGTGGGGTGGGCTGAAAATTGTTAAAGCATCCTCACATTAAAATTTTATATTTACATATAGTATTTTTAAAAAAATATTCATTTAGGTCTTAAAACTTATCAGTAATTAAATCTAAATTTATCTATATTTCTAACAAAATATCTTCAAAAAAATTAGTGTTCATTTGTAAAATACATTACTTCTCTATTAATAAATATAGTTACAACTCATGCTTAATAATTGTATTTAATCATTCCAAGAAACATTAATCAATTAAAAAAATATTGTCTCATTTAACTCATACTAACATATTATTACATTTTTTATTTTGTTCTAATATTAAAGTGGCCAACAAATTATCATTATCACAATATATAACAAATAAAAAATAATTTACTTATACATATACCTCAAAGAAAAGGGTAAACAAGTTAAGTAAGTAAAAATATTAAATTAAAGAGAAATTATATTTAAATGAATGTACTCTGAATGTTTGTGCGGAAGATTTGCCTAAAGTAAGTACATCGAAAATTACAATAAAGTAAAATTTTTGTTGTGAATGAAATTCTTGAATATCAATATTTTAATAAAGTTTTGATAAGAATAAGAAAAAAAGAGGAAAAAAAAGAAGAGGGACACGATAGAATCAGGGAAATGCTTTTATATTAAGCCCAAATTGTTGGGGTTATACGTGAAAGTATGCTTTTACTTTGTATAACCTATGTATTAAACACTTATTTACTGAAATAAATTATTTATCACTGTTGTTTTAAATATGATTGAATGTTATATATATTTATTGCAAACCGTTCATTGCACGCGTTACATTGTAGTTAACGTGGTGATACTAGATCACAGAAGATCATGTTAACAGTTCCTTGTAAACGAGTGTGTGTTTCACAACTTAGATAGATCCGAACAATCTATTGGTAGAAGTTGATGTGTAAGGCTCAGATTGGCTTGTCTTGACCAAGAGATTACACTAGTGCATTCGATGTGCTGAAGCGGACCTCTGAGAGAGGATAAACTCATTCAAGACCGACTTAAGGGATGAAGAGTTAGACCTCAGTGGTTGTTGATTTCTTAATCTCTGTCACTTAATAAGGACTGTGTGTGATTAGTAGTTATTGTTTTGACTTATAAATGGGAAGAGAATAATTGCGACTTCGATACCCTATATCTTGGGCAATAATATTAATTACATGACGGTTGTTAAATTAATATAGAGAATCGTGTGCTTGCTATGTCTTGCTTGATTGGTCCCCTTGGTGGGTCTTAACCTTTATCATACCAAATTTGCAAAGTGGAATTAATTTTTTCAGTATGTATAATAAAATTTGGGTTGTCCTTACTCCAAGGATAAAGATATTAATTAATATAAAGCTTTTCAGTGGCTTAAATAATTAATGGACTAAATAATCTTAAACACGGGAAATAATAACCGGGAGTCATATTACCGTAATATGGGTTAAGATTGGATAGTGCAATATTAATTGTATAGTGGTATTAATTAATATTAATGGACTGAATTATATTGTGGCTCAATATTGGAATTCAGAATTCCATTGGAAGGTCCATCTTAATTCTCCTAAAGGCCCCTCAAGTAGCCCAAATTATAGTCCAATAAATAAAAAGTGCTTAAAATAAAATAAATTTATTGTTGCAATATTTCCTTTTTTTTTTTTAAATAATTAAAGAAAAGAGGGAGAAGAATTTTCTTGAAAAGATTTTATGGAAAGGAGATAATTTATTCTTGGAATACAAGATTATCCCATAATTTCAAGAAAACTCCCACTTGGCTTCTTTAATTGATAATTTTCGAAAATCTTGTATAAGAAAGGGAAGAAAGATTTTCTTGATTTTCTTGGAAAGATTTTATGGAAGATATGTATTCTTGGAATACAAGAGTATCTCATAAATTCAAGAATGTTCCAATCTTGAAATTCTTTTCTAAATTTTTGAAAATATAGGGTCAAATAAGGGTGTGAGATTTTTGTGGAAAAATACACATGGAAAGAAGAATATATTGGATATATTCAAGATTTCTTGGAGATCAAGAAAAGATCTTTTCCTAACCCTAATTGTGCACTAAATTTCGAACCCCCCTTCTCTTATAAATAGGGGTTGAATTTTTCATTCCCAACTAGTGTTCCATGTGTTGGAAATATTAGAAATCCACAAAGGTGGTGCAACAATAATTTTATTTTCCTTTGTTTTATAAATCGTTCATTGGAGGACCTTCTACCGGGGTTATTGGATGAGGACTTGGGAATACTTGAGAAGGACTTTTGGTGGGTATCCAGATACTTGATCATGTATGTCTCAGATCGTCTCTCCAACGGGTACGTTTACATAAACTCCTAGAAATTCCGCATGCTAGGATCTTTTACGTGAATATTATTTGCATGTTATTGTTGGATGAATTATTATATGAATTTACTTAGGTAAATTCATGTTAGTCATAATTGTTAATTTAAATTTGTGTTTATGAGGTCATCCCGATAGATCCTGGCATATGTTATCCCAACAACTAGTATCAGAACCCCGGTTCGGGCTCTGATCTTTTAAACTGTAATTTAAATTGTTGTTCATTAAAATTGAAATTGGATAGTAGAACTGTTAGATCTGTTTTGCAGGTATCCAATTGTCATGGTATTTTAATGTGCTTATTTACATGCAAATAAATTGTTGGTTTTTAATTCGATTAGTTCGGATTCGTTTTGCCTCGTGAGAAAATCCACGAGTAGATTAGGATTTGTTTGATTCGATCAATGTAATAGACTAGTCTAGATCTAAGTTTATTTATTTTTCGTAAATAAATTGTAACCGGATCTTGAACGAAGACGGAGGCAGAGAGTTAAAGACGAACGTCCATGTACCCGGACGTGCGCGAGCCAAGGCGGAGCACGCGGGCTAGGCGAAACGCCTGGACGGGGCTGTTGGACGTGGGCGTCGGGCGATACATGCCGAGCATGCGGGCAGCCTAGGCGGGCTATTTCAGGCGCGGGGCACAGGACCCCGGGCGTCCGGGCGATGCTCCGTGCCAATGTGCTTCGGGCGACGGGGCGGGATGGCCGATCCGGACCGGGGCGTGCGCCTAGGCGCATGTGACTCGGTTCCGGGTCGTGAGATACTCATTTTTTGGACGTCCTCCTAACCCAAAACGGAGGACGTTTTAAAGAATTGTTGCGGATTCAGTGGGAGCTCTTCGAGACGAACGATGAAAGCAAAAGAAGGGACGATTTCTCAAGATCAAGATTGGAATTTAAACCATGACAGTTGGATATATGTGCCCAACATGATTTATTTATCTTGATGCTTGTTTTAAATTCGTGCAATTTTATTTGTTAAATGTGTTTGCAAGATTTAGAATTGTCTAAAATAAAATCTCACTTTCGAAAATTACTAAGTATGTTTTGTTGACAAATTTTATTCCGGATAATAAAATTACGTCAAATTGACCTCCATGATTTATTTATTTGTGAATTCTTTTGGAGAAATTTCCCCCACGGAACGGCCAAAAGATGGTTTTCACATGAATAAATTCCCAAAAGGATGATTGTGAATTATTATTAGTGACGACGATGACCCTCCCCACAAGGCTCGTTCAAAGCGAAGTAATAATTCTGTATTTAATCATGGTTATTACTTAGGTATAAAATTAATATGTATATACTTCCCCGAAGTCTCTGTCAATTTTATATTGGTCAAGTGGGAGCCGACTATTAATTCTGAATTAAAGGTTTGTAACTGTTCTTTTTTGTACCCTGCTTGAATGTGTTTAAATAGACAGTTCACCCCACGTGACCTATTTAAACTGTTTTGAGATGTCGGCTGATGCATGTTCATATTGTTTTGAGACTTTGATATGAATAATGTGATCGAACAGTGTGATAATTTTGTGCTTACACAAATTGTTATTTATTTCAGTTCATCATGTCGCAATCTTTTAATCCACTGAAATATACTTTCAAAGAACACCAATTAACTGGTGATAACTATGTTGTTTGGAAACGAAATATGAGTTTTGTCCTACCTGCACAAGAACACTATTGGGTTCTCGAGATGCCCAAGCCAAGCAAGCCAACTGAAAGATCAACCGATGCGGAGAGATCTTTATATAATGACTGGGAGCAGGCCAATGAACCTATGAAGTATATAATCTTGACATCTTTGTCTGGGGATTTGAGATATATTCATGAAGGTGTTGAATCTGCTGCGGAAATTATGCAAAGTCTCGAAGATATGTTTTTAACTAAGAACCGCATGATCGATCAATTCAAAAGTGATGGTGTAACAATGCTGAAAATGACGGAGGGAACACCTGTAAGGGATAATGTTCTCAAGGTCAAGCGTTATTTTGACAAGCTTGCTTTTCTCGGTACTGAGTATAGTGATGAGGTTAAAGTGGATTCTTTGTTCCTAACTCTTCCAAAATGCTTTGATGAGTTTTACTGTAGTTTTGTGATGAGAGATCACATGTTCACTATGGATGCTCTTCAAGAAGCTTTGGTGACCATAGAGAAACATTTGGGACAAGAAGACGAAGCCTTGGTGACCAAAAGTTTTTTCTCAAAATCTAGGCCAACGGAAGGCAAGATTGATGAAAAGATGAATGGTGGAAATTAAGGAAACCTCACTGCCAAGAAAGGTAGAGAAAATAAGGTTAAATGGTTGGCAGTCAGAAGGAATCCAAAAGGGAAGTGTTTCAATTGCGGTGAGAAAGGACATTGGAGGGATGCCTGTTCCAATCCCAAAAGGAGAGGAAAGAAAGGTAATTCTCACGCACTAGTTGTTGAAACTTGTTTAGCGGCGTATGCTACCCATTCGTGGGTAATGGATACGGGATCCACTGATCATGTTTGTTTCACATTACAGGGGTTCAAGTTGACCCGACAACATAGTGGAAGTGAGGTCCTCATCACACTGGGCGATGCTACGAGAGTAGCAGCTGAAGCAGTGGGAGACGTGCACCTGTCTTTTGAAGACAAATTTTTAGTTTTAAGAGATGTTCTTTATGTTCCAGTTTTTCGCAAAAACCTTATTTCAGTTTCAAAACTTATTAATGATGGATATTCTGTTCGTTTTTCTAAGCAAGTTACTGTTTATCGTAACGATGTGTTTATATGTCATGGAATTTTGCGGAACAATCTATATACTATTAACTGTGCACACCACTCACAAAATGCGTCTTATAATACATCGACTATTTCATGCAATAAGAGAAAACGTTCAGAAAATGTGAACGAGACACTTCTATGGCATCTAAGATTGGGTCAGATTAATCTAAATAGGATCCAAAGGTTGGTAAAAGATGTTTCGCTGTCGGACCTACAGTTAGAACCACTTCCAACCTGTGAATCATGTTTGGAGGGTAAAATGACCAAGAGGGCATTTGGAGCCAAGGGGAATATAACCACAGAAGTGTTGCAAATCGTTCACACTGATGTGTGTGGTCCAATGTCAACCAAAGCTAGAGGTGGTTATGAGTATTTCGTGACTTTCATCGATGATTACTCAAGGTTCGGGTATATTTTCCTGATGAAACACAAATCGGAAACCTTTGATAAATTCAAAGAGTTCAAAGCTGAAGTGGAGAATCGTAGGGAAAAGAGTATCAAGTTTCTACGATCTGATCGTGGAGGCGAATACCTCAGCGATGAGTTTTTGAACTATCTGTCGGATGAGGGCATTGTTTCCCAGTTGACTGCACCCGGAACCCCTCAACAAAATGGGATTGCAAAACAAAGAAACAGAACACTCTTAGAAATGGTCAGATCCATGATGAGTTATTCAGATCTACCCAAGTCGTTTTGGGGTCATGCCTTGGAAACAACGGCTTATGTTCTAAATCTGGTGCCATCCAAATCGGTTCTTAAAACCCCTAAAGAGTTGTGGACCGGGCGCAAGCCCAGTCTAAGACACCTCAAGATTTGGGGTTGTCCGGCATACGTGCTAGACAAGGAAGCCGGTAAGTTGGATGCACGTTCAAAACTAAGGCTGTTTATAGGATATCCCATGGGAACGAAAGGGTGTATGTTCTATGGTCCCGAAGATCAAAAGGTGGTAATAAGTACGCACTTTAGATTTTTGGAAGAAGACTTTATGAACAATCGAAAGCCCAAAAGTGAGATTACCTTAAATGAAATAAAATGGCAAACCCCTATACCAATTGTACAAGTAGATATACCAAGCGTCACACCGACACAATCGGAACCTCGTCGTAGTGGGAGGGTTGTTCGACAACCTGAGAGATTCATGGGGATAGGAGAATCTTCGGATTTGGTCCCCGGGGATAGTGAATCAGACCCTTGGTCCTATAAGGAGGCGGTCCAAGATAAGGATTCAGAATCCTGGCAAACCGCGATGGAAGTCAAGATGGGCTCAATGGATCATAATCAAGTGTGGGAGCTAGTTGAACCACCCAATGGGGTAAAACCCATTGGATGTAAGTGGGTCTACAAGAGGAAAAGAGGACCGGACGGGAAGGTGGAAACCTTTAAAGATAGGCTTGTGGCAAAGGGATACACTTAGAAAGAGGGTATCGATTATGAAGAAACATTTTCGTCTGTAGCCATGCTTAAGTCCATCCGTATTCTCTTGGCAATAGCTGCGCATCTAGATTTCAAGATCTAGCAAATGGATGTCAAGACAGCTTTCCTTAACGGGAGTCTTGACGAGGAAATCTATATGCAACAGCTCGAAGGTTTCATCGAAAAAGGCCAAGAACACCTTGTGTGCAAGCTCAAGAAGTCCATTTATGGAATGAAGCAAGCATCTCGGGCTTGGAACCAATGTTTTGATCATGTAATTAAATCTTATGGGTTTGATCAAAACGATTTCGAGAGTTGTGTCTATAGAAAGTGTGACGGAACTGCCTTGGTATTCCTAGTACTATACATAGACGATATTCTGCTCATCAGAAATGATGTAAAGGTTTTGTCAGACGTAATGGTATGGCTTTCAAAATAGTTTGATATGAAGGACTTAGGAGAAGCCGGTCATATTCTTGGGATCAAGATCACTCGAGATCGAAAGAAAAGAATGATCTGCTTATCGCAAGCTTCATACATAGATATCGTTTTGAAGCGTTTCAACATGCAAGATTCCAAGAAGGGTTTTGTACCTTTCAGACATGGAATTCATCTATCGAAAGACATGTGCCCTAAGACACAAACGGAGATAGATGACATGAGATAGATTCCTTATGCGTCGGCAGTGGGAAGCCTCATGTATTCTATGTTGTGTACGAGACCGGATATCTGCTACACCGTAGGCATGGTAGCTAGATATCAGAGCAATCCCAGAAATCAACATTGGACTGTTGTTAAGAACATTCTGAAGTATCTGAAAAGAACTCGAGATAGAATGCTGGTTTATCAGTCAGACAGTTTATTTCCAGTGGGATACACGGACTTGGATTTCCAATCAGACCTAGATTCCAGGAAATCTACCTCGGGTAGTGTGTTTTGTCTGGGTGGAGGAGCTATAACATGGAGAAGCGTTAAGCAGAAATGCATCGCCGATTCTACCATGGAAGCCGAATATGTAGCTTCTTGTGAAGCAGCGAAAGAAGCGGTGTGGCTCAGGAACTTCCTAGTGGACTTGGACCTTGTTCCGAATTTTCCCAGTACCATCACGGTCTTTTGTGATAATGCCGGAGCAGTTGCAAATTCAAGGGAACCGAGAGCCCACAAGGCTAGCAAACACATAGAAAGGAAATATCATCTTATACGAGAAATCGTTAAGAGATGAGATATAGAGGTGGCAAAGATCGCGTCGGAAGACAACCTAGCCGATCCATTCACAAAGGGTCTGCCTCAGTTAACATTCGAGAGACATGTGGAAGGAATGGGTGTCAAGAGCGTTGCCAATCTGCTTTGAGTATAAGTGGGAGAAATGTTATTAGGTTTATGTAGGTGACATTAGATGTCACCAGATAATACATCAGACATGTTGTGGTATACTTAAAAGCAGACTTTGAGTATAAGTGGGAGATTGTTGGGGTTATACGTGAAAGTATGCTTTTACTTTGTATAACCTATGTATTAAACACTTATTTACTGAAATAAATTATTTATCGCTGTTTCTTTAAATATGATTGAATGTTATATATATTTATTGCAAATCGTTCATTGCACGCGTTACATTGTAGTTAACGTGGTGATACCAGATCACAGAAGATCACGTTAACAGTTCCTTGTAAACGAGTGCGTGTTTCACAACTTAGATAGATCCGAACAATCTATTGGTAGAAGTTGATGTGTAAGGCTCAGATTGGCTTGTCTTGACCAAGAGATTACACTAGTGCATTCGATGTGCTGAAGCGGACCTATAGAGAGGATAAACTCATTCGCACTGACTTAAGGGATGAAGAGTTACACCTCAATGGTTGTTGATTTCTTAATCTCTGTCACTTAATAAGGACTGTGTGTGATTAGTAGTTATTGTTTTGACTTATAAATGGGAAGAGAATCATTGCGACTTCGATACCCTATATCTTGGGCAATAATATTAATTACATGACGGTTGCTAAATTAATACAGAGAACCGTGTGCTTGCTATGACTTGCTTTATTGGTCCCCTCCCGGAACCTTTATCATACCAAATCTTGCAAGTGGAATTAATTTTCCGATATGGATAATAAAGTTGGGTTGTCCTTACTCTAAGGATAAAGATATTAATTAATATAAAGCTTTTTCAGTGGCTTAATTAATTAATGGACTAAATAATCTTAAACACGGGAAATAATAACCGGGAGCCATATTACCGTAATATGGGTTAAGATTGGATAGTACAATATTAATTATATAGTGGTATTAATTAATATTAATGAGCTGAATTATATTGTGGCTCAATATTGGAATTCAGAAGTCCATTGGAAGGTCCATCTTAATTCTCCTAAAGGCCTCTCAAGTAGCCCAAATTATAGTCCAATAAATAAAAGGTGCTTAAAATAAAATAAATTTATTGTTGCAATATTTCCTATTTTTTTCGAAAATAATTAAAGAAAAGAGGGAGAAGAATTTTCTTGAAAAGATTTTATGGAAATGAGATAATGTATTCTTGGAATACAAGATTATCCCATAAATTCAAGAAAACTCCCACTTGGCTTCTTTAATTGATAATTTTCGAAAATCTTGTATAAGAAAGGGAAGAAAGATTTTCTTGATTTTCTTGGAATAATTTTATGGAAGATATGTATTCTTGGAATACAACAAAATCTCATAAATTCAAGAATGTTTCAATCTTGAAATTCTTTTCTAAATTTTCGAAAATATAGGGTCAAATAATGGTGTGAGATTTTTGTGAAAAAATACACATGGAAAGAAGAATATATTGGATATATTCAAGATTTCTTGAAGATCAAGAAAAGATTTTTCCTAATCCTAATTGTGCACTAAATTTCGAACCCCCCTCCTCTTATAAATAGGGGATGAATTTTTCATTCTCAACTAGTGTTTCATGTGTTGGAAATATTAGAAATCCACAAAGGTGGTGCAACAATAATTTTATTTTCCTTTGTTTTATAAATCGTTCATTGGAGGACCTTCCACCGGGGTTATTGGACGAGGACTTGAGAATACTTGAGAAGGACTTTTGGTGGGTATCAAGATACTTGATCATGTCTGTCTCAGATCTTCTCTCCAGCGGATACGTTTACGTAAACTCCTAGAAATTCCGCATGCTAGGATCTTTTACGTGAATATTATTTGCATGTTGTTGTTGGATGAATTATTATTTGAATTCACTTAGGTAAATTCATGCTAGTAATAATTATTAATTTAAATTTGTGTTTATGAGGTCATCCCGATAGATCCTGGCATATGTTATCCCAACACAAATCACATATTATCTTGATTTAATAACTGAATGTAGATTGTGGGGATGAACTTTAATTTTGGGCTGGGGATTGCAAATTAAATACAAAGTAGGAATTAATATTGGACTGAGCTTAAGTTTATATATTAAATTTTATTCACATATTACATATAAATATATAGCAGGTTAAGCCCGGTGCAAGCCCCAATGAAGATCCGTCCCTGCCAGTGAAGATAAAATATGTGGCAAAAATCAAAAGGTTGACTCACTTGTGGGCACGAATTCATAAATCGTATGATGAAGTTCGAAAAGAAAATCCAGGGGAGATAAACGCAAAAATAGAGATTCATTAAAATGTCGTTATAATCGACTTAATACAAGTGCCAACAAGTGGGTTGCCGCTTACAAGGAAGCATATGGTCGTAAAAAAGCGGAATGAACCAACAAGATATTGAGAGAGAAGCTCAATCAATTAATGCAGCAGATGGCCCAAAGTATCAGGACTTGCATTTATTTAATGAAGTTATGTGTAAAGAGATTGAGTTGTGGGTGTTAAAGTATGAAAAAAGATAAGGATTGATTGAGTTGTAGATTGTATATGTGAAGAAGAGATAAATGAATTATTTATTTGGAGATTGAGTTGTGTGTTTTTGTTGATAAAAATGGTCTTAATGGCATAGTATCATCAGTGTCATTTTTTGTGTTCGACTCTAAGTTCTATTGTTTGAATGTATGATATGTGGGATATTAAAATATATTCAACGAACTACAAATACCCCCATCTATCATACCAGGGACGGGCCCAGGAATTTTTCATGACGAGGGGCACAATAAAGTGTAAGTCTCGTGTGAATCCGGGTACATGTGTATCATCTTTTTTGAATGTTACTATTATATATACATATTATCATTGTTACAAACGAAGTTCCACTATTTTAAAAATACTTGATTTTTAAATAGTAACACTTCGTATGCATAACAATGTTAGTACATATGCTCAATAGTGGTAGCTCGTATAAATAACAATAATACTTGAAGAAAAACAATTCACGTGAACTTGAGCTCACAAAAAATTTTACCCACAAAAAAAATATACAAATATAAAATACAAAAAAAAATTTCCTCCATAACAGTTAAATCTACTACAATTGAAACCCACAAATTTTTAAAATATCATGATTGCATTATCAACATCATAAAAAGTTTCTCTTTCAATATATGCAATTAAGATATCATTCATCTACCAACCTATCATACTATTATAATTTAAATAATATAACTAATAACAATATTAAAATATTTATATAATATAAAGAAAGTTATAGAGGAGTGGGGTGGGTGGGTGGCACGTAACACTGAATATCGGGAGGTGGTGAGCTGTGAACTGAGAAATGAGATTTAAAACAATGCATTTATATTATAATTTATAATAACTAATATTATATATATATATAATATTAGTATTAGAAAAAAAAAACTAATGGGGCAAGTGCCCCCATTCGGATATACGTAGCTCCGTCTCTGTATCATACCTCTCCTTAAAAGTCAATTTATCATTTCAATTACTATTACAAAACTCGCTCGCAAAAACGTGTGTAAAAATTAATTGTGCATAAGATTGGTGGACGGAGGGAGTACACATTATATTAAACACATACTACATAACTTATAATTTAAAATAAAAAATTAATGAAAATATACACATACAATATTAGAAAATAATTCATGTTTATATATTAAATTCATCAAACTAATTAAATATTTCAATTATTTAATTTAAAATGAATAATATAAAAATATTATTTTCCATGCAGATATGTGTTAACATTAACTATAACCTACAATAGATGGATGGACTAGACCAAAAATTAATAATTGATAATTAAGATGTAAGTTAAACTCATAAATTATTTGAAAGATTAAATTTTTTTTTAATAATGAATAGTTAAAATTCAAATATTAAGATACCCTAAATAACTCTTAATGGTATTTTTAGAATTTAAAATAGAGGTTTTACAGTGATATGAGGTGATTCACTTTTAACTTTTAATAGATAAGGAATATGTACGTGAGAGTATTCTATACAGTGAATAGTATTTTTAGAATTTAAATAGAGGTTTTACAGTGATATGAGGTGATTCACTTTTAACTTTTTTTTAATAGATAAGGGATATGTACGTGAGAGTATTATATTCAGTGCAATAGGCGGAATAATATCATTTGTTGTACATTTTTACTTTCATTACATATATGTTCCATAATACATATGAATGACATGTAGAATATTTTAAAAAAATTAACGAACCACTATATTTTTTGTTCATATATTAAAAATTCAAAGAATAGAATATAATTGAAATATAAAAAAATGACATAAAGGAATAAATACGGTTTAGGCACCCTATATTGTTAGTTGTGACCGCTGCTCGTCATCAAGTAATAAAGGACAAATCCATTAAAATTAATGAATAAATGAATAAGTAGGTAAATTAAATCAATTTCATTTTTAAACTCGCACACCAAGACAAGGTATGCCCTTAATTAGTCCAATAAAATATAGAAGGTAATACCAATTTGAATTCATGTTATGACTACCACATGAAAGGGAACAAGATATGCCGCCACAATAATGAGACTAGATGAGTGGTCAAATTGATTTCGTATTTGACTATATATATCTGGATCTGTCTACTGTGCAATATGAGCATTGTGCAATGGATAGTGTATTTTTAAAATATAGACCGCCTTATGTTTATATGTTTTTAAAATATAGACTATCTAACGTCTATATGTTTTAAATATACGCTAATTATGTTCTCTCTCACCATAAAACCATCTCATTTAAGTGTTACCCAAAATTTAATTATACATTTAAAAAGGAATACGAACACAAGATGAAACACAAAATCCAGCAGTCTTCCCCTAGATAAATCGATGATATCAGTGTGTAGTTTGTCTTACAACCCAATACATTGTTTTGCATAGGGGTGGACGGTACGGCATACCGAAAATTTTCTCGCCATACCGTTACAGTACCGAAATTTTCGATACCGAAAAATTTCATACCGTTGTCGTACCGAAAATTCGGTATACCGAAATTTTCGATATGCCGATATTACATACCGATACCGTACCGAAATTTCAATATATACCGGTATACCAAAAAAATTTCGGTATACCGGTATACTGGAAATTTTTCCGGTATACCGAAAATATTTAGGTATACCGAAATTTTCTATATTTTCATACCGTTATCGTACCGAAATTTTCGGTACGGTATGGTACCGTACCGAAAATTTCGGTATACCAAAAATTTCGATAAAATCGATATTTTTCGGTACGGTAAGTGCGGTATACCGGTATTTTCGGTATTTCCTCCGCCCCTAGTTTTGCATGCCAAAACCTCAGATTACTATATATACAACTGCATATAGAAAAGGATCTACAATCAGTCTAAATACATAATGATAGAGTTTCTCGACTTGGAATTCTCCTCCCTTTTCCTAATTCTTCTTTCCTTTTCTCTATTGTTCATACTTCTGAATCTTCATTCCAAAACCAGAAACACAAAACAGAATCTCCCTCCAGGACCCCCGAAGCTGCCGTTTATCGGCAGCCTCCACCTCCTGGCCAACTCCGATCCGCCCCAAAGCACTCTCCGCAACTTAGCCAAAAGTTACGGACCATTAATGTACATTCAGCTAGGCGAGGTAGGCAACATCGTCGTCTCGTCCCCTGAAACCGCAAAACAAATCCTGAAAACGCACGACGTCGTCTTCGCCTCCCGCCCTTCCCTCCTGGCCTCGGAGATCAGCTGCTACAGCAACACGGACATAGCGTTCGCCCCGTACGGAGAGTACTGGCGACAGCTGCGCAAAATCTGCACGCTCGAGCTTCTGAGCTCGAAGCGTGTAGAGTCGTTCCAGCCTATCAGAGACGAAGAAGTCTTGCTGCTCTGCAGATGGATGGCTCTGAACGCGGGATCGCCGTTCAATTTCCGCGACAAAATCAGCGCCACGAATTACGATATCATGGCAAGAGCGACGCTGGGGAAGAAGACGGGAGAACAGAGTTTGTTCGTGGATACGGTTAAAAAAGCTGTTGAGTTTTCTCTGTTTTTCATCTCTCTGAAGTCTACCCTTCGTACAGATTTTTTCACTGGATTTGCGGGTACAGGAGGAAGGTGGAGAAGTTGCACGAGAAATCGGATACGATGATCGTGAAGATCATTGAAGAGCGAAAACGAGCTACGGCCGCGGAAGTTGACGATGTTCGGAAGAACAGAGGAAGGCGTGATGATCTGCTTGATGTTCTTCTTAGATTACAGGAAGATGGATCGCTTCGTGTTCCGTTAACTAATGACAACGTCAAAGCTATTCTAGTGGTACGTATATATCATACTCCAATTTCGCTTTTCTACTAATTTTTTGTGATAGTATGCGTTAACTAAGCAAATCTACTCCATAGGAGTAAACGAAAAGGTAAAAGAGTCGGTCTCATGTGCATTCAGGTGCACGTGCACCCATAGTGTATTTTAAAAACATGCAATTTGTTATATTAAAATATGTAACTTTTTTACACTGGACCGTGCAACTATGTTTCCATATTAATAGTTGAACGTTTCTAAAATGCACTATGAGTGCACTGTGCACCTGAATGAATACAAGACTTAGACTTGGTGTAAAAATATCATATTACACATATATTCATTATTATTTAATGATTTTTTAAATTCGTGTGAAAAATCTTTAAACATTAGTTATAATGGGTTAGGATTAGTTCATCATTAATATTCACAAAGATTAAGAATTTGTCATCATAATATGCTCGGGTAAATTGTAATTTTAGTTCAATAAGAATTTTCTCGTTGTAATTTTGGTCTATATGTTGTAAAGTGGTTCTGAATTAAGCCAAAAAATGTCATTTCCATTAAAAAATTAACAAAAACAATTAGTGCACTTCACAATTACGGGGCCAATATTGCTTCAGAGAGTTATTACGGGACTAAAAGTGGAATTCTTATGCGAGCTTATTTGATGGAAATTTGGCTAACTAAGTTAAATGGAATTAAAAATAAGCTCATAAACTACCAAAAGCACCCCCTCAGTTTTTAGCTTAATGTGTTTTAGAGTTTATTTAATCTAATAAAAGAGAAATAAAGCACTCCAAATTATTTATGTACACAATTTTAGGTAACTATAATCACTTATAATTTCTTGCAAACACCCCCGTAATCAATTTCAAAATGATTATTCACATGGACCAAAAGTGCAATTTATCTTCGTTTATCCTAAAATCCTAAACAGGAAATGTTCGGGGCTGGAACAGAGACATCGACCCTCGTTTCCGAGTGGGCAATGGCCGAACTGCTAAAAAATCCCCGAGTCTTTAAAAAGGCACAAGAAGAAGTTACAATGGTTTTCGACGGAAAACCCCGTGTCGACGAGCGCTACTTCAATGAACTAAAATACCTGAAATCAGTCATCAAAGAGACACTCAGAGTGCATCCCCCAGCACCTCTCCTGCTTCCCAGAGAAAGCAGGGAGCACTGCGAGATCAACGGGTACGAAATACCTGCAAAAACTCGGGTCCTGGTGAACGTGTGGGCGATGGGACGAGACCCCGAGTACTGGGACGATGCAGAGAGTTTTAAACCCGAGAGGTTTCTGGAAAACCCAGTTGATTTCAGAGGTGAAAGCTATGAATTCATTCCTTTTGGGGCTGGAAGGAAAATGTGCCCTGGAATAACATTTGGGCTGGCGAATGTTGAACTTCCATTAGCAATGTTTCTGTACTATTTTGATTGGATTTTGGCAGATGGAATGAAAGCAGAGGATCTGGATATGACAGAGCTCAATGGAGTGGAGCCTAGAAGGAAACATGATCTTTGTGTCATTCCTGTTGTTAGGAGGCCTTTGCCATTGTAGATACTAGATAATTAATACTCCCTCCGTCCCAGGATTATTGCAACACAAAAAATGGACCGCAAACCAAGTAAAGTGAGTTTTAGTGGGTTTGAGTAAAATAAAATAAGTGTGTTGTGAGTTTATTAATATTATGTTTGTTTATATTTTAGGAGTGTTGCAGTAATGTTGGGAAGTCCAAATAAGACAAGTGTTGCAGTAATTACGGGACAGAGGGAGTATGAATTTTGATGTACAACCTAATTATATGGGACAAATTCTTTTTTGCCCCTCATCTTGTATTTCTCTTTTATGCCCCATTGATTTTTCAACTCATAAATGTGAATTTTTTTGACAATTCTATCCCTCTCCCTTAATCTCATCTCATCCCAATCAATCTCATCACATATTCCAACTTCCAAACATGACTCGATCCGAGCCCAAACCCGACCCGGACCCGACACAGATTGCGGAGGATCGCACATGGGTAGAGTTTGGGTCGGGCCAAATTCAGTCCGACCTCTATGAATCGATTAGTATTTGGATATATTAATGACGACAATATATATATATATGCAAGAATTGTCTTAAAAAAAAAAAGTGCCCGCATGGGCGTAGCTCAGTTGGTTCCTGGGTGGCAGATTGCTACAAGGACGCAGGATCGAGTCCTGGCAGCCGCAGTGTGGGAGTTTTATCCCTCCAATGTGGGGGATAGCTCATTTGTTGGCACCAGACACTGGTCATCTCACCTAATGGGCCGCTGAGTCACCATGATTTACCACCTCCACCATTCCTGTCGGGCCGGGGGGTGGGGGCCCTGGGGGCGAGGGCTTCGCCTTTTGCTACAAGATTTTTCTTAAAAACCTTTATGAATCTTTCAATAAATGTCTTTAAGAAAAGATGAGAAAAAAATATTGTATACAGACGAAGAAGGTCAATAGATAGACGCGATAGAAAAAATTAATAAAAGAGAAGAATTACAATATTTATATTAATCATATTCTACAAAAGATTGAATGACATAGATTAAATTAGACTAATTAATTGCTACAAGATTTGTCTTAAAAACCTTTATGAATCTTTCAATCTATGTTTTAAAAACCGGGTCCGACCGGCCGGTCGGACCGGTGAACCGCTCCAAAGCGGCCCAATAGAGGTGTATAGAACCGCTATTGGACCGCCCACCTCAAAACCGAAAACCGTTTCGAAAACCGGTGAAAACCGGAACATGTGAACCGCCAACAAAAACAAAAAAAAAAAAAAAGGGAGGCTCGCCGCCCGTCCTTCATTGGGGGCGGTGACCTTCGGCAAAGGGAAGACGACGGTTGGGCAAGGCCGCCGGCATCTACAGAGAGGGGGTGCGCCAGGTGGCGCGAGGGAGATGGTCGCGGCCGCTGGCACGGCGGCGGGCGGTGGTGGGCGGCGGTGGAAATGGTGGTCGGGTCGGTGGGCGCTACCGACAGGATGGTGGATGGTTGGATGACGCTGCTGTTGGGCCCATTGTTGTGGATGGTTGTGGATGGTGGATGGTGGATGGTTGTGAAATGGTGGTCAATGGTGGGCTTACTTCGCTTTTATTGAAGAATAAGAAACCGAGAATGACCGAGGGAGAGAGAAGATGAGTGAGGGAGAGAGAAGATTAGGTTTTTTAACCTATTTTTTTTTTGTTTCCTTTCAATTTCAAAATTGACTATTTATCAATTTGTATTTTGTAGATTAGGTTTTTTAACGGGTCCTTTTGTTTCCTTTCAAAAATTTGACCCATTTATCAATTTTCCTGGGCTTTGCTTTTCATTTTTCATTTATAAAATACAATTAATATGTATTTTTCTTAAAAAGAATTTAAGTGTACTCCAAATTTTAAAATGTTATTTAAGAAGGTTTCTAAAAAATTAAATTTAATGAATTCAAATGTAATTATAATATCATCTCCTCTGTTAAAAAATAAAAATAAAAATTATAATATCATCTCAACACTATTTTAGTATTGACCTCTGAAATTTTAAATAACAAGTAATTAAATATCAGAAAATAAAAATAAAAATGAATACTTATGACTTTTGTATTGTTGATGACATTTCTATTATGTTTGGAAATTGAAATTTGAAAGTTGGAATTATTTATGTTAATGGACATTTCTATTATGTTTGGAAATTTAAGTTTGAACTTTGAAGTTTGAAGTGACTTTAGATACTTTATATTCACTTATCATACTCTATATTTTGATTTTTTTAAAAATTATGCATATTATATATATATATAATATTTATTATGACGTCATACCGGCTCAATCCGGTCCGACCGGTCCGACCCCGGTCCGACCTTTTTTTGGGGTCGTCCGGCTCAACTTCCGGTTCCGGTTTTTAAAACATAACTTTCAATAAATGCCTTTAAGAAAAGATGAGAAAAAAAAATTGTATACAGACGAAGAAGGTCAATAGATAGACGCGATAGAAAAAATTAATAAAAGAGAAGAATTACAATATTTATATTAATCATATTCTACAAAAGATTGAATGACATAGATTAAATTAGACTAATTAATAATAGGGAAAAAAACATCTAGGTACAAAGTCAAGAGCATATAGCATTTTAGTACATTTACTTTTTTCAATTACACTCCACTACACACTTGGGTCATTAAAGATTGAAATGCCCCTCTTTCCCATTTAGCTTTCTGCAGGCTGCAGCTTCCTGCAAGCATGTCCTATCGATGAACATTGTTTCCGAAAGCGCAGAAATTTTAACTAAAGTGTAATTTTTTTTTAACTTTTGACTCATTTTTCCTATTTTGACTAATTTTGAACGTTATAAATATTTGAATACCAATTTTCTCCAAATTCTTCTTCCTTACTTTTTTAAAATTACCTTCTCCTTTTTTTAAAATTGGCAGAATTTTAATTATTGCAATTTATAAATTGACAATTTTCAATAAATATCATATTTAGAATTATTAAAGGGAAAATGTTACACTATACCTTAAAAAAAATCTCACTATACATACAAAAATCTCACTATATTAGATGGTATTACACTTTACCTTAAAAAATATCACTTTGATTACAAAAGTCTCACTATATGTAAAAAAAATGAACTTTTTCCAGATTTCTTGATGGCATAAGCTCTCTAACTTCTTCTGCAGATTCCCATCTCCCAAGTGCAGCTTATAATCAACTTCAGATCTCTTGACAATCAGGAATAGATCACCACCAAAAATTCTCTATTTCAAATAAAAAACACACAATCACCAAACAATCCACTGCATGAAAAATCACCAAACTAGTTCGAAATTAAACAACCCCTTACAAAGAACCCAAGCTATAATTGGCAAATTTAATTCACAATTCCCAGGAAGCCAACACCAAACCTGTAAAACCAACAAGCTAAATATTGATTCTATGATGCGAGCACCAAGTGAGCGGCCTCCACTTGATCTCCACGCTCGAGCTCTTCATGTGTGCTCTCTCCATTCCAACATTAATCTCTTTAAATTTGTCCCAATTTTCTTCCAACTTTATTCACACTTTCTTTAATTTAACCATTTTTTGTTTTTCATCAAAACCAACATCCAAAAATCCATTCTTGCAACCAAATATTCAAATTTGTTCCAATTTTATCTCAAATTTACTCGCACTTTGTTTAATTTAACCCCTTTCAGTTTTTCATCAAACCCCACATCCCAAAATCCATTCTTTGCAATCAAATTCCAAAAATGTACACCATAAGTGGGTTCTTGATGTACCAAAACCTTCTGAGCCTACCGAAGATTCGAGCAAAACAGATAAGAAAGAGTATAAGGACTGGGTGCATTCTGATGAAATGGCTAGGTTTACCATCTTAGCTTCAATGTCGGATGTGTTACAACACCAACACCAGGACATCAAGACTGCCTCAGAAATTATGCTCAATCTTAAAGCGATGTTTCAACATCAGAACCGTACGGCTATGCAGATCACCATGCGAAAGATGCTTTCGTTGAAAATGGTGGAGGGAACGCCCGTAAGGGAGCATGTTCTCCAGATGATGGCTCACCTCAATAAGTTGGAGATTCTTGGTGTTGAATACAATCTGGAGACTCAGATAGATTTCGTACTCCATTCTCTACCAAGAAGCTTTGAGCAGTTCCAACTGAATTATCAGATGAATAATCAGAAATTCACGTTGGCTGAGCTCTTGTAAGCTTTGGTTTCGGCTAAGACGCTAATGGAGCACCAGTCTACTGCTTTGGTGGCACAAGGCCCTTCCACTTCTTCTGGTCCCAAAGGAGGGAAGAAGAAGAGAAAGACCAAGCGTCGGGCCCAAGCAAATCCAACCGTTGCCAAGGGCAATGATAAGGTGACCACCGGAGAGGGTGTCAAGAAGCCGTCTAAGGGGAAGTGTTTCAATTGCGGTGAGAAAGGACATTGGAGGTCAGCCTGTCTCAAGCCCAAGAAGGCCGGTAAGAAAGGTAATACTCATGCACTAGTTGTTGAAACTTGTTTAGCGGCGTATGCTTCCCATTCGTGGGTAGTTGATACTTGAGCCACTGATCATGTTTGTTTCACTTTACAGGGGTTCCAGCTAACCCGACAACTTAGTGGAAGTAATATCCTCATCACACTGGGCGATGCTACGAGAGTGGCAGCTGAAGCAGTGGGAGACGTGTTGTTATCTTTTAGTGATAAAGTTTTAGTTTTGAGAGATGTTGTTTACGTTCCTTATTTTAGAAAGAACTTGATTTCGGTTTCTAAATTGTTTTTTAATGGATACTCAGTTTCTTTTAATAAGTAAGTTTCTATTTTTCAAAATGATGAGTTTATCTGTTCTGGTACGTTATTGAATAATCTCTACACTATTAACTGTGCACATCACTCACAAAATGTAACTTATAACACATCGATTGTTTCGAGTAAAAGAAAGCGCTCTACGGATGTGAATAAAACACTTCTTTGGCATCTAAGACTAGGTCACATTAATCTAAAAAGGATTCAAAGGTTGGTGAAAGACGGATCGTTGGAGTCTCTCCAAGTTGAACCATTTCCAACTTGCGAATCTTGCTTAGAGGGTAAAATGACCAAGAGGGAATAGAGCCACTGAAGTGTTAGAGATTGTTCACCCTGACGTATGTGGTCCAATATCAATCAAAGTTAGAGGGTGTTATGAGTATTTCGTTACTTTTATCAATGATTACTCAAAATATGGATACATTTACCTTATGAAGCATAAGTCCGAGACTTTTGATGCGTTCAAAGAGTTCAAGGCTGAAGCAGAAAAACATAGGGAAAAGAGTATCAAGTTTCTACGAACTGGTCGTGGAGGCGAATACCTCAGCGGTGAAATTTTGAACTACTTATCAAATGAAGGGATCGTATCCCAATTGACTGCACCCGGTACCCCTCAACAAAATGGGGTTGCAGAACAAAGAAACAGAACTCTTTTAGAAATGGTCAGATCAAGGATGAGTTATTCGGAGCTCTCCAAATCATTTTGGGGTCATGCCTTGGAAACAATGGCTTATATTCTAAACTTGGTACCATCTAAATCGATTCTCAAACCACATATTGTATCTTAATTTAACAACTGAATGGACAATGTGGGGATGAACTTTAATTTTGGGCTGAGGATTGCAAATTAAATACAAAGTAGAAATTATTATTGAATTGGGCTTAAGTTTATATATTGAATTTTGTTCACATATTACATATAAATATATAGCAGGTTAGTTGGAGCTTGCACTGGGCTGGAGCCCGGTGCAGCCCCTACGTAGAATCGTCCCTGGATACTCCGTAATTAAGCAGGAGACTGCTTCACACAGAATGCCGGATCATATTCCGAGACTCCAGCTCGAAACACGATCTGGGGGACAATTGTTGTAACGGAAATTAATAATCTTCTGCTCCAAGTATAACAGCTCGACTGACATGTCATCTTCAATTCCGTAACTATTCTGAAGGAATAACTCGACATCCCAGTAAGAGAGTAAATTAGTAGCTCTCCATCGAAAGAAGAACTGAGCGTTCGTCTAAGGAAAAGCTCAACAAGTGTATCACAAAGTCATAGCTCGCCCACATGCATATTGCTTCACAAGGATCGTAGCTCGTCAGTAATTGCTCGTCGTCGTCATCAGATAAACTAGTATCATACAAGGGCAGCCCGATCAAGGTAGATTTTGGCCTCTTCCAATCGAGCTCGCCCAACGGTCCTTTGGTCAGGAGATTTTCCAATAAAAGGAAGAAATCCCCCAGAATGGCGAAGTGACAGACGCGGACAACTGCAAACAACAAAAATTAGAGCTGGCAGATGAAGATCTCCAAAACTGGTCAGGTGTCATCCATCGGACTGTCTGATCCCTACTACAGGATCACCTAGCTAGAGTATAGAGTCAAAGTAGTATCAAGGACATTAAATGTGTTGTATTTGTGCATTTAATGCACGGACTAGGGCTAGTTGGAGAGTGAATTACATGTATTATAAATAGAGGCATTCATGTCCTAATCAGGTTGTTACCAAAAGGGTGCGAAGCGACGCGATACATGACATGGGATCGGATTTTTAAAAATTTCAGGGTGCGATTCGGCAAGGATACGTCTACTTATTTATTATTTTATTATATATAATACCTGTAAAATATATAAAAATAACAATTCATATATCATCATCAATTCAACATATAAGCATAATAATGTTTTCAATCCAATTAAAAATTTAAAACAAGTCACATCTTCTGTTCATGACTTTGGGTTGAAAATGTAAGTAAAATAATTAATATTTTCTATTAAAAGTTTTTTTTCTTATTTTAACTTTTGTGGGTTAATAAGGTAATTAAACTTTCTTATTTTAAATTTTAAAATTTTTCCATAATTTTTTTTTTTTCAAAAATGATCCCAGACGCACCGGATTTGCACCCAAACGCACCCGGTGCGCGTATCCTTTTTTTTTTTTCAAAATTCACCACGTGGCGCACCGGGTGCGATTCGCACCCGCACCCGCGCCGTATCCGATACTGCATTTTAGTATTTTTTGGAGAATCCGTGCATTAGAGGTCCTAATAAAAGATCCGAAAATTAATACAAAAAAGTATACATTCTGCCTAGATTTATGACTTGCATTTATTTGAGAATATCATATTGTTCTTCATTTATTCTCAATCATTAACATTCAATTTCTTTGAATTGCCTTATTTTACTTGTTTGGTTAGCTTTATCCTTGAGTCGCGTAAATCCTTAATTCCTTATTAATTTATATATCAACGATATACTCACAATATTTAATGCTATAATTTAGTTTACAAATGTAATAGTACCAATTGATAAATGTTAGTATGATATTAATTTATAATGTAAATATAAGTTTTACATTGTGAACAAATTAATTAATTGGAGACATACTCAAGTTTTTGTACGAATGTTATGTAAATATATTTTCTTGAAATTGAATTGTATGATTATAAATATTAAATAATACTTTATTAATTATCGATCTTACCCCAAATTTATAATCCAGGTCCGCCACTGACTCTATTTAGGTCAATACCGCCTAGTTCATAAAGACCTCTTCATTTCACCAGACTCATCACAAACAACCATAAAGACTTTATTATTCCTTCGCTTGACACCGGGGAACTCCTTCACATCGTTTCGTATGGGAACATGACTCTTATACCACTTTTATAATCTTGAATGGATCCAAATCTCTTGTATGAACATTCTTCGTTTTGGGTCGAGCCCGCACGAATTTTTTTTTTTTGGCATCCCGAAATGCTAACCCCAATACATGACAACTACATGATGATCAACCGAACAATGGAGAGATGATAAAATAGAATATCAAATATCGTGTGAATCACAGAAACAGGCATTGTACAACAACCAAGAGTCTAGTTTGAAAATTTTATTGTTTCTTGTTCCAAGTAAAACAAAATGATTATAAATAATTAATGTTTCTTTAGTAATGATCTTAATCAATGTCGCAGGCCGAAAAAGCCAAACTATATAAAAGAACAAAATAATCATCAAACTGCATAGCAAGGAATCTTTTATTAAGAAAACATAACAACAATCAATAGTATAATTTAAAAATATTTTCTTCTTTAACATCAAACGTAATCTAAAACTAATTTCTTTGCTATCATTACCTGAGTGATCAACTCCTTGATATATATGGCTTATGCTGCTCTTGTTTCACTTCAACAGACCACATATATGATCCTGAATCATGCTAAGTTCCATTTCTGTTGATGAAAAAGCACAAGTTACATCCATCTGTGAATACGTCAGTTTCTTGATATCTTTCCTTGAAAATTTCCCTGAGAAAGCTCATCGATTAGAAAGAAATATCAGGGATTTAGCTAATGAAGCAGAAGATCTTATCGAATGTTTTTGTACAAGCAATTTCAGATGAATTAGTGTAGTGTTGGGCTATCTAGAGTTCAACACGAAAGTCGGCTGAAAGAGAGGGAGAGGAAATAAAGGGTCGGCTTTGTGGGGAATCATCCAAACTTGAAGTCATCCCAATCGTGGGAATGGGAGGCATTGGTAAGACTACTCTGGCTCGATATGCTTAAGATGATCCATTAGTAATGGAGTATTTTGATATTCGTGTGTTTGTCCAAGTATCCCTAGATTCATGGATGAAAAATCAAACTTGGAAGTTGCTAAAGCAAAAGGTTTTCACAGAAGGTTACGATTGTCCTCCTGATTTGGAAGACATCGGGGAAGATATTGCACACGGCTGTAGAGGGTTGCCCCTTGCTGCGGTACTGGTTGCAGGAATCTTGTCCACAGTTGTTAAGACTAAAGCTTCATGGGCTGAAAGTGGGGAAAATGTAAATTCAGTAGTTGATGGGCAATTAGAGAAGACACTGTCTTTGAGTTACACACACTTGCCTCATCGTTTGAAGCCTTGTTTCCTTTTCATGGGAGGCTTTCCAGAAGATTACAATATCAGTGTCTCCAGTCTGATCAAGTTATGGGCTTTCTGAAACGTGACAATGGATGTAAAAGTTTGGAAGAGGAAGCAGAGGAGTATCTGGAGGATTTTGTCAGGACAAGTCTTGTATTGGTGACAAGTAGGAAGAGTAATGAGAAAATCAAGAGTTGCAGCCTCCATGATCTGGTACGAGACATGTGCATCAAGAAAGCCCATGTTTGGTTAAAATATCAACAATGGGTATCTGATGTGGATTGAGTGAATGCTGGTTTAATATGTGTGAACTCTGGTAAGACTTGGAGTAGAATCTCTGAATTCCACTATTTTTTCTAATATGTTGATTTATTTTAATCTGGATCGGTTGCATCACTGTTGTGTAAGTTTACCAAGTTGTTGAGGTCAACAATTTTCACATATGAAGGCACATGTTTGTTCTTAGAAAATTGATACTCCTTCTGTTCTACTATAACTTTTTCCTTTTTCTTTTTCACCCGTCCCAAAATAAGTTTTCTGTTTTTATAAATAAAAAAAGTAACTCCACAATTTTTTTGTTATGTTAATTAAATAAAGAAAAACCCCTCCCCAAGCCGTGCTTGCATTTTCTTTTTCCTCTCTCCCAATACCCACAACTACCCTTTTTATTTTTATTATTTTATTATTATTTCTTAAATAAAATAACAAAAAAAAAAACAGAATAGTTATTAAGGGACGGAGGGAGTATTTATTTTGTTTGACGGAGTGGTTAGCTTATTGAACAATTATGGGCGTGTTTTGAAACATTTAAAACAGCTTTCAGAAGCATTTATTTTCAAAAACCCCTTTCACAACTTTTGAAAATAAGTGCTTCTAGAAATTGTTTTAAGTGTTTCAAAACACACCCTATATATGCATTGAAACTGGAAATTAAAGGCAAACAGACAGTTGTAAGAATGCTATACTGAGTTCATAATTAAGCATTATTTAATTGGTGATATATTTTATGGTTATTTCATTTGTTAATTATTCCAGCTTGACGTCGAATTGGTGAAGTATTTGTTGGAATTTTTGGTTTTGACCAAATTATTAAGTAACATTTAATAATTTATTTTGTGAAAATAAATTTAATGGATTTGAATTCTCAAAATTAAATTTGGGTGAATGAAAAATTAATGTCATTTAATATGTGGGTAAATACATTTATAAATGTATTTATTATGGTAATAGTGATGAGTTATGACTTATGTACATGAAATGTCATGACATTTGGTTAAAAATACTTTATTCCAAAGGATGTGTCTTTTAGGAAAATTGACTCATACCTTTTGGTGAATAATGGTCTATTTCTAAAGGTTGCGACTTTTAGAAAATTAATGTTTAAATGTGAAGAGTCACAACTATTACCTACAACTTTTGGAAGTCTATATAAAGAACCCCACATTGTCCATTTCATTCATTGATTCAATCGATCCTAATTACAACAATTAGAGTTGTAAAAGCAATTTAACTACATTATGCATACATGACATTCTAGAATTGTAATTTCCGCATTAAAGTCGTGTCAAGAAAGTTCCGAGTACTTGAGTCCGTTCGCTGATAGTTTCCGATTCGTAGTGCAGCGGTCAAAAAATTTTAAAGTCGTTGTATCTTGGGGGTGATTGTCATGATACCGTATTGCACCGGAGTACGGGGCAATATCGTCTTACGAAAAGGGAGTTCAACTCTTGCCTCGACTTTACTGTGTCAGTGTCTGTATAGTCATCTCTACACACCAACTAATTTTTCCAACAGTATCTTATGGTTATGTGTCCATAAAAAATACTTATTATTTCATTTATCCTTATTTGCTTGTTTAAAAGAACTTGCTCCAACAACTGCTAAATTTTATGTAATCACAGGTACTGGGGTGGAGGGTGCAGGTTAGGAATAGATCCACCTAAAGTGCTTACCTTGAGGAAAGCAACTTCTTTGATTTCAGAACACAGTCAACTTCTGGTTTATGCTAGTTGCTCTGTTTTCTCTTGAACAAACAATTGATCCGCTCCTGAATCATGATAAGTATTCCACTTCTGTCGATAGAGTAGAAAAAAAGAAGGAAAAATCACGGATGTGGCTAATTCGGGATATTACAAAAACTCATAATTTTGCGGTTTTTTAAATGCGTTATTCAAGATAATTTTAAGACAATCACAAAACCCCTCGTTAAAAAAAAAATGTTAGACAGCGGTTTTTGAACGCGCAATTAAGATTAAGAATCTCACCTCACCAATGAAAAGCCAAATCATTGGTCAAATTCCTCCATTCGATATATTTTTTTAAAAAAATTGATAGTTAGGGCTGACCAGGACTGCGAGAGCTTTGGCGCTCAGACCACAAAAGCACAAATTCCCGGAATTTTAGTGTAGGAAATTAGCAATTTTGGTATACAGAAATAAGGAACCAAATCTCTACACCAATTAATTGAAAAATTATTGTCTTTTTGTGGCCTAAGTCCGAAGCTCCCGCGACCAGGTCCACACTAATTGACCGAAATTTTAAAACGCATATTGGATTGTAACAATTAAAAAAATTAATTCTATATTAAATTGAGATTTTTTTTACAATTTTTTAAAAATAGTTTAAAATTTTATTTAAAATACAATGACACTTTTTATATAATAATAATTTTTTTTTATAAATTTAAATGAAATTATATTAAAATTATATTTTTTACTTGTTTTTTTAAAAATATATGGTATCTTTATTTTAAAAAAATATTTTTTTCATCCTCCTAAACTCTAATAATATTTTTTTTATCTTAATTTCTGTTATTTTAGACTTTAAACAAGCTTAATTTTTTTCTTCTAAACAAAGTAATATATATAATTTTAAACAAGTTATATTTTTCTATTTAAACAAAATAGTAATACTTTTCTATTTAAACAAGTAATTCTTTTTCTTTAAACATTTAATACTTTTTAATCTAAACAAGTAATACTTTTCAAATAGATTTATTTAATGAAATTAATTCTATATGTTCTAAAATCGTTTTTTTTTTACAATTTTTTAAAAAAAATTTTATTTCAATTATCTTATTTATTAGTTCAATCACATTTTTTATAATATTTTTTTTTTATATAAATTTAAATTAAATTAAATTAAATTAAAATTATTTTTTTACTTGTATTTTTTTAAAGTCTTTTTACTACATTTTTTTTAAGTTTGAGATAATTTTTCTTCTAAACAATAAACTTTTCTATCAAAATAATTAAATTTTCTTTAAACAAGAATACTTTTTCATCTAAACAAGTAATAATTTTCTTTAAACAAGTTATATATTTCTATCTAAACAAGTAATACTTTTCTATTTAAACAAGTAATATTATGAACAAATTTTACATAAGAGTTTGATTGTTAATATCATTATAGTCACGTAATGTTGAAAAACCTAAATTTAAAATTTAAAAATATTTTAACTTTCAACAAAAAGAATATACAAATTAAATTGAAAAAAATAAAACAAAAACTAAAAAGCTTTACAAAAAAATTTAATAATAAGAATTATTCTCCAATGAACCATTTGGAGAACAAAGTAAAAAAGGGTGATTTAAATTGGTTCTTTCAAGCTCAAATGTGTAGTAGTGAGTATTCCACTTCTGTCGATAGAGTAGAAAAAAATAAGGAAAAATCACGGATGTGGCTAATTCGGGATATGACAAAAACTCATATGAGACGGTTTTATTCATGATTGCGGATTATAATTATTAAGACAAATCACACTCACCCCTTCCAAAGTTTGTTAAAAAGACAACAATTAATCTTACGCCTGCCTCACCATCGCCAATTATTCTGCATTAAAGTGTCCCTCATTTTAGTGTAGGAAATTAGCAATTTTGGTATACAGAAATAAGGAATTTTTAATTAGATTAACCAAAACTTTGAAAAAAGTGATTTATTTTTGTGGTTTTAAGTCCAAGCTCCCGCGACCAGGTCCACACTAATTGACCGAAATTTTAAAACGCATATTGGATTGTAACAATTAAAGGGGTAAGGTCATGATTAAATTGTGATTTGATCTAAATGTCATGAATCGTTTAAAATTAAAAATACATGATTAAATTAGAAAATGTAGAAATGTTTTGAATTGACTGGAACTTTTGGCGCTATTGCAGTATTAATCATGGTAGTATTTCTTCCTAAAAATGATTTCTCTCATCCTCCTATTCTCTCTTAAAATTTCTGTTTCTTTAGACTTTTTTGAGCTTAGTTTGTTTCTCTGGAGAGTCCTTCTCTAATTATCTTTATATGCCATCACAAGAGTCTGGGATAAGAGATTGTTGAGATGATAGTGCGTAAGGCGGCGTTTGCAAACTCTTTGAAGTTAGTCGGAATCACTTTTATTTTTACGAACATTTGAAAGGTAAGGTAGTATTTGCAAATTCAACTCATAGCTTAGAAACATTTCTGAAAAGTTAAAGTTGTGAAGGAACTTTTCAAATAGATTCTGTCTGCGCTATGATAAGTAGGAAATTGTGCATGTTTTTAGTTGTTAATGTGTAATTTTATTGTACTCGATTGTGTTAGAATTGCATGTTTTTCTATTTATGTGTACTTTAATGATGAAATTCTACACTTAATCTATTTGTTGTGTTCGTGGATAATTTTAGAGTCTTTTTGGAACATTTTATTAATATATTTGAGATCGGATCGGGCGTAAAGAAAATTAGTGCTATTCATTTATCTCTCATATTTTTCTCTGTTATCACATTGATCATTGGTACCGAGTCCCTTTTCTCATTTGCTTTTTGAAGAACGTTGTTAGCCGCTCATTCACTATCTCTCTCTATTTTCTCTGTTATCACATTGATCATTGGTACCAAGTCCCTTTCATTCACTATCTCTCTCTATTTTCTCTGTTATCACATTGATCATTGGTACCAAGTCCCTTTTCTCATTTGCTTTTTGAAGAACGTTGTTAGCCGCTCATTCACTATCTCTCTCTATTTTCTCTGTTATCACATTGATCATAAGAGTCTGTCCTTTTCCAAAAGAGAACTTCTGAAGAAAATAAAAACTATGGCTTATGCATCTCTTATTTCGGTTGAACAAACCACAGATCTCATCCTGAATCATCATAAGTATTCCATTTCTGTTGGTGAAAGACAACAAATTTCATCCATCCGTGAATACGTCATTTTCTTGATACCCTTTCTTGAAAGTTTCCCCGAGAAAGCCAACCGCTTTGAAGGAAAAATCAGGGATTTAGCTAATGAGGCTGAAGATCTTATTGAAATATTCATGTGGAGTCAATTTCAGCTGGGTTGGAGGGTAGGGCTACGTAACTATGAACTTGAAGGCCGGCTGAAAAGAGTAAGCGAGGAAATAGGTTCCATCACTGGAGACATGATGGATGATCGACTCTGTAATTTACCTGCTGCTATTTTATCATCAAGTGTTGCAGATACGTGCCAAAATGATGTGGTGATGGGTTTAGGCGAGGACCTGATAGAAATAAAGGGTCGTCTTTGTGGGGAGTCATCCAAACTTGAAGTCATCCCAATCGTGGGAATGGGAGGCATTGGTAAGACTACTTTGGCTCGATATGCTTTTAATGATCCATTAATGATTGAGCGTTTTGATATTCGAGCTTGGGTCACAGTATCACAAAATTATAGCGTTGATGAAATTCCTTCACGCCTCCTAGCATCAATGAAACTGTTTGAGAAGAATGAACAATCTATGGCTGAAAAAGTTTACAAAAGCTTGAAGGGAAGGAGGTATGTGATTGTAATGGATGACATTTGGAGCACAGAGGCTTGGGATGATGTCAGGAAAATATTCCCAGATGACAACAATGGAAGCCGAATCGTGTTAACCACTAGGTTATCTGATGTAGCCGACTATGCTAGTTCTGGTAGCCCTTTTCATGAGATGAAGTTCATGGAAGAAAATCAAAGTTGGGATTTGATTAAGAAAAAGGTGTTCACAACAGGTGAAGATTGTCCTCATGAGTTAAAAAACATCGGGAAAGCGATTGCAAGAGGCTGTAGAGGGCTACCCCTTGCTGTTGTACTGGTGGCAGGAATCATGTCCACAATTGATAAGACTAAAGCTTCATGGGAGAAAATTGCAGAAAATGTAAATTCCGCTGTCCAAGGGCAGTTGGACAAGATTCTATCTTTAAGTTACACATTCTTGCCGCACCATTTGAGGCCATGTTTTCTACTCATGGGAGGCTTTCCTGAAGATTACTCTTTCCATGCCTCGAGGCTAATCAAATTATGGGTAGCGGAAGGTTTTTCGAAACGTCAAAATGGGTTTAAAACCATGGAAGAGGAAGCGGAGGAGTATTTGGGGATCTTGCGAAGAGAAATCTTGTTTTGATCACAAGTAGGAAGATTAATGGAAAAATAAAGAGATGCAGCCTCCATGATTTGGCACGAGACATGTGCATAAGGAAAGCTCGGGAAGAAAAGTTTCTTCTAACGGGTAGGGATATTCTTTCAGATGGGGGAATTGATGTGCGCCGCATTAGTATTAGACATTGTAGTCTAGACGAGATTTGGAGTCCAACCATCCGTACAATTTTATGGTTCCCACCCGCTGGGCTGGAAAGTTCTTCAGTCGCCTTTCTAGTAAGCTTTAGACTTCTCAGGGTATTGGAGATCATGCATAACAACCCCGTGTTCTTTCCTTCTCAACTATTCGAGTTGTTTAACTTAAGGTACCTTGTTGCTTTAGGAATGACAAATATGATTCCTGCAGCAATATCAAAGCTTGTGAATCTTCAAACCTTGATCATTCATTCAATTCCTTCAGATATTGCCTTTGAAATCTGGAGGATGAAACAACTGAGGCATCTTGTGGTTGGCGGTTGTTACAGATTACGTAACCCATTAGATGGATCAACTCTTCCTTTAGAGAACTTGCAAACGCTTTCGTTTATACCAAGTTCTGCATGTAGCAAAAGGATCCTGAAGATGATCCCGAATCTAAAAAAAGTTGGAATTATTTGTTACGAAAATGAAGAGCATCACGACCTCCTCAATCTTGTAAATCTGCATCAGTTGGAAAAGTTGAAAATTCGTTATATGTTTAATTGGCAAACGCAGTGTCCTGCTTTTCCAAAGACACTAACAAGGTTGGCCTTAGTTGGTGGGAAACTCCCTTGGGAAGATATGAGCATTGTTGGTTCGTTGCCTAATCTTCAAGTGCTCAAACTGAATAACCACGCTTGTGAGGGAGATACTTGGGAAACGAGAGATGGAGAATTTACTGAGCTCAAATTTCTTCTAATCGAGGACTTAAATCTCAGTTATTGGATAACTGAAAGAGATCATTTCCCAAGACTCAAGTTCTTAGTGCTTCGTTGTGCATATCTAAGAGAGATTCCAGATGATATTGGAGAAATACCGACGTTGGAAGTGATTGAGGTGGATGCCCGGAACAAGTCTCTACTGAACTCGGCCAAACGGATACAAGAGGATCAACAGAGTTACGGAAATGATGCTCTTCAAGTTCGGTCCTATAAAAATAAAAGATCTCTATGAGTCTTTAAGTTGGTTGCATCATTGCTTATAAGCCTCTATCATATATCAATCAGGTTTAATTTGACTAAATGTCGGATTTGCTTCTATTATTTATTGGTCAGGTTAGAAATTTGACTAAATATTGAATGCAGTCTTTATTTAATTTATTCCTTTTCAAATTGGTAAATTGTTAAATCCAACCAACCCCTTTTGTTTGTTTACTCGACAATGATACAGGTACTATGAATTAGTTACATACTCCCCCATAATATCGATTCTTACCACCTCTATTAGTTAGTATGAACTGTTGAATCCAACCAACCCCTTTTATTTGTTATCACAAACTATGTCTCAGTTTAAATAAATTTGTATATTTTAAAAATACATTTGAATATGGCATTTTCTCACTGTTGGTACCTAGATTTTATGTCTAGGGTAACAAATAATAAATAAGAATGCAATCAAAATGAATACTCAAGAACACAAGGATTTGGTTTGCACTTAAGTCTTTAATGTGCTAAAATTTCGAACATTTCATTAAGGGTTAAACCCATATTTATAGAGCTACAAGACATTAGTTATAATCATTAATGGGGCGTATATTATGCTCTGGAAATCAGTCTACATCAGTCTACATTAATACGTCATTTTCTTGATACCCTTCCTTGAAAATTCCCCCGAGAAAGCCAACTGCTTGGAAGGAAAAATCAGGGATTTCAGCTGGGTTGGAGTGCAGGGCTACCGAGATATGAATTTGAAGGCAGGCTGAAAAGAGCAAGAGAGGAAATAGGTTCCATCACTGGAGATATGATGGATGATCGACTCTGTGATTTACCTGCTGCTATTTCATCATCAAGTGTTATAGATACGTCCCAAAATGACGTGGTGATGGGTTTAGGCTAGGACCTGATAGCAATAAAGGGTCGACTTTGTGGAAAATCATCCAAATTTGAAGTCATTCCAATCGTAGGAATGGGAGGCATCGGTAAGACTACTCTGGCTCGATATGCTTTTGATGATCCATTAATGATTGAGTGTTTTGATATTCATGCTTGGGTCACAGTATCACAAGATTATAGCGTTGATGAAATTCCTTCACGCCTCCTAGTATCAATGAAACTGTTTGAGAAGAATGAACGATCGATGGCTGGTGGAGATGAGATCGCGATGAAGATCTTAATTTATTATAATCACGATTAGAAAATTAGTCATTAATGTAATTGATTTAATTTAATAGCATTTATTATGTTTCCGTAATTAGTGTTAGGATTTTCTTATTTATAGTCGTCATTTGTAACTTTTTCAGTCAGTTGTTTATGAATTAAGAATTATTGAGAGAGTTTCTCTTGTTTTCCTCATTGCCGACATTTCAATGGGAATCAACGGAGATTGAGAAGGTTGTTTCGTTTGCTCATGCTTCTCCCTGCATCAATGGCTGAAAAAGTTTACAAAAGCTTGAAGGGCAGGAAGTATGTAATTGTAATGGATGACATTTGGAGCACAGAGGCTTGGGATGATGTTAGGAATATATTCCCAGATGACAAGAATGGAAGCCGAATCATGTTAACCACTAGGCTATCTGATGTAGCCGCCTATGCCAGTTCTGGTAGCCTTCTTCATGAGATGAAGTTCAAGGAAGAAAATCAAAGCTGGTGGGATTTGATTAAGCAAAAGGTGTTCACAACAGGTGAAGATTGTCCTCATGAGTTGAAAAACATCGGAAAAATGATTGCGAGATGCTGTAGAGGGCTACCCCTTGCTGTTGTACTGGTTGCAGGAATCATGTCCACAATAGATAAGCTTCATGGGAGAAAATTGCACAAAATGTAAATTCCGTTGTCGACGGGCAGTTAGACAAGATTCTATCTTTAAGTTACACATTCTTGCAAAAGTCGACGGGCAGTTAGACAAAATTCCATTTGAGGCCATGTTTTCTACTCATGGGAGGCTTTCCTGAAGATTACGCTTTCCATGCCTCGAGGCTCATCAAATTATGGGTAGCTGAAGGTTTTTCGAAACGTCAAAATGGGCGTAAAACCATGGAAGAGGAAGCAGAAGGGTATTTGGAGGATCTTGCAAAGAGAAGGCTTGTTTTCATCACAAGTAGGAAGATTAATGGAAAAATCAAGAGATGCAGCCTCCACGATTTGGTACGAGACATGTGCATAAGGAAAGCTCGGGAAGAAAAGTTTCTTCTAACGGGTAGGGATATTCTTTCAGATGGGGGAATTGATGTGCGCCGCATTAGTATTAGACATTTTAGTCTAGACGAGATTTGGAGTCCAACCATCCTTACGATTTTATGCTTCCCACCTGCTGGGCTGGAAGGTTCTTCACTCGCCTTTCTAGTAAACTTTAGACTTCTCAGGGTATTGGGAGGTCATGCATAACAACCCGTCTTTCTTCCTTCCCAACTATTCGAGTTGTTTAATTTAAGGTACCTTGCTTTAGGAATGACAAATATGATTCCTGCAGCAATATCAAAGCTTGTGAATCTTCAAACCTTGATCATTCATCCAATGGTAAGCATGGTGGCACACACATCTTTTCCTTCAGATATTCCCTTAGAAATCTGGAGGATTCAACAACTGAGGCATCTTGTGCTCAGCGGTTATTACAGATTACTTAACCCGTCAGATGGATCAACTCTTCCTTTAGGCTTCATTTGGATATGGATGATTTGAAATGAATGATGGATTTGAGAAATAATACATGTAAAAATGCATATATTTTAAATCATGGATTATCAAGAGATGAGAGAGATAAGAAGAGAGTGAAGGGGGGAGAGAGGGAAGGGGTAGAGAGGAGGGGATTTCAAATTACTAGATTTTGATGAGGATTTGAAATTCCTCCATTTTTAACCAGCTACTCAAATTTAAGTATTTTTAAATCCATTGAAAAGTAGTGATTTGTGGGTGAAATCAATGGATTTCAAACTCATCCATCCAAATGGAAATTATACCCTTCAAGTTCGGTCCTAGAAGTATTTAGAGTGACATGAAAAAGCATTGCAATATGATCATTTTGGGACATGAAATTTGACTAATTGTTGAATTGCTCTCGTCATTATTCAATTTTTCCCTTTTATAATTAGTAAATTGTTGAATCCAACGATTCCAACCAACCCCTATTTTGCCAATTTTATTTCATCATTCGAGGCTATTAAACGGGGCTGTCGGTACTCTGATATGCTCCAATCACCTTCATACGTTCTTCGTCTAAGTCGCCAAGTGCCTAGTTATCACAAAATTGCAGGGCTCTGATTCGTAACGCATTCATGAAACCAGGCACCCGCATTCCAATCTTCCATCGATGTACGGATTCACCTCTCCAGAATCTGAAATCACTCCTCTCATTTTCCCCTCGCAACTACCTCTCAGTTCAATCCCAAGAATTTCCTAACAATTTGGACCAATTTTGCGGCGTAATCCAAGACAACGACCTTCTCAAAAGGGCCCCAAATGGCAATCTCCTTGTTCTCGACCAAATCGATCGCGGCAAAATGGAACCCCATGCTAGATTATACATGAACCTCTTCAAGAAATGCACCTATCATTGTAAGCTGAAAGAGGGGCATAAGATCCACACCCATTTCCTCGCTTCGAGATTCCATCACTACAGTGTTATTCGTAACATGATCATCAACATGTATGCCAAATGTGGCAATATGGAACTTGCACGCAAGGCGTTCGACGAAATGTCCGAGAGAGATATGGTTTCTTATACTATGTTGATCACTGGGTATTCTCAAAGCAGTGAGTTCAAGGAGGCGTTGTGGTTGTATTTAGATATGGTGGCAATGGGGTTACACCCAAATGAGTTTACTTTCGGGAGTGCTCTGAAATCAGCAGGGGGTATGCAGAGTGATGCAATGGGTAGAGGGATTCACGGCGCCTGCGTCAAGTGTGGGTATGAAGAGAATGTGTATGTCGCGAGTGCGTTAGTCGATATGTATGCGCGGTGTGATAGGATGACGGAAGCAAAGGTCATATTCGATGGGCTGGAGAGTAAAAACGAAGTTTCTTGGAATGCGTTGATTGCAGGGTATGCAAGGAAAGAAGAGGGGCACGATGCAATGCACCTCTTCTCGGAGATGAAACGGGGAGGCTTTCGTCCAACTCATTTCACGTACTCGAGTATTTTTGCAGCGTGTGCGAGTACTGGAGCTTTGGAACAGGGCAAATGGGTGCATGCAGATATGATGAAGTTTGGAGAGCCAGTCGTTGCTTTCGTAGGTAACACTCTTGTTGATATGTATGGTAAGGCAGGGAGCATTAAGGATGCAAAGAAGGTTTTTAATAGATTGGTGAAAAGGGATATCGTTTCATGGAACTCGATGCTTACTGTTTACGCACACCATGGTTTGGGCCAGGAAGCCGTCGACCTCTTTGAGGAAATGCGTGGTTTAGGATTTCAGCCAAACGAGATCACTTTCCTGTGTGTGCTCAACGCCTGCAGCCATGCCGGGTTTTTAGAAAAAGGGTTTTATTACTTCGAGTTGATGAGGAAGTATAAGTTGAAGCCAGACATTACTCATTACGTGACAATCGTAGATCTACTAGGTCGAGCTGGCCAACTCGATCGTGCAGAGAGGTTCATAAGAGCAATGCCGATTGCACCCACGGCTGCTGTTTGGAAAGCCTTGCTTGGCGCTTGTAGGATGCATAAGGATACGGAACTAGGCTCTTATGCTGCTGAGCGTGTATTTGAACTCGACCCTCGTGATTCTGGCCCACACATGATACTCTCCAATATCTACGCCTCTGCTGGTAGATTGAGCGATGCTGCAAGAGTGAAAAAGATGATGAATGAGAGTGGGGTTAAGAAGGAACCGGCATGCAGTTGGGTCGAGATTGGGAATGCTGTCCACATGTTTGTGGCGAACGATGATGCACACCCGCAAAGAGAGGAAATTCGTAGAATGTGGGAAGAGTTGAGGGATGGGATTGCTAAAATTGGGTATGTTCCGGATACAAGCCATGTGCTTTGGTTTGTCGACCAGGAGGAGAGAAACGAAAGGTTACAGTATCATAGCGAGAAGCTAGCCCTAGCGTTTGCGATTATTAACGCGCCGATTGGAGCCCCCATCACGATAAAGAAGAACATTAGAGTGTGTGGCGATTGTCATTCAGCATTTAAGTTTGTATCTAAGTTGATTGATAGAGAAATAGTTTTGAGAGACACAAACAGGTTCCATCATTTTCATGGTGGCTTTTGCTCCTGCAGAGACTATTGGTAGTTACCAGTGTTACCATTTATCTGTTTTTTTTTTTTTTTCAATTTTCAAATTGTAATTACCACAAATGCATTTGTTACAGTATACATTAGAGGAAACTGGCTATCTAATTTATTTAGTGTAGCAGCTAATACCTTTACTACTAACAACTAAGACAGTTGGTCTTCTTTCTTTATTCTGGTGTTGACTATCCTTTATAAGGAGCGAGACTGATTTAACATAATTCCAAGGTATTTGTACTTGAGTTTTCTAAATTAATGGATAGGAATTAAGCTTACAATTTCCAGCAATTTCTCTTGTTTTTATAGAACACCTGTCTCTTAATCATAAACTATTTAATTGAAATTGGTCATTATGAATTACTATACTTTATTAAAGCTAATTAGATATATAATATGTATATTTTCAAAAGATCTATTTACATATTTTTATTTCACGTATCTCAAATTTACAAAAAAAAAAAAAAAACAAGAAGAAATAAATAAAAAAGTCCAACATATTATATTTGTAGGCATCTATACCTGAGTGTTTGCCCAATGAAATAATCGTAACTCGTTGGGCTAAGATATTTTGTAAGCATTTTACTCTGGCCCAATAAAACCATAGCAAGCCCAACGAGTAGTTCAAGGGATGTAGCGCTTTTTTTTTCTTTTTCCATTCAACTCTTGAAACAAGCAAAGGTTTGAAATACCTTGATCCTCTATATAGGAAGAGGCTCGATAATATAGGCAAGGGTTTAAATTTTTTATGAATCAACCAAAAAACCATAAAAACTTTCGGTTTCGTTTTAGCAAAATCAAATTGAACCCGATTGTTCAAAATTTTCGATTTTTCGATTAAACGGAACGACCTCAATTTTGAAAATTGTAGCCGTTGAGATCCAACGGCCTGCATTAAAGATCCGTTGAGATCAATCAAATTACGAGATTAAAGAGTCGTTACATGAACGGTTGCCCGTTGAACGAACCATGTAATTATTTTTTTTTTTTTTTCAAGATTTCATCTATAAATACCACCTCATTCCACTCCAAAAAACTTTTTATTCAAATAATTTTTGTTTCTTTTTCAAGTCTCAACTCTATCAATTTTTTATTATTTACATATTATTTACATTACTTGTATTACATACACTACACTACACTATTTTATATATTAGTATATTACACTAAACTATATATCATACTACACTACATATTATATTTTATATATTATATATACTATATATTACACTATACTTTTACATATTAGTATATTACACTACACTTACATACATATTAGTATATTTACAAACATACATATATTATTTACATATACACTTACATACATATTATGAAAAGCCATCAAAAAGGGTAAGTTAAAAGGCAAAGCTTCTTCCACCTCTTACCTTCTTTCCACAACCAAAGACCGCATCGAGTGGAGTTTAGATGATATTGAGGCCAAACTTGGTCAAAAGTTATGAGAATCCTCTTGAAGATGATGCTATACCACGCGGTCCACGACGCCCTACTCAAAAAGTCAAAACCACCCAACCGACTCCAATGCCGAAAGCTAACTCCAACCCCAACTCCAAGTCGAGCTCAACTTAAGTCGGATATTTTTTTAACGCCACTTTAATAAAGTGATCAACGAGGATGGTACTATTAAAGTTCATTGCAACTATTGTGAGAAAATATATTCTTTTGTCAAAGTAGGGGGATATGAGACATTCGAGAAGCATTTGAAAAAAATTCACCCGGATAGAGTTGGAATTAGTTCAAACCAAGCACAATGGATTTACGCCAACCGGTGGCGGTGGTGGAGTTAATGTTGTTAAGTAAGTTTTCTATTTACATTTGATCAAATGAAATATAAAAAATTGTTAATAAATTTTGTGCACACAACACCTTCCTTTTCAATTTGTCGATAATCCTTTTTGAATGATTTTGTTAACCTTGGTCTTCAACCATAAAAAAAAAAGTTTCACGTCATACTTGGTGATTGATGTTGCTAAAGTTGTTTATGAGTATAAATATGCTTTGATTAATCTATTTGCCGATTTAAATGTTAAAGTTTGTATATTGCGGATATTTTGAGTGATAATTTTCAAAAATAGTTATATAGTAATTATATTGGATTGATGATTATGGACTCTCAACAAAAGATTGAATATAGAGATTTTGCACGGAACTCAATTTTTATTAGAGTCTATGATATTTTAAATGAATATGCTCTTACTAAAAAAATATTTTCTATTGGTTTTGATAATTCTAGAAAAAAATGTACTATGAAGATCTTACAAATATTCTTCAACCATATATTGGTGGAAATTTTTTCATGTTTCTTTGTGTCATATTTTAAATTTATGTGTTCAAGATGGTTTAGATGCTTTGAAAAACAAGTTGGTCCTATTAGATCCGCTTATTTATTATATGTGAGACATTCAAAATTGTTGAAAAAAATGGAAAGTTTTTTTTAGAACATACAATATGCATCCCAAAAAAAATTTCTCTTGATGTTTCAACTCGTTGGAATTAGTATAAATTGTTTTTTATGGATTATAAAGACGTTTTATATACATTTTTTACTCAAGAATTTTTTGGTATTCATTTATATCCTCAATATTGGGATTCATGCACTTCTTTGTGTAAAATTTTGGGAATTTTTAATGATTCCACAAAAGTGTTATATGTGTTTATTATTTAGTAATTTAGTAGTTGATTATTGTATAAAAGTTGCTCTTTCAATTAAAAATGAAAATATTACAAACATTTATTAAGTAAATATACTTTTAAATGATGCAAAAATGGAAAAAATATTTTCAAATATTCTAATCTATTCTTGGTTTTAAAGTGTTTGATTTAGAGTAAGATTGGATGGATTAATAATGATGTTAAATATGTTTTATAATTATTTATTTCTTTTTACATATGGTCATGGGTGAAGATGATGTATCCTAATAAAAAGATTGGTAATGATTAAAGTTACTTTAATGTCTTTTTTTTGAGAATATTTGGTCCCGGTTTTGAAGAAAATTTTGGTGGTATCTTTCTATGAGTCAAGAAGAAGATATAAAAATGGTTTTTTTATGAAAATATTTTTAAAAAATGTCCAAGGTCTAATTTAAAATTTTATTACAAAAAAATTCAAAACTTCAAAAGAGATGAAGATGAAGACAATTTACTTTTTATACTAAAGTGGTAAAAGATGAAAATATCTATCAAAATAATCAATGCAAGAGAAATTTGCAATTTATCAAAAATAATAATTGAACAAGCTTTTTTTAGTTTGGGAATTTTTATTGGATCAATTTATTTAAATGACCTTCGTGGAAAACCAATGCTTGCTTGATGATTGGGTAAGAGTAAAAAGTGAAAAGAATTAATTGATAATGATGATCAAGATAGCTCAAAAAGAAACTACCACATGATGCATGAAGAAAAATCGATCCAAATATTTTGAGGTAAGAGAACTACGTGGACTTTGATTCCTAAATAGAGAGAACTTAATTTTAAGTTTCAAACTTAGAATTTCTAAGTTTATTTCTTAAATTTAAGCTCAAGTCCAATTTCTTTAAATCTGGACCCCCAAATTTATTTTGTAAAGTTTAAAATTTTAAGTTGTAATTGTAATTACCGATATAGTTCACTTTGTAATTTGTAAATTTGTAATAGTTCAATTAATTTGTAATAGTAGATTTTATTATTTTAAGTTAGAATTACTATTTTGTAATAGTTCAATTATTTTATAATCCTAATTTATAATAGTTCAATTATTAAAATCTTCAATTTAAATTTATATTAACAATAACAATGTCCAATTTCATGAATCTATACATTATTCAAATTTTAGATGGAAAAACTAAGAAACACACCAAAAAAATATATGAAAAAAAGAAGAAAAAACTTTTGGGATTCGAGAATCGAAAAAAACCATGAGGCCATGGTTTGTTCCTGGTTCCTAAGTAATTTTGGAACCTTTTTGGGAGATAATGGAAGATCGATTTAAGGAAGGGTTTTTTTTTTATATATATATTTTTTTGTTTTTGAAATTGAATATTATTTTATTTTTTTTTTTGGTTTGGTTAAAAAAATTTGAAATGGGGTTTTAAGGATTGCAGGTCACCAAACTCAACATGGGGCTATGTAATTATTTTATTATTAAATTTTAACTATCACCTAAAACTTTTTATCCAAATAATTTGATGATTATTTTGATTTTTTTTATTTGTGGTTTTTGTTTATTGATTTAATCTTTTTATTTTTTCAATTTCAAAAGTTAGCTTTGTCTTTTAATATACAAATTACTGTTGACCAAATTAATGATTAAAAAAATACCATGTTTAAAGAGAAAAGAAAAATAGTTATTTATGTACAACGTTTGAATTAATGGTTTGAAAATGACAAATTTCAAAATTTTAGGAAATTTACAGACCAAAATCAAAAATCAAAATGCGAAAATTTCAAAACGAACAAACATCTGACTTTTTAATTATGCAAGTGAATGACGACAATTTTGCTTTAGTATATTTTAATGGGAAGTATTCAATCAAATTAATGTTTTAAGTTTTATATACATGAATGGAAATAAAAGTAAATAAAATCACAACTAAATTCAATTAAATTAATTTTGATTTAACCAAACAATAACAATGCAATCAATAACTTTGGTGATTAATCCCTCAACGATATCCATTATTATTATCATTCCCTAGTCATATCAAGCGGACTCTAAATAATTATATTGATGACAACTTTCAAATTAAGTAATTATATTGGTGGAGTTATGATCAACTCATAGAAATAGAAGTGGATTCGCGCTCATTTTTCTGGTCGATTTGTGCTTTAATTAAAGATTGGAGTAAATATCCGTTAGTTTGTATTCAGAAAAAAATGTAGATGATGATGCTTTCTTTATTCTTGTACATATATTCTTTAATGCCTTGGTACTCTTCTTTAATAAAGTTATTTTACCTTCCAAAAAAAGAGCTTAAAATCTTTACTTTCCAAGTGATTGTGTATTTGTGTGTTGAGTATTGCTGGTTGATTCCCAAAAAAGTACTACTCCCTCCTATCAATAATGATTGATGTTTCAGGGGATAGTGTTTGTTTTTAATTGGTTATTACTTTATATATTTTTCTCTTTTTTTTCCTCTTCCATTATTTCAATTATCTCATCAATCTTGTGCAATTCTAATACTACCTTAATGATGCAGTCAATAAGGTTATGTGTGTCATTTTATAGGGAGTAGTAGATTAACTTAAAACTACTCTTTCAATTAAAAAATAAATTTAGCAACATATACTAGTAAATATAATTAAATGATAACCAAAAACACATCATATCTAAATCTTTTTTTAAATTAATTTAGGGTTAATTATAAATTGTAACTTGTATTATTATTCTTTTTACAAAATACAATATGTACTAATAAAAAAGTTACTGATTCCAACCCTGGCTTACTTTTTTGTGAAATTTTCCGATTAGATACAGTCTACAAATGATATATAGTACATATCAAAATGCCAAAAAAATATTTTAACAAACATCAAATTGAAAATTTCAATAAAAAAAAATTCAAAACAAAAGAGTTGGGGTTGGAATTTATCATTTTTTACTAGTAAAAGCTGCATTTTATTTAAAAATAATGTACATGTTGCAATTTATAAAAATAATAATAATACAAGTTGCAAATTTTTATTAATCCATTTATTTAAATCTTCAAATTCTGGATCATTTTACAAGCACCATGCCAAAAGCCCAATACACAATACCTACAAAAAAAGGCCCAAAAAGGAAGACACCACATGCGGCTAAAAAATCTAGGGATATTTTGGGTAACAAGTGAAAAATAATAGCCTAAATAGGGAGAAGACTTTATGTACGAAAGGAGTAGAAGAGGCCACGTCGCCTGGACACCCAAAAAGCATTAAAACCTCGTACCCTTGCCGACAAGTACACCCTGTACACTGATTTGTTATCTGCTTCTCCACATATTATTTTATTATTTTCTTCTCTGATTTTTTCATGGGATATTATTATTATAATCCCATTGCATAAAATAGATACAAAAATCTCGTTAATTATATACCCACTTGCGGAATATAGGAATATTATTTTTTTTGGAATTGCCCGTTCACACCACATATCATGTGGTCATATACTTTTGTTGCTAAGACAAAAAAAACATGAGATACTTGTAAGATAACATTAAGTAATTGGGGCATGCCTTTTTGGGAGATAATGTCAATCTTTAAGGAATGTGTTTTTTTTTATATATATATATATTTTTGATGAAAAATATTGTATTTTCTTGCCATTTTGGGAAGGGTTATGTATGGGGTTTTGGGGATTGCATACTCCACTCAACATGGGGCAAGGAATTAAGAATCGACCGATGTTGATTTTTATTTGTTGGACCAAATTTGATCATTTCATTCAAAAGTTAGTAGACATTACTGTTGACTAGAAAAGAAATACCATGTTTAGTAGCAAGAATAATTTATGTACAACGTTTGAATTAATGGTTTCGGTTGATATTAAATTTATTGAACTATATCTATAAATGCGAAATTAAGAATAACATCTGATTTTTGTTATGCACAGTGAATGACGACTTTGCTTTAGTATATTTTTTATGGGAGTATTCAATAAATTCAGTTATAAGTTATCACATGTTTTTCTTGGAACCAAATCACAACTAAATTCAATTAAATTGATTTTGATTTATATACCAACTGCAATTTATTGAGCCGAATTAATTTAAATTGCGCTTATTTCATTTTCTGGTTAAAGAGTAAAATTTGTTGAATTACTCCCAGCCAAATAGCTCAATATATTGTGACCTTTCTTTTTATTTTGATTTCTAGTTTCTAAACTTTAGTAATTGAAACTAATATTATTAGATAAAAGATTTGAATAAATCCTATGAGCTCGAAATCATAAATGTTTTTACAATTTTGCACGCAGCAGCTTGCGTGAATATACCCTATATACAATGGATTATTTAAGTGGTTAATAAATACAACTCACAATTTTAGAACACAAAATAAAAAATGCAAGTTTGATATCAATAAAATAACAAAATCGTATATACATTAGGTGCTAAAGAAACTTACTCATTATCATAATTAAGTAATTCATAAATTTGTAACATATATAGACCAAAAAGTTTTTCGAAATATTAAATATCGACCGTTAATCAGATAAATTGAGAGCACGTGCAGGAAACTCAAATCCAACTGCATTTCCCAGCTTTTACAGCAACCCCAATACGTACTCTATTTTTGAGTAAAACTCAAATAGAATACAAGTTTGCTCCAAGGGTTACTCCACAATGAAGTATGGATAGATTTTTGAATAGTTTATATATAAAAATAAAAATTGATTTTTTTTAGGACTTCATAAATTTGATCTATTTTGATCTTGAAAAAAATCAACCTTTTGGATTTTTTGATTTGATCCAGACAAACTTTATAAAATATTTCCCATTCAATTATTGATTGAATAATAAATAATCTTCAGAGTAAATGATACTCTTTTTTTATTTTATTAAAGTAAATTTTTATATAAAAAACTTAAATTTTAATTTCCTCAAGAAAACATTTGTTTAAAGCCCGCAAAAATACGTGATTTTGATAACATTGGAAACCCCAATTTGATTATTCCTGCCTTTATCTCTCTTTTTTTTACAACAAAAAGGAACTTGTATTTGCTAATTGCTTGGAGTGAGCAACATTATTCACACAATTTGGGTTGTTTTCCCTAACCAATTTCATCAACCTAGGTTTTGGCATACCCCTGAGTTTCTCTCGTTTTTAATTTTAAAATTTACAAAATCTTAGCATATTTATTTTTTTATCAACGAAAATTATGTAAAATAAAAATTATATAAATTAATTTGATTAAAAAATTAAATTAAGAAGGTATATTACATGACTCATGATTAAAATATATTGAAAATTAATGAGATAATAACATAGAATTCATTTTTTATAAACATTAGAAAGGGTAGTACTCAACCTGCGAAGCGGCCGACCTTAACCCTATCTGAATCCCAGCTCATAGGTCTACGTGGAGGCTTCTTATTGGAAGGAGGTTGATCGTGTTGACTACCTGATTGTGATACGTAATAATTAAGGTTTATGCTTCTAATCATTATTTTCATGGCTGCTACTTGCAAAAAATGTTTATTGATTTTTAATTTAGAAATTTTTTTTCTTTTTTGAAGAATATGTGTTAAAGCATATACAATGATATCTTAATTCGAGATTTTATTTAATTGATAAGTTATTCTTATACAAAAGAATGTTAAATTAAGATAACTCAGGAAAAGAAAATGATGAAGATAATTAAATTTGACATTTGGGTACTATAAATTGTTGTATTTTCAAAAGAATTAAAGGCTCGCCATATATAGCTTAATTAAGGTGTTATTATGAGACCACGAATTCAAATAGAAATGAAATATTACAAACATCTTGAAATGTTGAGAACACCAAATTCTCTTATGCCCCAACCTACCTGTTTCCAACACGACAACATTGTAGTGTTGCACTATGTTTCCTACTATCAATTTAATACATTAAGAAATTTTATAATTACTGCAAGAAAATGGAAGGTTTGGGGGGGTTGATTTTTTACCCAAAAAGGAATGCAACAACAAAGAGATTTTGCCATTTTGGAGGGTGGAAGTGGGATGATTTATTTTAACCCAAAAAGGAATACAACTAAGAGATTTTTAAGGTAATGGTTTTCCGTAAGAGGAAAGATAGTGCAGAGTGGAGATTCTTGGGTGGTGATATCAATCAATGTTGATTGACAAATCAACTTTCTTTTTGTGTCTCTTCATTCATTAAATATTCTTTGTTTGGAAGTGGTCCTACATATGAATGATTGAAAAAGGAAACATTATTTGACGGTCCAGATTTGTTGATACTGCTTGTTTTTGGAGATTGACAGTGATTGAGGGTTTTTTTTAATGATATTTTGTCGCTAGAAGCTCTCTCCTGCCCCACCGGTGACCCCCAACCACCTTTGTTTTGGGAGGATCTCATGTGTTCGTAGATTTAGATGTTGGGGGAATAAAGAATTGTTTATTAGTATTTATGTAATAAAATGATAAAATATTGAGGGTAGAAGAAATTATTTATTAGTTTTTTATGTGTAAAGTGATAAAGTGAGTGTTTTTATTTAACGAAATGTGTAAATAAGATTGGGACGTCCAAAATGAAAATAGTGTAATCAAGATTGGGACGGGGGGAGTACAATTTGTTTACATTGAACTGTGTAATTATTTTTATAAAAAAATAATTGCACGATTCAATATAACAAGTTGCGTCTTTTATTATAACAAGTTGCATGTTTCTGAAATGTACTATGAGTAGAGCTGTCAAAATGGGTCGGGTCCGTTGGGCTGGCCCGAGCCCGCCTAGGTTTGATGAGAGTTGGGTTGAATATTATTGGCCCGTTTAAAAATGGGTCCAAACTGGCTGCGGGTTGGAGTGGGTCGAGTTGGGTTGGGGCGGGTTGGCCCGCTAGCTGGGTTGTAATATATATTTTTAATTTTATTATTATTATTATTTACTAACGCAAAATTTAAAAAAAATAAAAAAAAATTCAATTTGTCTTACTCAACTAGTGACTAACACTCACGGGAAACAGAAACTTCAAAAATAAAGAAACTCTATAAATTAAATTACCACAGCCGCTGTGCAACTTCACAAAAGTGTTTGTATATTTAAACTTATGCTTATGAACTTTAATTGCTATTTTGAGACTATATTTTATGTTGAACAACTTTGATATGCACTTTTATTTATTAAAATTATTTTTGTGGACATTGTTTACATGTTCAAAATTTATTATAAGTACACGTGAAAAAAAATAATATTTTATAAAAAATGCCCGCGGGTTGGCCCGCTAAGACCGTTACGGGTTGGGTTGGGTTGACTAGTTTCCGGCCCAAGCCCACAGTGGGTTGACCCGCCAAAGCCCGCAAAAAGGTGGGTTGAGGTGGGTTTTGGGTCGGCTCGACCCGTCGGTCCGTTATGACAGGTCTAACTATCAGTAACTCGGATGCATATGAGACCAACTCATATTTTTATATCATTTGGTGATTTTATCTTTCTAGCGAGACTCATATTGTTGGTTCTTCATCCCTGTGTGAATTATAAATTGAGGGATATACTCGAATAGTAAACACTTATGGAAGAGAGTTAATATAATTTAATTTTAAGAACAAGTATTTATGGGTATGTTTGTTTCGAGATTTTGGTAGGGAAAGTAATGACATCTAAATCCAAATCCTATGGATTTGATAGTGTTGGTGAATAGTAAAAATCATGTGTCTTTAAAGATTTTGGTAGGAGTAGGTCTAGTGTGAAAATTTTCATGTATGAAAATCTATAAAATTACCCTAATCATCTACACCCTAAACACTAAATAATGAACCCTAAATTATGACCTATTCGGGCCGGGTGAACCATGAACCACTTGGGGCGAATGAACCATGAACCACTCAATTTTGTCTTACCTTCACTTATTACAGAATTGGGTTGTAAATTAAAGTTTTTTCATGTATGAAAATTTTCATACTAGACTTTGTCTTTTGGTAGGGTGAAGTTTTATTTTTTTGTCACGGATTTGATCATATGCCCACAGATGGGGACAAACTTATATGTCCACCGCTTATGTGGCGCGCCACATGTGCAAGGTTTCTACCATCATTTTATTAGTTTCTTTAATTAATTCAATCTTCTCATTAATTATATAAACCTAAACCCTAAACCATGAACCCTAATCCCATGAACCATTCGAGCCGGGTGAACCATGAACCACTCAGGCCCGGTTCGGGTTCGTGTCGGGTTGGGTCCGAATCGAGTAAAAAAATTAATATAATTAATGAAATTGGGTAAAATATGAAATATATATAAATGAGAAGATTGAATATTTAACTAAAGAAACTAACTAAATGATGGTGGAGATCTTGCATATGTGGTGCACCACATAAGCGGTGGACATATAAATTTGTGCCCACCTGCGGGCATATGATCAAATTTGTTTTTCGTCATATCAATGTTAAATAGTGATTTATGTTGTACAGTTAATAATTATACTACATTAAGAGTGAGAAAAATAATGATGTTATTGTATTAAATATTGTGAAAAATATGTATTTAAGTATATTTTATAGGAGTAAATATTAAAATTAAATTTTAAATCTCAAATTATAACGAGACGGGACTTTTAAATTCTAAGTTCAGTTGGGTGAGTACACTTCAATAAAAATTTATCCCACGTGAAGGCCTTTGGATGATTTTATCAAGTAGGGTATACAGTAAAACCTCATTTAATTAATACTCGATAAATTAATAACCTCGCTAAAACTAATAATTTGTCCGGTCCCAAGTTGGGATCAGTACAAATTTGGGACCCAATCAATAAAATTATAAGATAATAATTTTTTTGAGATCTCAGTGTATATATATTGGTCCCGACGAAACTATAAATTAATAATTATTAAAAATAATCCATATACATATATATGATGCACTTGAATATTCTTAAGACAACTTAGTAAAATAAGAATATACTGTAACATCTCTTAGTTGATCTCTCTTATACTCACATAACATCTTTCGTTGTTGGTTGGTCATTGTTGATTTTTGAATTCCTTTTAGATGAGTGGTCATTTTTGTGTGTGATTTACCAAGATTCCAATGGATAAATATATAGTGTTGATTTCTATCCATGATTCAATGCACAAATGTTAGTCCAACGAACCATATTTTTGTATTTTCCAAAACCAATTAATTTAAATAAGTCATTCCAACTTCCACGTGAGTTTGTATTCATGGAATTCTACTAGTACATTTGTATTTTAACTTAATTTTCATCAATAACTATGCATGTATATTTAAAGTTATTCAAAGAATTTGGAATTTTGAAGGTCAACTGTGCATATACGTTAAAATCTCTTTAAATTAATAAAATATTAATTTATCGATATAATAATATCTCTATAAATTAATAAAATCCTCCGATCCCAAAGTTATTAATTTATTGAGGTTTTACTGTAGATTATTTTGTACATACATATGGTAAATGTTTTGTTTCCCTAATTTTAATCATCTAATATTTTGAATTTAAGATGTTTATCCTTTAATATTTTTTAAAAATAAAGTGAAATGATAACTCAAATTGATAATTTCATCTTATAAATATTGTGTTATACCGCTTTGTCAAAAAAATAACTATTTTTATCCCTTAATTTTACCAATTTCACTTGTTAGGTCCTTTTAATCTTTGGCTAGGTCTGATATGCATCCAAATACACCGTACACTCATAATCCATTTTATAATTGTATAATTTATTATATTAAAAAGTGCAATTTATTTACACTGAATCGTGTAACTATTAATATGAAAAAATAGTTGCACTTTTCAAATAACAAATCGTACGATTCTAAAATGCACTATAGGTGCACGGTGCACCTGAGTGTACATGAGACACACTCTCTTTTATCTTTCAAGGCATTAGAAATAGTTGACATGATATTTACTAATATTTTTTTTTTTTTGAAAACTACTAGTAATATTTAAATTTACGCTCATTTCGATTTTAGTTCTCAAATTTTTTGTTGCTTTGGAATTTGTCTCTTAATATAATCTATTTTTTTTTTTTTGTCATTTTACCAGTAAAATTTTCGGTATTCATCAATTTGTTTCGCAGAAATTTGGGTTGGGATTTACCGAAAAAATTTCATATAGTCATATTGTCGGGACTAAAAAATTTTATATATAAAAAAAAAATTGAAAAAATAATACATTCAATATAATGCATACTATACTACATGTATGTAAATTTATTAACAAATTCATATATATAATTAATTAATATGAATTTGACTAATATAAATACACACACTTTCAAAGTATATAAAATACATGTATCAACTAATATGCATGTATCTAGGAACTAAACAATAGTTATTGCTACCTTTAAAAAAAACAGTTACTGCTGACATGTGTATAAATATTTATTCAATACATGTATATTTTTCATAAAATTAGTACACTTTTTCTATTTCAAGCAAATGACACCCAAAGTTGATAAACGAACTCAAATCAATGAAATTGAGATGTGTCACAGTTAACCATAGGTAAATATTCTAGGTCATCTTAAATATAATGATATATAAATTTTTATATGTAATGTAATTTATTCTTATATGGAGACATAAATTCTTAAGGCAGACAGAAAAAAAAACTTTAATATAATGTGGAGTTTATTCCTAAATATATCTGGTCCCAAGTTGGGACCGTGATTTTTTATTACTATAAAGAGTTTATTCATATATAGAGTATTCCTATAGGAGTTTTTACTGCTAGTAGAGTTAAGTTGTGAGTAAATCCTCTATATTACTAATAGAGAGTTTATTTTGATGATGTGTCCATCTTGTGGTTCATTTGGACAATGTGTCATTTTGAGGTTAATTTGGATAAATTATCACATTTATTGTATTGATTTGTTATTTTTCTATTGATTTGTAGTTAATATGTGATATTCATGTGATATTTTAATATGTAGTTTGATTTTAAAAAAATGCAACAATTAAGGTTTGAACTTTGCACATTTTACATCATATTTAGTTTAATTGCACTAAACCCACTAAACTATCACTGAAATTGTATTTAAACCACCTAACTATATTTTGTAGCACTAACCTATACAAACTATTATTTTATTACATTTAAACCACTGAACTAATTTTTCAAGTCAAAATTTCTCTCAATTTTATACATGTGCACTACATGTGATTTTAAAAAAAAAATCGTTAATTTTCATATATTAGGCACAATTCTTTTCTCCTCACCCATTCAACAACCGATTTGCGAAAAAAAAAATCTTCAATTTTCAATTTTTTAAGTCTGAAGTTTTTTTTAAATACTCAAATTTAAATTAAGAATTCATGAATCGATTGCAGAATTGATAGAATTTAACACAATAAAATTATTTTAATTTTTTTAAATAAATATATTAATATAAACCTTTAACAATTATTATTTTATGTTTAATGCATTTTATGCACATAATTATATTTTTATTATTAAATATATTATATATTATAAATATTATATTTTTAATTAAAGAACCGCTTATTTAAATGGGTACATAATTACATTCCATTGATTGGACTCGTGAGTAAAAAAGTATCTTAGTGAGGGAAACGTGTAAATGACTAGAAAATGGAATATGGTATAATTAAATGAAGAATTTCAAAAATAAAAAAGTTAGATAATTTAAATTAAAATGAGTATAAGTAAAGGACAAAAAGAAAATATTTACCCTGAATTTTTAATGTAAGAAAAAATATTGATAATGTCACGTCTGCGTTTATATGATGTTGATTGCCATAGTTAAGAGACAAATATCGGAATCGAAAAAATCACAAGATTAAAAGTAACACTAGTGTGAATCAAGTTTATATGAAATTTTATCACTATTATGTATAAATTTTATCATTATTACGCATAAACACTACACTGTATAAAAAAAATATTTTTTAAATAGTTATAGTATTTATGCATAACAGTGGTAGTATTTATACATAACAATAATATTGAAGAAATTAAGTTCACCATGAACTCGAGTTCATATAAATTTTTATCTAAATTTAAATTAAAATTAGTGTAAGTTATGGGATAAAAAATACACTTACCCTAAATATAAATAATACTTGCATGTATATATATACACACAAGTATATATTATACAAAATAAATGGTACAGTATACATCTCATGAAATAATTGCATTTTGCTGAGTAATTATCATCTTTACAGTTTATTCATTCTCAATTAAGTCATTATATAATTTTATGATAAAAAATCATATGAGATGGGGTGCAAACTAGTCCAAAATAACACACACCCATTTTAAAGTGTTAAAACGACATGCCCAACGTACTGAATCTCACTATGAGACCGTTTAACCCATGTGTGTCTCATAATTTAAATGATATTTTGTTAATTTTCATAATTTGAGGGTAATTTTTTTTTTTTTAATCTTGAATAATTTGGTAAGAGAAACAATTATCTTTCATTTCATTTTTGTTGTCCAAACTTATCTGAGTCTCCCCTGCCTTCGGGTGTATGTGAGTCAAGTCGATGCACGAGCTTCGTGCTCGGCTCGAAAAAAAGATCAAAATTGATTCATGCATAATCCGAATCGAGTTTCCATTCATTAATACTCGGCTCGAGAGGCTCACAAGTCTAATCGAGTTTGCACAATAATTATTATTATGTAATTAATTTTATTAAATATATATACTTATATTTTAATAATATGTTTTATTTTTTTTATAACTCGATATCCGGCCCAAAGACTGACTAAACTGGGGGACCAGAACCCACCGTTCACAAGTGAGGGCCCCCACTTCCAGCCTCTGTATGGACTGGCTCATCTCAAGAGTTGATCGCACCTTAGGGATTTCGAACCTGAGACCTAGAGAGGGATTTAAATCAAAATTGTGTCATAACTTTGCACATTTATTGAAATGGTTCCATAATTATCAACTTTTCCAATTTAGTCTCACATGTATTCAATTTGATCCAATATAGTCTCAAACCGTCGGAGGTCTCTCAAAATTGTCCAAAACGACGTCGTTTTGGACAAGTGTCTTACATATTCCGGTCAAAATTGGGGACGATTTTAGTTTAATTCCCGACCTAGAGAGGGGTGTACTCCTAAGTCTCAAGCCTACATCACTTGGCCAATCTTTGGGGTTAATATGTTTTGCATTTAATTTTATAAAATTATACAGGTAATCGAGTTGAGCTCAAGTTTTTTGAGTTTCTTGTCGAGTCGAGCTCAAGCTTAAAAAATTTAGGCACGACTGAGTTCGATTCGAGATCAAGCTCAACACTACTCGGCTCGACTCGGTTACACCGGCTCGACTCGGTTACACCCCTACGCCCGCCCTCTACCCCCGTTGTATTGAGTTGATGTCTCATGAATCAGGTTTATGCTATGAATTTGGATTATTTGATCTATTTTATCAATTCCAACTGGTGTGCTGTCGCCGACACCCAAATTATTTAATAAATTAAATCTTGTTAACCCATTGTGTAGTAAAGTAAGCAAGGGTCGGTCCCTCAGGGAATAGAGAAATTTTAATTTATAATTCGTATATAAAAACAGTAATAAAGGGGGGGGGGTTGGATGATTTGTTTTATGATTAACAATTAAAAAGAGAATTGCAAATTCAAAGTGTAAATGAAAGATTCAATAGAAGTGAATTTCTAGCTCTCGGATTGCTTCCCCCTGAATGAAATGATTAACTGAATTAAACAATATACGAAATTCTCTACTTAACTCGAATCTTGCCCCTAAACTAGTGGTACGACCAACTAGTTCGGATTATTTCTTATGTTTAATTAATAAAGAAATACGATTTCTTATTAACCTACTCTAAGAATAATCTCAAAACATGTATTCGAGATTCAACTCATGCATTAACGAATCAAAATAATAGGACAAACTAGACTATGAATACGAGACGCTCGTTTCATACAATCTAGACTTCGTTATCCCAAGGTTGCCCTATTTGCTACTCCAATTACACAATTATAACAATTACGAATTTATAAAGTGTAATTTAGCTAGAAATAATTAATGACTAAAATCCGGGTGATCAAACCAAATTAAAACACAAATCAGATATGCATAACATAAATCAAATAACGAAGAAATCGAGTTAAGCAAGAAAAACTATACTAATTTAATAAAACATAAAAAACATTTAGGGTTCGGCTTTCCTCAAGCTAGAATATGAACTTAGCCACTATACATGGCTGATGAAACAAGATAAAGATAAAATAAGCAATATTGAAAAGTTCAACAAATAAAATAAGCACTAAAGTTCTTGTATCACAACTCTCTCTAATGTTTCTTCCTTTCTTTCTTCATGTTGAAATGCCCAATAGAAGGGGCTTTATATAGTACTCCAAGGACCTCAAATCTTGCAAGAAATAAAGTCCTTCATTCATTGTATTCCTTGATGTTAGCTCACATGGACCAATTCTTTGGCTATTGGTAATGATGATGGCAATGAATGGTAATGAATGGACAATATTTGTGCTCGATTTCTCGGTCGATTTGTCCACTGTTTGCATGTTTCTATGGTTTCGGTCTACACATAACTTGCATCCAATTTTGCCAATTTTTATCCAACTAAAAAGGATTCCAAAAACAACCTGAAATCCACAGAAAACACAAAATCAAAGTATCGAGACCAAAATATAATAAGTCAAGTAAAAGTAAAATAATAGGAAATTAATAACCACAAAATGACTATAATTAACTCAATAATAACTCATTAAATTTCACGTATCACCAACATATTTTTCTAACTCACTAAATTTGATCTATATCATACCCTGAATAAATTAAAATATTTATAAATTAAAAATAAGATTATAGTACGAACCAGATCAATACAAGTTTTTATAGTTTGCATTAACTTTTTCTTCTTTTTACATCTCTTTTGATACTTTGTTTTGTTGTCTTCGATCTTTTAAGTGGTCTTCGTTTGAGCTGCCTTTACTCTGTAGATTGACAAGAATGTCCTCGATCATCTTGCAAATTGACATCATCCATGATGTTTTCCTAAGAATCTTTGTGTAATGTAGTTGACCCTCAATAAAGTTTATTACTGAGAATGACATGAATACTATTTTTAATAAAATTAAGATTATATCATTAGATGTGGGTATTAAATTTCTACTTGAATATGCTGATATATCTATCTATAGTGACAGCCAATTCACAGTCGGATCCTAAGTTACATGCCTGAATTCCATGTTTTCTGTTCAATTTAATTAAATATATATATAAAAATAAAATATTAATCAAAATATTGGTAAACAAATAAAAGAAAAGTAGTGGTCTTTTACGACATTTATTGTTTTATATATGGCCCCACACTTAGTTCGCAAGTAGCTAGACGTATATTCACTACAAAAAAAAAATTGCCTTTAAACACATGTAAAAATGTTTTAATAAAATGTATATTATCACACTTTATTTATAATCACATTAACTTTTAATGTGGTCTATTCTCGTGTGGGAATAGGACTAACAAGATATTACCACACTTAAAAGTGTAAAAATAAATTAAATATTAACACACTTTAATATATCATAACAAATTAGATATTACCACACTTTATTAAATAAATATATAATAGAAAAAAATATTATTGAGAGGCAACCACCGCCACATTCTTATTGACGCTTTACATATTCGAACTCAGAACATTCACGAAACTAATGGGGATTGCCACCACTAAGCTAAACCATAAATGTACAGTTTACATGCATGGAAATAAACGTAAACTTGCTTCTATGTAAATAAAAATATTTTAGTAAAAATATTATAGTTTCTATATTTTGGAATATTCCGTTAACAATATAAAAATAAAAATAAATGAAAATAAAAAATTTATTTATTTTACCCACTTAATTTCTTGGGTAGTATTTTATTATTTTATAAAGAAATTCTTATGAAATATAATTAAAATAAAAAAATTTAATTTAATTAATATTTCCTTTTAGCGCAAATTTAATCATTGTTACACACACTATAAAAACATTATTTAATAGTGGGTTAAAAGATGTGTGACAATAGACCTTGTTTATTGTAGAGTGTGATAATATATTAAATGTCCACACACCTATTATTTAGTGTTTTTATATCACACATTATTAACACACCAAAAAAATTAATGTGTTTATACAATACTTATTACAACATTCATTTTACTGTGTGATAAAAGATGTGTGGCAATAGGCCTTTTTTGTTGTAGTGATTTTAATTTGTACAAAAAATATTGAATTTGAATCTCTAATTTAGTTCAAAATCGAATACATAATACATGATATACCCTTGTATATATTACTAATATATAACACATAACATGACTGAGTATTTGTTTATGAATGTTTCATACATTATTAAATTAAACACAAACTCATATGAGACAATCTCATGCATGAGACGGATACAATTTAGCACAAATCACACTCATTTCTTCTAAATTGTTAAATTGTCAATGCTCAACTTATGCCCCGTCTCACCGTGAGACGATCTCATGCAAGTGTGTCTGATTAAATTAATAATGGGACATTAATGCTTTATTATTAAATTAAATTTTCCTTTAAAAAATTATTTAATTAAGTATATAAAAGCCTTTAATAATCTTCATGTCACCTGTTCGGGGAGTTCAAAACACATTAGAATTGTTTTTTAATAACCATTTTTTTTTCTAGTTAAGACAGATTTGACATCATTCATGACATCTTATAGTACTTAATTATTATAATTTAGAACCCTCAATTAGAATACTGTACCTGATTATATTTAACCCTCCGCCAGGATATATATTTTGGATAACAAGGTGATAAGGTAAATTAATTCGTACAGGCTTATGAGATTTAGAAAAAATTAAAAAAATAATCACGTTGTTATAAAATCAACAATATTTTTGTAAATATTTTGATATATAATAAAATAATCGAATATATGTTTTAATTTTCTAAGTTTGCACCTTTGTAGAGGCTACATGATGACAAGCATGTATCAGAATATTATAACTTATCGTTTTAGATAAGTGCAACGTTGGATGATATAATTTTTAATTTATCCAACATTATACTTTGTGCATTTGAAATGGTCAACCTTGGATGCTTTGCAATAAACATAGGCGACTTCTTTTATGAAATTAATAACTATACTTGGAAATTGTGAATAATATATACTACGATGGAATATTATGAAATCATTGTTCCAAAATATTGGGTTAGATGATCTCTTGCGTCAGTACTTCGATAGTCAATTCAAAAATTTATGACAAAAACTTGTATAGAACTGGTTCATGCTATGAACTCGATTATTTAAGTATCACTGTTACATATAAAAACTCTCATTGTTATGTATAAAAACTATCACTGTCATAAACAAAAACAATCACTGTATAGAAAATATTTTATATTTTTAAACAGTGAAAATTTTTGTGCATAACGGTGATAGTTTTTACACATAACAGTGATAGAGTTCATGTGTGAACCTAGTTCACATAAGTGTTACTCAACATTTATATGGTTCAGTTGTTGAATTAAAGATTAATGAATCTGGTTTCAAGTCCAAGTGTTGTCCCTCTCGATTAGGGTTTAGGTCTCTCTCCGTTGTGAGGTGTTCCGTTCCGATTCTTCTTGATTCTGTGTAGTTTTTCCGGTATTGTATCTTGGTGTTGTTTAGGCCTTTTTGTGCGAATCGGAACCTTGAATCTCACCTCACATCTTTGTTCCCCTTTCTCTTTTCTTCCCTTTAACCCCTGTTTTGAGTGTCTTCCGGTGGCCCTCTTCCCCTGTTTCTTGGGGGAGAGTCTGTCGGTGTCCAATTGGGCCTAGCCCGGTGGGTCTGTGCGGTGTGCTTTCTTTTTTCTCTTGTGTGTGTGTGGTTTTGCAGGTGTAGGCCTTCGGTTATATCCGCCGGGAATCTTTGGTTCGATAGACTCTGTTGGTGCATATTTGTGACTATGTCTTCAGGGGAGGGAGTGGAGGGTGCGGATCGGCGAAATAGACTCCTAGATCTGGAAGAGAGGGAGGTCCTAAAACTAGATCTGGACGAGGATACATTGTCGGACTCATCCTCGTTGTGCTTGGTGGGGAGAGTGCTTACCAACAAATCTTTCAATGCTTTTGGACTCTTGGAAACCATGAAGAGGGCTATGAACCCATCAAAGGGATTCACGACGCGGGAGATTGGGAAAAATTTGTTTTCCTTCCGGTTCAATTCTCCGGTGGACTTGAGGGCGGTTTTGGACCCATGAACCTTGGCATTTGAAAAAAAAATGTGCTTATCTTTGAAGGAGTTGGGTGATGGAGATCAACCATCCCTCTCGTTTCGTTTAAACACGCTGCGTTCGGGTCCGGATCTATGACCTACCAAAAGGGGCTCGTAAAAAGAAAAATCTGTGTCTCAAATTTGTGGACGATTGGTGAACTAGTGGAAATCGATTGCGGATCTCCGGAGGGAATGGCTCGGAGTATTCGAGCAAAAGTCGAAATCGGTCTCCATAAACCATCGACCAAGGGCATCCAACTTGACACGGGTAAAAGGCACGTCAATCTGGGTTGAATTTAGATACGAACATCCGCATCGTTTTGCTATATCTGCGGGATGTTGGGACATATGAGGCGTGAGTGTGACTTTGAAATGAAATGGAAGAGTTAAAAATCTCCCGGATGATCGGTTACCCGTTCGGCGAGGGTCCGAGGGCCTCACCGATGAGAAAGGCGACAATAACCATGGAGGAAAGAAGGCATCTCCAATCGGGGAACACAACCCCTGGCGATGACTCTTTGAAAGATTTAAAGAAAGTGTCGAGTAGTAGCAAAGAAGAGAAAACAAGGAGGGAATGGTGAAAATCCAAAGAAAGAGAACTTGGAAATCGAAAAACTAAGTTCGAATCTAGAAAAGGTCATGGTGGTAAGAGAGAGAACAACAAAGTGGAGAAGGAGAATGAAGATTTGGCCTCAATTATAAGCAACAAAACCCCCTTTAAACCAACCCAAAACTCCAACCACCCCCATAAATGAAGCCTTAAATATCACCAACCAACAACCAACCACTAATCCCTTCCTCCATGCCGCCCAAGCCTCCCCACCTTAAATGCCACACGAAGCCACTCCATCCCCCTCCATCATACCCATACCCTCCACACAAAAACACAAAATAAAACCCAAAAATCACAAGCACACAAAGCCCACTATCTAAACCCTCCCCAATGTAAAACAAAGGCCGAGAATCCTACAACTTTCCTCCCAACACTCACCCCCTAATCGAATTACAAACACTCGCCAACAACCCCGAATCGCTTGATCGAAGGAAAACCTTTAAAAAAGAATACCAAAACGAAAACCCACATCAAAAACCCACAAACCAAAAAGACCCACCTATCTCTAATACATCGGAGGTTCTACAAAACATAAATGCCATGGGGAAGAGGAAGGATCAGATTGAGGACAAGTGAGCATGATGAATGGAAAAAATGTCGTATGGATTGTGATGACGACCAAAGTTGAAACTCAACTATCAACGGCGGCGATTGCGGTGAAACCCCGCGGCGTCATGATCATTTCACCGGGCGCCGCGGGCTTGGGAACCAAGCGGCGATTAAGTGCTCTCAAGAAGCTCCTACGTGAGAAAGACCCGAGTATAGTCTTCCTCATGGAAACGAAACTCACTAGTTCTCAAATGAATCGATTCAATACCAGTGCCTTGCACTTTTAAGGCTGTATCTCAATTGATTGCGATGGGGCGGGAAGAAACATGAGTGGCGTCCTCTGCCTTTTATGGCGCGACTAAATTGATATTGATCTCGATAACTACTCATCGAATCATATCAGGGCTACAATTTCACATGGGAGGAAAACAAAAATGGACCCTCACGGGATTTATGGTGGCGGATCGGGCTCAACGGTTTAAGACTTGTTAGTCGCTTCGGAGGGTTTCGCCGGACCCAGGCATCCCATGGTGCTGCCTTGGCGACTTCAATGAAACCCTCTGGAGTTGGGAGAAGAGGGGTGGAACCTCACGCCTCACCACCCATATGGAACAATTTTGAAACACGGTCTCGGATCTTGGATTGCAAGACCTAGGGTACTCGGGCTATAAATTCACATGGGACGAATGGGAGGGTAAGGCGAAGAAAATATCCAAGTTCGCCTCGACAGAGCTCTTGCTAATAACCTTTGGAGGATCCTCTTCCGGCCGGACAGATTCACCTCACGAGATCTGGTCGGATCACTCACCAATACTCCTCGAGTGTGCAACTGGGGGGTCGAGGGATGGGGAAAATCGGAGAAATGGAAAGTTGTTTTCGTTTAAAAAAAATGTGGATGGGAAAATGAACATTGTGCGGAAGTGGTGGAGAGGGGTTGGGATCATAGTAACCCAACCCTAACTTTCGAGGGGACAGATTCAACGGTGCTTGACAAGCATTTGAAACAATGGAATAGGGTCACCTTTGGTAACATTGAAAAGAGAGTCGAAACTTAAAGGCCCGGATCGATGCTCTCGGGAACAAAACCGTAGCGGGAGGTGGTGGAGCGGCTTGGCGAAGTGTAGGGAACTTGATGAACTTCTTAAAAAGAGGAAACCTTTTGGTTTCAAGCTCATGGGCGCTTTGGCTAAAAGAAGGGGATCGCAACACCCATTTTTTTTCATAAAAAACCTCTCACCGTAGAAGGAGAAATACTATCGAGGTCAAGAATCATGAGGGCATATGGGTTGTTGGTGAGGAGGAGTGGGAGCATTATTATCCGAGTACTTCATGGAGCTTTTCTCATCTGGAAACACTAGAAATATGCACCTCGTTTTTTGAGTCTATCGAACCAAGGGTCTCTATGGATATGAATGAGTCCTTACTTCAGCCATACACTGCAGGGGAAATAAAAAAAGGCACTCAAACAGATGCACCCGGCAAAAGCCCCCGGGCCTGAATGTATGCCCCCTCTCTTTTTTCAATCAGTTTGACCTATTACTCACGAGTCTTTTATTCATACTTGCTTGAATATCCTTAACAATGGGGCTGATCTAGGTAATCTTAACCATACTTTCATTGTCTTGATCCCTAAAGTGAAATTCCCCGAGAGCCCAAAAGACTTTCGCCCCATTAGTCTTTGTAATGTTGTCATACGTCGTTACAAAGGCCATTGCCAATCGTCTTAAAACTATTTTACACTCTGTTATCTCTCCTAACCAAAGTTCTTTCATCCCTAATCGATTAATTACGGACAATGCTATGGTAGCGTTTGAGATTTTTCACTATCTAAAAAAGAAGAAAAAAGGAAAGAGGGGGGAGGTGGCTTTAAAACTTGATATGAGTAAAGCTTATGCTAGAGTTGAGTGGGATTTTCTTAGAATCATGTGTGAAAAGATGGGTTTTGAGAGTCGTTGGATTGAGTTGGTTATGCGGTGTGTGTCTACTGTTTCTTATTCCCTCCTGATTAATGGTTTCCCTACGGAGAGATTTCTTCCTAGTAGGGGACTACGTCAGGGGGGCCCCCTTTCGCCTTATCTCTTTCTCTTATGTGCAGAAGGCTTTTCATCACTCATTAAACAGGTGGAAGCTCGTGGCCCCCTCGGTCTCCCACCTTTTTTTCGCCGACGATAGCATCCTTTTCTTCAAGGCAACCCAAACGGAAGTCCTCAAGGTGAAAGACATCATTGCTACATATGAAGCGGCCTCGGGACAAAGAAATAATTTGGAGAAATTTGAGCTTTCCACAAGTGGAAATCTGGGGGAGGCAGAACAGAGAGAGCTGAGTAATCAACTTGGGGCAAAACCTGTGCCTCAACAAGCAAAGTATTTGGGGCTGCCAACAATCATCGGTAGAGGTAAAAAGGTAGTTTTTCAGGCAGTAATGGACCGAGTCATCAGTCGACTGAAGGGGTGGAAGGAAAAAGCCCTCACAAAAGCGGGCCGGGAAATTCTCATAAAAATAGTGGTCCAAGTTATTCTGAATTGCTCAATGAGTTGTTTCCTCTTCCCAATTTCACTTTATGAAGATATGGAGAGGGTTGTGGCTAGATTTTATTGGGGCGCAACGTCGGAGGACCGCAAGATTCACTGGTCGAGCTGGGAAAAAATTTCACGATCAAAAGAGCATGGTGGTTTGGGTTTTCGGGAGATGTACTATTTCAACATGGCTATGGATGCGAAGCAATATTGGAGACTCTTACACAACAGCGACTCCCTTGCCGCTCAAATTCTCAAGGCTCGATATTAACCTAGAGGCAATATTGAATCGGCAACCATGGGCTATAGGCCGAGCTATTTATGGAGGAGCATCCTAAAATCTCGGGATCTCATTGTTCGTGGATCTGCGTGGCAGGTTGGGAATGGTGACTCAATCAGTGTTTTCAGGGATCGGTGGGTTGGTGAAGGGGAACGTAGGACAATTTTTGGGGGTGAATATGAGGCGAATCCGGAATTGCGTGTTGCGGATCTCTTCTTGGGGGAGGAACCTGTTTGGAATTGCTCTCTTATACACCAACTCTTCACAAGGGAGGATGCCAAACTCATCCTCAAGATTCCCCTTAGTGAACGACAACCAAACGACCGAATTATATGGAACCATACCCGGAATGGAAAATTCACAGTCCGCTCAGCCTATCATCTTGCTGTCCGTTTGTTCTCTAAATGTGGGCGGGATCTCCCTTCAACAAGCTCACACAAACCTTTTTGGAAGAAACTTTGGAAGTGCAAACTCCCCCCGAAAATTAATCATTTCCTGTGGCGGGCGTGTAATGACGCCCTTCCCACCCGTCTTGCCCTCCTCCATCGCGGCATCCAGGTTGAACTGGGCTGCCCCTCATTTGGCCTTGAGGTGGAGTCCACCTCCCACATTTTTTTGAAGTGCCCAATCACGATTCACACTTGGGGTATGTCCCCACTGAAGGTAACTTTCCACACTCCCTGTACCTCTAATTTCAAAGTCGTCCTATGGGATATGCTCCGCCTCCTCCCGGAGCATGGTTTGTTTATTTTTGCGGTTACAACCTGGAATCTTTGGAAGGCACGAAATGCCCTTATCCACCAAAACAAGAAATCGGAACCCTCTGAAATTGTTAGATGGTCAATGCATATGGTTGGAGAAATTGAGAGCAGCGCACGCCAGGGCAGGGCAGGTCGGACGGACAGTGGGAAGCAGGAGAAATGGACTTGCCCGCCCTCCGGGCGACTCAAGCTTAACACGAACGCTGGCGTCTTCTCGGATGGAACTTTGGGGCTGGATTTTGTGGTACGGGATGCAGATGGACAGGTTAGAATCGCGGGGTCGACTCGATTTCGAGCAACGTCCCACAGCAGCACACTCATGGAAGCTCTAGCACTCAGATTTGGAATCAGGAAGGCCTTGGATTCGACGTTTTGTGATCTCATTTTGGAGTCGGATTCGAGGAATTTAATACTTGCACTACAGGATGAAGGAGACGCGGATATGGATTCCGCGCTTATCGTGGATGACATTAAGGATATGATTAAAGGTCTTCGGAATACGAGTTTCTCTTTTGTCAAAAGAAATGCTAACAATGTTGCACACTTTTTGGCCCACTTTGGGCATGAAGTGGACAGAGAATTTTTTTGGGTGAATGATGTACCCGAGGATTGCAAATCCCTCGTGGAAAATGATGTACGGCGCGAGCCTACCATTTTGTGAGTAATACAAATGTTTACTTTTTCCGTAAAAAAAAAAAAATATATATGGTTCATTGAATTTTTATGGTAACACAATATACTGTTTCATAATGGATAATGTTATTTCGAATATAAATTATGATTATTTAGTAATTTTGAGAAAATTAAATATTTTTAAATAATAATATTTCATATGTTAAAACGTGATACTTTATATATTAAGCTATAGTATTATTTAAAAAAAAAAATCACGTGAACCTGATTTATAGAAAGCCATTGGAAGACAAAATATTTAAGAGTTTGGTTCACGTACGTGTGTTTTATAGTGAATTCGGTAATAATATTTAACATATGAAGTGATACATTTTAGCCTATGAAGGATCATTTTTATTGTTAGAATAATATATAATTTTTTTTCTTAAAATATAATACTCCCACCGTCCATATTCATTTGGACATTTTATGTTTCGATCCGTCTCACGTAGGCTTGGGCAGCTTGGTAACAGGGCGGAAATCTCACCGGAAATCCCCGAGGAAATTCTCCTCGGGTCTGGACAGGAAAAATTACTCCCCATTTGCGGGGATGGGGATACCATTCCCCATTTGCAGGGATGGGGATACCATTCCCTGTCCCGACAAGGAACCCTGCCCCGTTCCACGCGGAGCCCCGTAACTTTTAACATATTTTAAATATTATAGATTAATAATAAATATTAAAAAAATTATTAACCCTAATTTCACTCTTTCTCACTCCACACTTCTCATTTCTCATCGTTGCTAAAATATGGAAGAAGTTAAAAAATGAACAATGAATGTTATTTTATTTTTTTGGTATTGTATGATTGTTGTCATGAATTATCTTGAAAAATTATTATTGTTATTCATGGTTTAAATTTGTAATTTAAATTCTAAACATGATTATATTTTATGTATTTTTATTATATAATATGTTTTGGTATTTATATTGTGAAAATGATATCATAAAAAAAATGGGGAATGTAGAATCCCAGACTCCCCGCGGGGACGGGGATCCTTGAAGGGATGGAGAATAGGGGATGATTATTCTCGAATGCTTCGCAGGGAAGGGGTGGGGAATCCTTGAATTTGGTAGGGACGGGGATGGGGAGTTTCCCCCAGTTCCCGCCCTGCCCGTTGTCAAGCCTAGTTCCACACTTGTTTTCCCTTTTCTTAAATAACAATAAAGCAACATTATTTTTTTATAAGTATATCTTCCCGAAATCTCAAAAATTATATCACATGTCATTACTTTATACAAACTAAAAATCACTTTATTATTTTATTTTCTTTAATATTAAAATAAAATTAAAGATCCACAATGCCCTCAGGTAAAAAAAAAAAATTTATCCCCCAATTCAAATCAAGAAATTGTTATATATAATAAGAATTATATAATAGTGGGTGTCAGATGCATCCAGGTACACCTTGCACTCATAGTGCATATTAAAATCATGCAATTTGTTATATTGAAAGATGCAACTTGTTTTCACTGAACCGTACAATTATTTTTTTATGTTAATAGTTGCACGGTTCAGTGTGAATAAATTACATCTTTTAGTATAACAAATGCATTTTATTATAATGCATTATAATATATTATGAATGTACGGTGCACCTGAATACATACAAAATTTAGTCATTATACAAATATATTTTGAAAAAACCATGAATTACATCCAGGGACGGACGCATAAATTTTGTTGAGGGGGGCCCAACTAATAGGTTAAATCTTGTATGTGTTGGTGCCAAGGCTTTCAAGATTTATCATGTCATTTTAAAACCATGCATTGTAATCTTAAAATATGCAATTTATTTATCTCGCATGCAGTGCAATTATTAATATGAAAAAATAATCACACGGTTCAGTGTAAATAAACTGCATATTTCAGCATTATAAATTGTATGATTTTAAAATACATTATAAACATACAGTGTACCTATAATCAATAATAATTTTCAAAATTTCAGGGGGCGGAGTGCCCCCTTGGCCCATGAATGGGGCCGTCCCTGATTACATCTTATTGAGGAGAAATTAAGAAGTGCTGTACATACTTTTTGATCCACACAAGATTCCCAGATCAGGTTAGAGATATCAAGTATAAATGTAGCAAATCAATCGAGGATAAAAAGGTCATTTCATATGTTGCAACAATTTACATACATGTGGATGTATATTTGTGTATTTAATTAATTAACGATGTTTGGAGAAAGCTTGAAGAGAGAAAATGTGAGAGTTAAATAATGATGATTGGCACATGTACAAGAAAAGAGACATGGACGTAAATGCAGTATCTATCAAAATCTTTGAATCATGGCCTCATGCTGCCTTGACTTTTCATGTTAAAAGAAAGGCCAATCCTTTTTCACACACACACACTTGCACGTGTTTTCAAGTCTATTCTTTTGTTTTTTTGCAATTTAAAGTTCTGTATGTATAAGTGGTCCTAAAGAGAAAACATGAGACATGTATCAACCTTGATATTTTTTTTATTAAAATCATAAATACATGAATCTTATATAAATGTTAAACTGAAAGTAAATAATTTGTATTATTATTATTATTATTATTATTATTATTATTATTATATATATATACATAATACATGATATATTAGTAGAGTCTCTTTTTTTATGACAAAAGTGGTTTATTTCGTCGTTCAAGTTTTTAGATTGTATGGGTTGGTTGTATTAATCAAATTGATCTATGTCATAATTTATAATATAATGTATGTATACATGAAATTAGTAAAAGAAATGCATTGCCCAAACCTAGGACCATACATGTTAATAAATAATTGGTGTAGTTATCAACAGTTGTCATCTATTGCTACATATAATGTACTTTGTGTTAGTTGCAGCCAAAAGAAGTGCTGTACAAAATAAAGAAGGGAGAATAGGTTTTTTTTAGTCCTTTAACTTTGTCAAATTTTGATTTTCGTCCTCTCAATTTTTTAATTTTGATTTTCGTCCTCTAATTTATACTTTTTTAATTTTTTAGTCCTACAACCTGCTACCACAGGTCACTTAGCAGGTAAAGCTGACGTGGATTTTTTAAAAATTGACAAGGATTTACCTGCTAAGTGACCTGTGGTAGCAGGTCGTAGGACTAAAAAATAAAAAAAGTGTAAGTTAGAGGACGAAAATCAAAATTAGAAAATCGAGAGGACGAAAATCAAAATCTAAAGACTAAAAAACCTATTTTCCTAAATAAACAATTTTGGAGTAATATATTATTATATTTCATGTCGTCTTCTATGTTCAATGGGTATTTTTCTTTTACAGAATTTTTTATCAAATGTGTTAGGAAAATCAAATAAACGAATTAATTCCACATCTCTTTATCAATTCGAGTTTTAGATGGTATCAGAGTGTTTACACTATAATAAAATAGTGTATTGCCTATGAAATTTTTCAACATGCCTACAAACTTTTCAACAAAAATAATTTTATATTAAAAAGTAAAGTTTGCCTACGACATGCCTACAATTTTTTTTTAATTATATATATAGGCTACTTCTAAACTACAAATATAATTGGCAATTGCCTACGGAAATATAAATTGCCTAGAAAATTATTTGTGTAGATAAGTGTGAGAATAATTGAAGATCATCGTTAATGAGGTGATTGGGGAATTTCCAATATATATACAACAGTACAATTACAACAAGATTGACCAAGTAATATGGAAAATAATAAAAGAATAAATACAAAATCTATTCTAAAAATATATGGTCAACTACTATCCTTAATATCCCCCCGAAAGTGTTGTGTGGGGTGAAGACAAATGCATAGATTGGATCGAAGATGCTCAAAGGCAGGACGAGGCAAGCTATTGGTGAAGATGTCTGGCAAGCTTAAGATGAGACGGAATAAAACGAGTGAAAATCTTCCCATTGGAGAACAACTCCCGAACAAAATGATAATCGTGTTGGGGAATTGATTGCCCGGATCTATTCGGGATGAATATTTAAATAAAAATTTAATTCTAACAATTATTACTAGCATGAATTAATCCTATATTAATTCAAATAATAATTCAACAACAAATCATGCATACAAATTCGTCACATATATCCTACGCATGTGGAATTGCTAGGAGTTTACGTGAACTAACCACTCGGAGTGACAACCGTTGAGAATATGGATATCCAGTTCACACGAACAAACCCAAAGAGCCTTCTCAAGTATTCCCTCGTCCTTGTTCAACAATTCGGTAGAAGGATGCTCGCGAACAATTTAAAAAAAGGAAAAATAAAATTATGTTGCACCACCTTTGTGGATTTCTAATTTTTCCAGCACATGGAATTACACGGGGATGGAAAATTCATCCCCTATTTATAGAGAGGGTGGTGGCTGATTTTTTTGTGTGTGAATAAGATGGGAAAATCTTTTTCTTGATCTCCAAGAAATCTTGAATATCTCCCATATTTTTTTTTCTCCATATTTAAAATATCCCACAAAAATCCCACCTCCTCTTGTTATGGATATTTTTGAAAAATAAGGGCCAAGATTTTCAAGATTGAGATCTTCTTGAATTTATGAGATATTATTGTATTCCAAGAATACATATCTTCCATAATACTTTTTCAAGAAAATCAAGAAAATCTTTTCTTCCTTATTTTACTCATAATTTTCGAAAAACACAAATAAATGGCCAAGTGGGAGTTTTCTTGAATTTAATGAGATAAACTTGTATTCCAAGAATACTTGTCCTCATTCCATAACAAAATTCAAAGAAAAACTTTCTCCCTCTTTATTTATTTATTTTCGAAAATTTTGGGAAAAATAGGCAACAATATTTTATTTAATTTGAAACACCTTTTTCAGTTATTGGACTTTATATTTGAGCTACTTGAGGGGCCTTTAGGAGAATTAAGATTAGACCTTCCAATGGACCTTGAATTTTCAATATTGAGCCACAATATTATTCAAGCCCATAAATATTAATTAATCCCACTACATAATTAATATTGCACTATCCATCTTAACCCATATTACTGTTAATATGGCTCCCGGTTATTATTTTCCGCGTTTAAGATTATCCAGTCCATTAATTAATTTCTGCCACTGAAATAGCTTCACTTTAATTAATATCTTTTTCCTTGGTTCAGGAACGGCTCAACATTATTATCCATACCGGAAAACTAATTTTACTTGCAAGATTTGCTATGATAAAACTTCTGAGCCTCTCAAGGGGACTAATCAAACAAGACGCACTTGCACACCGATTCTCCGTTTTAAATCTTAGCAATCGTCATGTAACTAATAATATTGCCCAAGATACAAGGTATTGAATCACATTGATTCTCTACCCAACGTAAGTCAAAGCAATAGTTATTAATTCCACACGATCCTATTTAAGGGACGGGAATTAAGAAATAACTAACCACTGAGGTCTAATTCTTCTATATTCAGTATTGAATAATTTATCCTCCTGTAGGCCCTCTTCAGTGCATCATAATGCACTAGTATAATCTCTTGGTCAAGACAAGTCAATCTGAGCCTTACACTTCAACCTTTCACGATGGATTATTCATTTCCATCTAGGTTGTGAATTCCATACTTTTAGTTACAATGGACTGTTAATTTAATCTTCTGTGATCTGGCATCACTAAATTAACTACAATGTAACATGTACTAATTATTGAACAATTATGCAGTAAATATATGTAACATTCAATGATATTTAAAGCAACAGTGATAAATAATTTATTTCAGCAAATAAGCCCGAAATTCAGTTTGGTTATACAAAGTAAAAGCATACTTTCCAGTATAACCCCAATAAATCGAGATCAATATGCTTGGCTCGTTTATGAGCCACCGGATTATGACTGAGGAAAATGACACTCTTGTTGTCACACAGAAGCACCGGACGAGAAGAGATCTTAACCTGAAGCTCACTCAAGAGGTTAGTAAGCCATACAATTTCTGCTGTTGCATTCTCCATAGCTCGATATTCAGACTCACAACTTGATCTAGCTACCGTGGGTTATTTCTTCGCACTCTAAGAAACCAGATTACCCCCAAAAAAAGATCGAATAACCATAGGTAGAACAACGTATTTCAATGCAACGAGCCCAATCAGCGTCTGAATAACCAGTGACCGACGACTCAGAATGATTAGTAAAGGATAGGCCAAAGTGGACTGTACCCTTTATGTTGGGAAATTTATAGTTTTGATGAAAGTTCCAACAACACATGTAATAGGACCAGTCAGACCTGTTAGCTGACTGATGTTTATATTACCTGCATAGGAGACCAGTTGATAATTATTGTATAGAACAACCGATGTAATAGATAGGTCACATATTGAGGGGAACTCAATATGTATAGGTCGAATGAAGACTCAAAGAACAAGCTGATATCGACAGCCTAACGCTAGAAAAGAACAGAAGAATCGATCCGATCTAGTCGACCAAGTCATGATGCTCAAACTCGTGATACTTCAATGTAAGACCTACATCACGGGTACGCTAGTTGAAGCTAAGTAAGTCAAGATAAGATAGATCGATATTCAGATCGAATCACCACTGTGAAATCGATGTTTCACCCGATCATACGCCTATGATCCGAACAAGAAGAATGTCAAGTTTAGTTGGAGGAATAAATCGAAAAAGTAAGTATTATCCAATAAGAACAAGACACGTGATGATCGGAGCCGCAAGAATTGGGATTTGATTCAGAACGGGCTACAAAGTACAAATTCACTTTCGGCCATGTCGTTCTCATTAGTCACATCAATCCCAAGTCTACCAAATATAACTGAATCTCTTTGATTTCAAGGTCTATATATATGGGATTACACTTTAGAGTGAGATATGGAAATAACAAACAAAAAATTTGAACAATCAAAAGAAGCTTAAGCTAATCTCGATTTCCGCACAAGAACACGATCTAGAAGAATATTTTTATTAAGTGTTCATCCCATAAGTTCTTAGCATAGAAATCTTTTCATCTATTTGATTAAAATTACTTATACGCAAGAAAAGATTTCATAGTTGGAACCTCAACAATCTTACCCAAACCCCAAGTTAGGTTAAGTTGTTTAGCAAGATTTCGACTAGGGTTTCTAGTTCGATTTTCAGGATCGGTTGAGTGTGAACTCTTTAAACATCTAGTTGGTGAATTGTGTTGGACTTACACATAAAACAAAGTCCGATTGGTTAAGTCGGTGCCCTTTTGATAGGGAAGAGTGGGCGTGACGAGGATCGGGTTTGTCCGAACCACTATAAATCTTGTGTGCTACTATGCTTTGATTAACTGTTCACATAATCGCACACAACCTTTAAAGCGCATACATATTCCAAGTTGAGATCGGCTTTAGCACCAAGCTTCGATCGATCATACTTGACACTTTGGTTAACCGATTAAAAGATTAATCTTGGAATCGATTTATCAAAACCGGTTTTTCACACGGGTAAAACTTAAGCTTTCGTTAAACCGATAGTTACCGAACCGATCCGCTTCAGATCGAGAAGTTGGTTATCAACCCAAATCGATTCATCAAGACTGATCAAAGCTAACCGCCTCACACCGACCAAGACGAAAAGTTTTCGTAAGTCTATTCACCCTCCCCTCTAGACTTCGCCCTCACTAAACCCGTTCGGGACCTCAAGTGGTATCGAAATTTGGTTCTCTGCAGGAATCGACTCCGGTATCATCGATTCTTGAGGAAGAATCTTTGTGGTCAATGAATCGATCTTGAAAAACCGTTTTTAAAACTCATTCATTTTCCAAAATCTTTCAAAGATGGATAACACCTCGGTATGTATCATGATCTCAAGAAGTTCTCAATCGATGAGTATGCAGATTGGGCCATATATATGTCCAACCATCTAGGCTCAATCATTGGGAAATGATGGAAGTCATCGAAAGAGGACCCATCATCATTTATTACGACAACCCCGCAATCGGAGGAGATCTGAGACTTTGCCCCGAAGTCTTTAAAAAAAAAAAGCCCAAATTTTGATGGATGCGTAAGAGAGGAAATGCGATACTCTAGATACTATCGCCAGCATATTATCATGAAAACAATGGATAAGGTCACCAAAGAAAAGATTAAGTATCTCAAATCTGAAAGCAAATGGGATACTGATTTTGAAAATCGCGAGGGAAATGAAGCGGATAAAAGACCATCACCAATGTTTAACTGGTGAAGTTCGAGAAACCAATGAAACCATCAACGAACTCGATGGAAGAATTACAATGTCTATAAACAAGCTTCGAGAACTTGGTAGAGATGTCCGATAAAGATATCAACTACAAAATTCTAAGGTCTCTCACCAAGAAGTGGGATATGAAGGTCACGGTGATCAAGGATTGCCAAGACATCTCAAAAATGAAGCCAAGCGCCTTGTTCTTGAGCCTTAAAGCTCACGAAGTTCGACGGATTGAGAGAGGACAAGTCGATGAAGATGAGGTGCCATCAAGCCTCAACTTCAAAATCGGGCTTGCTTTTTAAGGCAACCAAAGAAGAAACGAAGGCCAACGAACACCATTGGGAATATAGTGAGTTACAGATCGCTTCGCTACCGTAAAGCTTGAGAAATCAAACGTCCAACTTGGTAAGTATCGAAGATTCTATAAGGACTATCAACATAGCCGAGGACGAGATAGAGATCAGCCAATGATCTCCAGAAAGAACGATGATCGGATCATGAGATGAAAGGAAAAGAGATAGTCGACGGAGGAAGGAAGAGATAACCAATCGATAGAAGAAGTCGGACTACTATCGGGGAAATCACCGATAGGTCATACAGACGAGTGATTCACCCGAAGGAAAGGAACGTGGATCAAGGAATAAGTCTTCAACTGTGAGAAGAGTCACTATAGCGCAGTCGCCTGCACTCGACGCCAAGAGAAAGGGAAGAAAAGAGGAACGTAAGAGAGCAACGTTATAAAGAAGAGCCATGGTTGCCGACACGTCAGAATCGACGATTCCTATCGCCCTCCGAGGACTCGGAAATCAGAGAAGACTTCGCCCGATATTGTTGTTGACTTCTATGAAAAATGAAGATCGATATTCTCCGATGATGAGATCTCGATGGCCGTGGAGGACCAACTGAGGTAACCTCCAAACCCCGCTTTGGCTATCATTAGCACACCCGCCGGGAGATCGACCCAAATTTTCCGAGCAATTGCTTGAGGATCTCAAATGCAGAGAGACACTTATGCTATAGTGGATTTCGAAAATGATAAGTCGAGGACCGTAAATAATCCCTTGCTAAAGAAAATGATCTATGTAAAGCCCCAACTTAGATGTTAAACCGCCGTAGAAGGCAACCGAGGAATTTAAAATTCTCGGGTTAAAGCTTTCGATCGGAGAAGTAGATCAAAGATCACCGGCGATTAACAAACAGCAAGTCGATGACTTCAAAATCCTACAAGCAAAATTCGATGAGGTTCCAAAAGCATGAAAGTCTAAAATCATCGAGGATAATGCGAAGAAAATGGAGGTTTTTTCAAAATCATCTAAAATCGTTCAAGACATGAACGCCTATTTTTGAACAACGATTAATAAGAAGGGACTTGGCTATGACAACCCTTCCACATCCTCAAAAGCCCCTGATTCATCTCAAAAAGGTGTATTCAGACGAAGTTTCGACAAAGATACATCAAAAGCCAAATATGTATCTAATAAGGAAAATGACCATTTGAGGGGTAAAGGCGGTGCTCAACCGGAAGGGGAATGAAATGGATGGGGTAAAAAGCATCACCGAGAAATCAACAGAAGAACCCAGTTCTTACGAAGAAACCTCAACCTAATCAACGTGTCAGAATCGAAAAAGACAACTGTAAAAAGGGAAGTACAATCTGAGGCCCAATCAAGGTCGGTTTGCTTAATAAGCATGCTTCGTAAATCGCAAAAACCACCTATGCCTAAAAGATATGAATCTTTTAATGGTAGCATCGTACCTACCCCTATAACCGTAAATCTAGGGTGGAACCACTTTGGATAAGAAGAAGACAAACGAAAAAGGAAAATCCCAAATCTTCTAATTCATCCAAGGTTCACACTAATAATCATACAAACGAAAGCATATAAAGAGATGTATGATTATGTTGGCAGTATGGGAGACAAATGGCCTTCGATCTAACCGATCACAATAGAAGTGCTTTTGTTTGTATGGCTTCCCAAAACTAATCCTAACCCCTCGGGACCCAATCCAAAAGGGGTACCTAAAGCCCGATCCGATTGGTGTTCGCGTGGGTCCGCTAAACAAAGGAGGTGTGCAAGCAACTATCCGGTACATCGATAGTGGATGCTCAAGGCACATGACGGAAGCAAACATCTCATCGGCTCTTTACATAGAACGAAAAGGCCCGCGTGTACTCTTTTGGTGATGATAACTTTGGCTATACCAAAGGATTCGGAACCTTAGAGAATGACGATGTACAAATGGCGGAGTCTCGTATGTCGAAGGTCTAAAGCACAACCTATTATCGGTTCTACAATTTCTGCGACAACGGATTCAGGTGTTGAGTTCTCGACCGATCAATGCACTATCAAGAATCGAGCCACTCAATGATTTTGCTAACGGTTCAAGGAAAGGGACGATCTACACGGTGATTGGAGCAGGTTGCCCAAGAAATGCATGCCTAATTGTCAAGAGTTCCAAAAGGTTATATCGGCACAAAAGAATGAGCCATCCGAACTTTAAAACTCTTAACAAAATAGAAGGATGTCTCTAGTAGAAGGACTTCGAATGAAGTATTTTCAAAGGATCGGACATGTCTTGCATGTCGAAAAGGAAAACAGTCAAAGCTTCATTCAAGGGAATTCGGGGCCGGATCCAATCAGAGTAATCTTGCGACCGCTTCATATGGATCTATTCGGACTCTCAATGGACAAATATACTAGTAATCGTGGATGATTATTCCAAGTTTTTACGGGTTATATTCTTACACAAGAAGAATGAGACGACTACGAAGTTGATTACAAAATGAGAAGGGTGTCGAGTAGTAAAAAATCGGATCGGATAAAGGTATGAAATTTACGAACTCTTTTATTCTCGATTTTTTGCTCTAAGTTTGGTATCAAAGATGAAACATCATTTGCGAGGACGCCTCAACAAAATGGAGAAATTTGAGCGGAGGAAAGAACTCTCAAAGAAGTTCGCTTTCGCACAATGTTAATTTGAACATGCGATACCAAGCCGAGGGCGTATAATCAACACCGCATGCCATACTCGTAAGCGGATGTCTTCCGACTAAGGCTCACTACAAAACACCCTATGAATTGTGGAAGGACAGAAAACCTCGTGGTCTCTTACTTCCATGTTTTTTGGGTGTAAGTGCTTCATACACAACAATGGGAAGAGTCGGGTTGAAGACTTTTGAAGCCAAGTCGATGAGGGTATATTTCTAGGATATTCCTCATCTAGCAAAGCTTTCCGTGGTCTACAATGATTTAACCCTACTTGTGGAAGAAACACCTCATGTAGTCTTTGATGAAGCATCTTCTGATCAAGAGAAATCTGCCGCATAACAAGATGTACCTGATCAACAAGAACCTGATGTTCAGAAAATGGATCAGCTAACGATCAAGGAAAAAAAATCAGAAATTGTAACGATATACATTCCGGATTTGATTCACCGGACTATTCAGAAGGCTAAAAATCGTCGATGAAGAAGGCGTCTGGTGAGATAAAGATCAACCGAACCATCCGGTTCTGGGGGAACATCTGAAGTTCCTACGAAATGCACATCGACACATGATGAGTCCAACATCACCGAGACTTGTTCTTATCAAGTGGATCATAACTCGCACCACTCCCAATCGCTAGTAATGAAATTTTATTTAAACGGACGATGATCTCCAAAACGCAAATCGAGCGAAGGACACGGATAACCGATCATCCAATGATCGATAATCGGAGACCCATCGATAAAGTTAAAACTAGATTTTTCAGATTGGTGAAAGTGCCATGTATTGTTGTTATGCATATGAAGGAACCAACAACAATAGAGGAAGCTCTACAAGACGAAGTTGGATTCTAGCCATGCGCGGAAGAGCCGGAACAGTTCGACAGAAATCAAGTTTGGGAACTGATAGACAGACCAAGTCATCAAGACGTCATTGGCACGAAGTGGGTATTCAAGAACAAGAGAGATGAGAAAAACGTCATCACCAGAAATAAGACAAGACTTGTTGCTAAGGGGTATTCAATCGTAAGGAATTGATTATGATGAGACCTTTGCACCGATCGCCGCTTTAGAAGCCATTCGGCCGTTCTTTGGCGATCTTCCCATAGAGGGTTCATTGTGTATCGGATGGACGTAAAGAGTGCTTTCTTAACCGGGGTACTAGCAGAGGAAGTTTATGTCGAACAACCTCCAGGCTTTGAAAAGGGCAACCAAGTGTACCGTTTAAGAAAAGCTCTCTATGGCCTGAAACAAGCTCCTCGAGCTTGGTATGATACACTCTCTCAGTTCTTGATCAATAGTGGGTTCACTAAAGGGAATAAAGGAGAACCTTATTGAGAATAGAAGATGGAAAAGATATTCGATGGTTCGGATCACGTGAGCGACATCATCTTCGGATCTCCTAACAAGAGTCTATGTGAAAGATTGAAAAACCGATGCAAGGAAATTGAGATGTCCATGATGGGTCGGATGAATTATTACGGGTCTTCAAGTAAAAGCAAAGTCTTGCGAAGGGATATTCATCGCCAAGCAAAATACACTAGGAATTTATTGGCTAAGTTTGGAGTTCAAAATTGTAAGGAAGCCAAAATTCCTATGATGATTGGATTCAAGATGGATCGGATGAGGATGATCGAAAAACAAATCGGAAGGAATATAGGGCTCTCATTGGATCTCTACTATACTGACGCCAATGGGACCGGATATAACCTTCGTGATGGGTGTATGTGCGATTTCGGGCAAATCAATGATAAGTCACCTAGAAGCATTTAAGCGGATTCTTAAGTATCTGAAGGGGCGGTAAATCTTGGTTTATTTTACCCATCGGATGATAATCTAGAGCTTAGTGGGTATTTCGATTTCGATTATGGAGGTTGCAAAATTGATGAGAGAAAATCCACCTCGGGAACATGTCGGTTCTTAGGAAGTAAGCCCGATCTCATGGTTTTCAAAAAGCGGAGACATCGATTGCGACATCTACTCTTGAAGCAGAATATATGGGTGCAGGAAGTCATTGTTCCCAATCGCTCGCTTAGTCGGCGGTGAGGATTATAACATTGAAGCTAACAATGTACCTATTTTACGTGGCGATAATAGTCTTTATTGCAATCACTTTCGAGAATCCCGTTCTACACACAAGATGCAAGCATGTGGATGTCGGACACCATTTTATAAGAGATCATGTTGAAAAGAAGAATATCGAGAATGGAAAAGATTCATCTTTGACATACGTAAAGTCGATATTCTAACCAAGCCACTATTTGAGATCGATTCGAGAGAATTATGCAATGAGCTAGGACTTACGGATCTTGGAGAAAATGCACCTAAAATGTTTGTGGAATGATCTCGAACCCGGTGGTTAAGAGACTAACAAGGTTGAAAGAAATCATTGAGTTTGGTATCTCAATCGATCGGAAAGATCGATCGAGGAACCGATGTGAGAAATCGATCGGATCTGAGGATTATCGAGGATTAAAGGAACCGATCGGTTAAGGTTTATCAGATTAAAGGAAACGCTCATTTTAAAAAGGAATATCCGATTAAATCGGTTGGGTTATTTTACATCTTTATGAGTCGATTAAGGCGATATCCAAAAAGCAAGATTTACAAGTGATATTCACAAGACTAAAGCTTAAAATCGCATAAAGATCAGAATTTTACACAAACAATGGAATAATAGAACTTTTCATTGATAAAGACCAAGGTCGAGGTTACATTACAAGATATAAGTACAAAGGACCCCGGAGGTCAAAGACATTAGTAATAACCAAAACCCTAACCCTAAACCCCAAATCTATAACCCTAAACCCTCATCCTAACCCAAGTGGGCAAGTGGGAGAGAGAGAGATTTTAATCGAAGCTCTCATTTTCCCCACTTAACAAGGATGAGAGAGGCTTTAAAGAAAAGAATATATCAAAGCGCCGCAGAGGTCAAGATCAAGAAAAAATGGGCGGCAATGGCCTTGATAGGATTTTTTAAGCCGGGAGCCCTAAGAAAGAGTCGATTGGGCTCTCCAACATTAAATGGTGTGGTGATATGCGAAGATCGGGTTGTTGGTGATCAAGACATATCGATTAATACGCTCATTTTCAGAACTAAGTCATTGATGGTAGTTACGTCATAACGATAGACACACAAGGCATACGGTTAGGAGAAGTGTCTTCTCGATTTTCGCCTCCATGGTGGTAGAGAAGCTTTGCAACAATCGTATGTGAAATCTTTGACGATAACAAAAATAGCAATAAATAAAAGGGTTGATTTGAGAAGCTTAATTCAATGAAAAAAGGGTAAAAATATTTGCTTGAATTTTAAGGAAATAAGGGTTCACCAGGATACATGATTTTACAAAGAAAATAAGTATGGTGAATGGGTTATGTTTAAAAAATAATTGGTCCAATTTATAGAGGCAAACAATCAAAATGCAAATTCTAGTTTTCAAAACCTTTAGAGAAATGCAAAAAAGGAATGTAGGAATCGCGATCGATAATTGGATAAATTTCGGATTGACATATCGGAAGATTCAGACGATAAATGTCAAATCGCGCCAACTTAGGGAATAGAGACTACTATTCTAGACTAAGTTTTGGCGGTAACACTTATTCCAAGAATTGACTTGATCCGAGAAGAATCGATTAGGTCAATCAAAATCTGATCGAAGGTCGATCGGATAAGGAAGATCACCGAGCTCAAAACCACAAAAAACAGATGCATCATCTATGGGAAAACAGAAATATCGGTTGAAGGGGAACTTCAACTAATAAAGGAGGATCGAAGGAAATCGACGTATTGAGGAAGATCGGTTGAGCTCGAAACCTCAACAAATCGGATGCAAGTGAAGAAGATCGGTTAAAAGGATGGGCGAATACTAAGATCAACAAGTGAAATCAACATGGACAAGTAGTATTGATGACATTACAATATCATCAACCGATCATTTTTCTTTTCTCTTGTTCTTTACTTATTTATCGGATCTTATGGGATATTGTTTACCTTCTCGCATACCCATTATCCGTGTGGACGTATTCTCGCAAATCATTTAATCTGGACGTGGGGTACATGTATTAACCGCTATTAAACGTGCTTTTAAAATCCAAAAGTTTTTAAATGCGTGCCTTTCGACCCTACGATCAAAAACCGCTTAATCTGGAGCGTTTAATCTTTTCAAACGGTTGATCTTCAAAATCGTGTCTTCTTCTTCCTCCTCGTCTTTATAAAGTTCATCAAAAAGCAGACGAGTTTTCCATTTCACAAACTTGCGATCTATTCTCCGAAAACTCCAGTTACATTCCTCTCAGATTCAAAGTGTTTTCCTAAGTTTCAAAATCATCTTTTGAAAAAATGAGAAACGGTAATATATGTTTATTTGATGCTTCTTTGTAAATCCTTTGATCTTAAATGTTTCTCTTGTGGTTATGCTTTATTGCTTCTTAGTTTCCGCTTTGTGTGATATTCTTTGTATTAATGCACAACTCTCTAACCAAATCTATCTTATCAGATTGTGAATGATCACTTACGGAATGGGCAAAATTATATGTGCAATTGAACCGACAAAAGGATCGTGGATGATAAGTTAAATAGTTCAATATCACTTTCGGGATCCAGGAATCCATGGATCGAGCAAATTCTTAAAAGGGCCTTGAAAATTTTTTACCGCTTCCGGCTAATCCGGTGATGCGTAAAATGAAGCTCTAGAATTCCTAAGGAATTTAAGAGTAGATCTGGATGCTCGGAGAAGAACTACTTCAAATACAAAGAAGAAATCGGGACCGAATGCGGACATTCTTCAAAATCTTCCAAAAGGCGGATCTACTTTTGCCCATTCTGGGGAGACCAAGATGATTGATCTTTGAGAGGTCGACAAACATCATAAGGTTTTGTCGGGCCAATGCTCAAGAGAAAATACCGATTGTTGTTTGACATATTGTCAAAAACAATAATGGGTATTACATTCAAACCCAATGCTATACATCACCAAATCATAAAAGATATTCGCTTAAAAAGAACATCAATTGGCACGGGTTCTTTCCGGGAACATGACAAATTTGGAGTAAATGAGTGGAGGCGGTATGTCCGACAAAGAAGATCAGCAATCTCAACAAGGTTGGGTTATCCTTTAAAGGCCAAAAAAATGGGTGAAAGGCCTATAAAGGCTTTCTCACATCAATATCATTTTTGGGCCACCGGACGAATAAAAGCCCCAAAAATCCAAGAAAGGAAAAGGCAGAAGAAGGCAACTTCTTTTTCTTGCAAGGACCGGCTCAAACTGGTTTGGAAGGCCCACAGATGCCCCCAAGAAGAAGAAAAAAAATAAAGGCCGGGGAGAAGAGGTCAAGAAGGCGAAGCAAGCTCCCCATTGATGTTAGAAGATGATAAGGGTAATTTGCACCACAAAAATCGGTGAAGCATCGAGGTTTCGAGAGCTTCGCGCCATTTAGGAAGAAATTGCCGATCAATCTTTCCTCAAGCTTAATTGCCGAAAGCATGTCTCTCCTAACATGAATTTCTTAAGCACTGCTTCCATTTAACCTCTGCAGTTGAACCAATCACCAACTTCCGCCAACTCAACGGAACCTTCTATACCTCATCAAATTGAATTGACCCAACGAGTCGGATCAACAAAGATCATAACCGGAAATTGATCGTAATGCGAATCGAAAAGATTGATGATGATCAGATTAACTAACCGTAGCAAGAGAGGAAGTTTTGGAGATCCTCACCTGGAGAGATCTTCGACTAAAAAGCTTCTCGGACTTCATAATAATTATAATGCGGATGAGTTTCATCGATTTCGACATTTTCGATAATCGCAAAAATCAGGGTTTTAAGGAGATAATCGAGATCACGACAAAACTCCCCAAGCAGATGCCACCATGAAGGATCGCAGGAGGCTGCGATGATAGTGGAACTGGTGTTGCGCAGTTCATGACCAATTCGAACCAGATCAATGACAACTAACGTTCCAACAAAATCTCAATCTTCAGGAGATCGAGATCTTGTCTCAAAGATCTCCCGAGAGAAGAAGTTGAGGGACTAATAGCGATCAAAGGCGAACTGCCATCAACGAAATAAAAGATCAAAGGAAAGCCAACATTGGGGCAATTCGGTTCTCCTAAATCAGGTTTTTATACAAAAATTGCCAAAACTCAAGTGGATAAACAACAAGTTTTTTTTCGATTCATCGACACGCTACAAGCGGCGCGTAAGAGAAACTTGACAAGGATCGCTATGGAAAATATCAACAATTCACAATCTCATATTCATTGCAGATCTCAACAAGACGATCAAAATAACTTTGGTTCTCGACCTCCCACTCACTACTCTTTTGATCAAACCAAAAAGGGGAAGGACAGATGAAACCCGATGAAAGGACATCACAAACTTCGGAGAAGAACAATAGGGATATTGAGACGGACAAAATATTGGTAAAAAGATGTCCGAGAGCAGCGATAATGAAAAGAAGCCCGAAAATGCCAAGAAGAAAGAAGGAAAAAAAAAAAAAAAAAGATAAAAAAATCAAGAAGAAATTCAATTTGAGAGTGAAGAAAGGAATTTTGGAAAATCCGTATAACCTAAGCCGCCAAAGAAGAGTTGATGAGATCATCCCAAAAAATTTCCAAGATGCTAAGAAATTTGAGGAATGGAACAAGTGAATGGCTTCGGATGCCTTTGTTCTTAATCTTGTCCCCAAGAAGAATCTCTCGATGAAGAATTCCTCAGTGGTTAGAGAATAAATACGGATTTTTTCAAGTATTCGGAGAATGAGGCCAAACCGATCAATGTAAGAATAACTCGCCAAGAGTAATGGTGTACTCGAAGAAGGCAGATGGCTCATTCGACAGGGGGCATTTCAAAGATTCTACTTTGACATCGAAAGCGAACAAGAATAATCGATCCTCAAAGAACCGATGATGTCAAATGGAAACTTTATCGATTTTCAACGTTCCTCAAGATCAAAAGAGATGCGAAGGATACAAGCCCAAAGAGTGAAGAATCTTAAGACTACTCGGGATCATTGGCGCTTATTTTCAAACTTTTACGATGTAACATGTAATCATCATTCTTTAATGAGAAAAGTTTATTTTTTCCGATCCTAAGACAAAGTCTCATTGTCTTCGATTACATGCTCTTAATCGTTTCTATTTCTTATTTGTTTTGGTTTCTCTAAGTGTTTTGGTTTCATCAAAAGGGGGAAATTGTTGGGAAATTTATAGTTTTGATGAAAGTTCAACAACACATGTAATAGGACAATCGGATGTTAGTCGATCGATGTTTATATTACTGCATAGGAGACCGATTGATAATTCTTGTATAGAACAACCGATGTAATAGATAGGTCACATATTGAGGGGAACTCAATATGTATAGGTCGATCTGAAGACTCAAAGAACAATTCGATATCGGACGGCCGAACGCTTAGAAAAGAACAGAAGATCGATCGAAGTGAAAGTCGTGAAGCTCAAACTCGAGGATACTCAAAGATCGGACCGTAAGACCTACATTTGATTCGCTAGTTGAATAAGTCAAACCCAAGCATCCGAAGACTCTATTCGATTCGACCGATCGGTCACTCACCTTGAAATCGATAACCCGATCATACGCCTATGATCCGAACAAAGAAGAATGTCAAGCTTAGTTGGAGGAACAACACCGAAAAAGTAAGTCCATTTATCCAATAAGAACAAGACACGATGATCGGATTTGCAATAAATGGCTACAAAGTACAAATTCACGCTTTTCGGCCATGTCGTTCTCTTTAGTCACATCAAGCCCGCAAATTTACCAAATCAAGTTCAAATTTCCAACGGCTCTTTGATTTCAAGGTCTATATATATGGGATTACACTTTAGAGTGAGATACGGAAATTTGAACAATCAAGAAGCTTAAGCTAATCTCGATTTACACAAGAACACGATCTAGAAGAATATTTTTATTAAGTGTTCATCCCATAAGTTCTTAGCATAGAAATCTTTTCATCTAATGATTAAGGCTACTTATACATGAAGAAAAGATTTCATAGTTGGAACCTCAACAATCTTACCCAAACCCCAAGTTAGGTTAAGTTGTTTAGCAAGATTTCGCACTAGGGTTTCTAGTTTCGATTTTAAGGATCGGTTGAGTGTGAACTCTTTAAACATCTAGTTGGTGTCTTGTGTTGGACTTACACATAAAACAAAGTCCGTTGGTTAAGTCGGTTGCCCTTTTGATAGGGAAGAGTGGGCGTAGGATCTGGTTTGTCGAACCACTATAAATCTTGTGTGCCCTTCTTTGCTTTGATTAATCGTTCACATAATCGCACACAACCTTTAAGCATACATATTCCAAGTTGAGATTCGATCATACTTGACACTTACGTAAGTGATTAAAAGATTAATCTTGGAATCTGATTTATCAAAACTGGTTTTTCACACGGGTAAAACTTAAGCTTCCGCACACATCAGTTAAACTGATAGTTACCGAACTGATCTGCTTCAGGCGATCAGTAAGTTGGTTATCAGCCCAAACTGATTCACTCGCACTCTGATCAAAATAACTCGCCCTCCCACTGATGAAGACGAAAGTTTTTAAGTCTATTCACCCTCCCTCTGAACTTCCGCCTAAACTAAACCAAATTCGGGACCTACACTTTACATAACGTAGAATCCTCTTAATTGCATTGAAATGTTCATCTGTCGGGGAATGTAGGAACTGACCGACAACATTAACAGCATACGATAAATCAGGCCGATTGATGGTCAAGTACTGAAGAGCCCCAACCAAAGAGCGATATAGAGTCGGATCATGAAATAAAGGACCATCACTAACGAATACTTCCCCAGTTGCAAGTGGAGTGGCAACCGGATTTGGCATCTAGGAAGTTTGCCTGCTCCAAAATATCATGGGCATATTTGGCATGTCCAATAAACAAGCCTGCAGAAGTGTACGAGACCTCAAGACCAAGGAAATAATTAAGGAGCCCCAAATCCTTAATAGCAAATTCCTTATGAGTGCGAGCAATGAAAGTCTTGAGCTGTCTCCATCATTACCTGTGACAATTATATCGTCGATGTACAAAAGGAGATAAACAACAGATGTACCTCGAATGAGAAAGAATAGAGAGGAGTCAGAGCGACTCTGGCCAAACCCCAAGCTGAAGAGATAAGTGTTGAAATGATGAAACCAAGAAAGTGGGGCTTATTTCAGACCATATAACGCCTTCTTCAGTCGACATACGTGATCAGGATAGCGAGGATCAACAAACCCCGGAGGCTGAGCCATGAAACCTATTTTTCAAGAACCCTATTAAGAAAGGCATTCTTGACATCAAGCTGATGCAAAGACCACTGATGCTGAACTGTAATAGCCAGGATAACCCGAACTATAGCAGACTTGACAACGGGACTGAAGGTGTGATGAAAGTCTACACCGGGAACCTGAGTAAACCCCTGAGCAACAAGTTGAGCTTTATGACGCTCAATACTACCATCTGAACGAAATTTGGTTTGAACACCCATTTTGAGCCAACAATATTTGTACCCGGAGATCGAGGCACCAGATCCCATGTGTGATTATCTCGTAGAGCATCGATCTCTTCTTGCATAGCAGAAAACCATTCTGGAGATTTAGCAGCAGACATAAAACCTCTAGGTTCAAAACTAGCAACAAGAGCCGAGAGAAGAGCCATGCAGAAAAGATCAACAGGATATTGGGGCTTGAACACCCCAGTACGAGAACGTGTCACCATGGGATGGATGGGGGTGGTGCAGGCTGATCGAGACCAGGGGCGGGCTGACCAAGTGCATCGTGGCCATGAGCAGGGGTTGGAGATCCATCGGGCGCAGGGGTCGGCGCTGGTGGGGGCTCGAGCACCAGGCCACAAGGCACTGGAGCCGGCGAAAGCAAAGAATCTGACTCATCCGAGAGAATGAGATGAGGTTTGGATGGACCCGGACGAGGCACGGGCGGAGAAGGACTGACGACAGGAGGTAAGGGAATAGGTGTTGTAACATGAATAAACCTGACTCACGAAGGAGTCATAAAACTGATAAGTCGCCGGTCAATGACTAGACAAAACAATTTTAAGAGGAGGTCGGGAGATCGGATGATCGAAGGCGGATCGATGATTGCTCTATATACATGAATGCGACTTGTCAAAGTCGTAAAGGCCAAAAAGTTCGCTAGCCCAAGAAAAAGCGACTTGGAACAAGAACTCCATAGGTAGGAGGTTGTGAAGTCGTGAATTCTATCAATACGGAGAAAATGCCCGACAAGACGTAGGATGGCCCAGAGGAATAATTCCCTATCAAGAGGGCCGACAATGGCACGGGTATCTCTAAAGGCAAGGGCCCTATGATCCGGGAAAGACGGTCAACAGGCCAACTGGCCTTCCCGGTAGCAAGAAACATCAACACCCGGGACTACCGGCGCCCCCGGACTGAAAGACCAGCAGATTCGAACAACATGTTTGACCGCCTTAGAAACCAGGGGACACAGAAAGCTCCAGTGAATGTCAAGGATGAAGCCCATTCTCATCCTCGAAATGAAGAACAAGTAGAATGTGACCTCGCATACGCACTGATTATGTACCACAACGAGGTGCCGAGGGGCTCTGCCGTCAATCACAGTGGCAGGCAGGGCACTTTCCCGACCTTAGATCCTTGCGATGCTCAAGTCGTCGCATTGGCCCGTACGGTCCAGGCACTGCTGGAACGGGTGGAGAATTAGAATGGGCAGACAGGGACAGATACTAACCTCGTCGTCCTAGGTTCTCCATTGGGTACGATGGTCACCCTTGCACCGACCCAAAGAAAAATCAACACAGCGGCTATAGACCGCTATAATGGGAGCTCGGACCCAAAGGTTCATGTAGCGAAATATAATTCCTACATGGCATCCATGGGTGCAACCGACGCGACCAAGTGTAGGTTGTTCTCACTAACATTGATCGACCTGGCTCATATGTGGTTCGCCTCACTGCCTCTTTTTTCGGTGGACACTTTCGAACAGCTCGCCAGACTGTTCTTGAGCCATTTCTCAGCAATGGCTCCCTGTCCAGCATCCAAGCAGCGCCTGATGAACACTCAGCAAGGCGAGAATGAGTCTGATCGATCCCACGTTGAAAGGATCAACAAACTCATCCTTGAAGGAGATCCCTTAGGGGATGAGGCAAAACTGCTTGGGGCTGTTAGCGGCCTTAGGAAGGGAACCAAGTTATGGGTGCGCATGACCGCCGACTACCTAACTAGCTACGCCGACTTCAGAAGGCGGGCTAGCGACTTGATTCACACTGCGGAGCTGCTGGAATCCCGACTCTCTGAGATAAAGGAAGTCACGGAACCGAAGAAAGGTTCCAAGAAAACCGGGGGCCACAACAAGGCACCCTGCAGCTACAAGCCGTTTGAAGAGACCATTCCTGTGAAGCTGATGGAGGTTTTAGGCATGACACTTGGTCATGTCTACACTTAGATCAAAGGGCGGGAACTGCTCCTCCCACCTCGCCCGATCAAAGACAAGAGCAAGCATATGTTGGGAAATAAGGGGTGCCCGGATATATTCGAGATGAATTTAAATACATATTTAAATTAATCAATTAATTACTAACATGAATTAATCCTAAATCAATTCAACATAATAATTAAACAAGCAAATAAGCAACATGCGTACACGTAATCCACGTAAATCCTAAGCATGCGGAATCTAGGAATTACGAGATTACTTACCTCTTGTAGAGACAATCGTTGAGACGATGGATCTACCCAAAGTGCCTTCTCAAATATGTCTCACGTCCACGAACGTAATCCAGTGGGAGGATTCTCAACGAACAATTTTAATTTAAAGGAGAAAATATAAAATATTTTTGCCACCACCTTTGTGGATTTCTAATTTTTCCAACACATGGAATTGCATTGGGGATGAAAAATTCATCCCCTATTTATAGGACAAGGGGGGGATGAAAATTTAGGTCAAGTTGGGCATTGGGAAATTTTCTTGCTTCTTCCTCAAGATACAATCTAGAATATATCCAATATATTATATTTCCCAAAATATCTCCCAACAAAATCTTCTCCTCCTTTCTTGCTCATTATTTTCGAAAATTGCATACAAGTAGGGAAGGAATAAGATTTTTTTCCTTTATTGAATTTATGGGATAAACTTGTATCTCAAGAATACTTATTCCATAAAATCTTTCCAAGAAAATTTAAAAAAAATATTCTCTTTCTTACCTATTTTTTCGAAAATACTCATGGAAAAATAAGCAAAATATTTTTTTCTCCTTTTCATTAATTGGACTTTAATTTGGGCTATTTGAGGGCCTTTAGGAGAATTAAGATTGGACCTCCAATGAACTATTAAACATTAATATTTAGCAAAAATATTATTCAAGCCCATTAATATTAATTTACTCCACTATAAAATTAATATTGCACTATCCATCTTAACCCACATTACGACTTCACAATAATATGGCTCCCGATCATTATTTCCCGTGTTTAAGATTATCTTAGTCCATTAATTAATTAAGCCACTGAACAGACTTTATATTAATTAATATCTTTGTCCTTGAAGTAAAGACAGCTCATCATTATTATTCATACCGGAAATAAATTTTCACTTGCAAGATTTGGTATGATAAAGATTCTGAGCCCACCAAGGGGACAAATCAAGCAAGACGTGCTTGCACACGATTCTCCGCGTTAAATCTTAGCAATCGTCGTGTAATCAATAATATTGCCCAAGATATAAGATATCAAATCGCATTGATTCTCTTCCCATCATAAGTCAAAGCAATAGTTATTAATTTCACACGATCCTATTTAAGGAAATGAGATTAAGAAATAATGAACCACTGAGGTATAACTCTTGTATATTCAGTACCGAAGAATTTATCCTCCTGTAGGTCCTATTCAGCGCATCATAATGCACTAGTGTAATCTTTTGGTCAAGACAAGCCAATCTGAGCCTTACACTTCATGATGGATTCTTCATTTCCATCTGGGTTGTGAATTTGTACTTAATCACGAGGGACTGTTAATTTGATCTTCTGTGATCTGGTATCACCAAATTAACTTCAACGTAATACGTACTCACTAATCGAACAGGTTTGTAATAAATATATATAACATTCATTCATATTTAGTGTTTGCTTTTCAGTAAATAAATAAGAAAATCAGTTTGGTTATACAAAGTAAAAAGTATACTTTTCAGTATAACCCCAACAATCTCCCACTTATACTCAAAGTCTGCTTTTAAGTATACTACAACATGTTTCGTGTTTCTATGTGACATCTAATGTCACCTACACGAACCTAATAATATTTCTCCCACTTATACTCAAAGCAGATTGACAACGGTCTTGACACCCATTCCTTCCACATGTCTCTCGAATGTACTCTTAGGCAGACCCTTTGTGAATGGATCTGCTAAGTTATCTTTGGACGCTATCTTTGCCACCTCTATGTCTCCTCTCTTAATGATTTATCGAATAAGATGGTATTTTCTTTCTATGTGTTTGCTGGCCTTGTGGGCTCTCGGTTCCCTAGAATTTGCAACTGCTCCAGCGTTATCACAGTAAATCGTGATCGTGCTGGGCAAATTTGGAACGACGTCCAAGTCCACTAGGAAGTTCTTGAGCCATAAAAATTTGCTCACAAGCGACTACATATTCGGCTTCCATGGTAGAATCGGCGATGCATTTCTGCTTAACGCTTTTCCATGTCATGGCTCCTCCCCCCATGCAAAACACACAACCCGAGGTTAACTTTCTGGAGTCTAAGTCTGATTGGAAATCCGAGTCCGTGGATTTGGGATTAGAATCCGGATCGATAAACTAACATTTTGTCCCGTGTCCTCTTGAGGATACTTGATAATGTTTTTAATCTGCGATCAATGCTCTTTTCGGGGTTGCTTTGATATCTAGCCACCATGCCTAAGGCGAAGCAGATATCCGATCTCGTGCACAACATTGCATACATGAGGCTTCCTACAGCCGAAGCATAAGGAATGCCCTTCATGTCATCTATTTTCTTTTGTGTCTTGGGACACATTTCTTTGGATAGTACCAAGAATACCAAGGCAGTTCCGTCACGCTTCTTATAAACACAACTTTTGAAATTATTTTGATCAAAACCGTAGGATTTTATAACTTGATCAAAACACTGATTCCAAGCACGGGATGCTTGCTTAAGCCCATAAATGGACTTCTTTAGCTTGCAAACCAGATGCTCTTGGCATTTTCCAATGAAGCCTTCAAGTTGTTGCATATAGATTTCCTCGTCGAGACTTCCGTTAAGGAAAACTGTCTTGACATCCATTTGCCAGATATCAAAATCTATGTGTGCAACAATCGACAAGAGAATACGGATGGACTTGAGCATGGCTACGGGCGAAAAGGTTTCCTCATAGTTGATCCCTTCTTTCTGAGTGTACCCTTTCGCCACGAGTCTCGCTTTAAAGGTTTCAACCTTTCCGTCCGATCCCCTTTTTCTCTTGTATACCCACTTGCATCCAATGGGTTTTACCCCATTAAGTGGTTCGACTAGCTCCCACACTTTATTGTGATCCATTGAACCCATCTTGGCTTCCATTGCGGTTTGCCAAGATTTTGTACCCTTGTCTTGGATCGCCTCGTTGTAGGACCATGGATCTAATTCTTCTCCTGAGATCAAGTCCGAGGACTCTCCTATCCCCAAAATCACTCGAGTTGCTTAACAACCCTCCCACTACGACGAGGTTCTGGTTGTAGGTGTGACGCTTGGTACTTCGTCTTGTACAGTTGGCAACGGAGTCGGCCCCTTAAGTTCTTCTAAGGTAATCTCTCTTCTAGGCTTTTTATCGTTCATATAGTCTTCTTCCAAAAATCTAAAGTGCGTACTGATTACGACCTTTTGATCTTCAGGACCATAGAACATGCATCCCTTTGTTCCTTCGGGGTACCCTATAAACAACCTTAATTCCGAACGTGCATCCAATTTACCAGCTTCCTTATCCAACACATATCTTGGGACACCCCGGATCCTCATGTGGGTTAAAGTGGGCTTCTTTCCACACTTCTCTAGGGGTTTTGGGAACCGACTTGGATGGCACTAAGTTTAGAATATAAGCTGTTGTTTGCAAGGCATAACCCCAGAACGATTTTGGTAAATCCGGATAACTCATCATTGACCTTACCATTTCTAGAAGCGTTCTTTTTCTTCGTTCTGCAACCCCATTTTGTTGAGGGGCGGGTGCTAATCGGCTGGGATGCAATCCTTTCATCCGGCAGGTAGTTCAAGAATTCATCGCTGAGGTATTCGCCTCCACGATCAAATCGTAGAAACTTGATACTCTTTTCCTTATGATTCTCTGCTTGAGCTTTCAAATGCTTTGAATTTATCAAAGGTCTCAGATTTATACTTCATTAGAAAATGTACCCATAGAGTGAGTAATCATCGATAAACGTAACGAAATACTCATAGCCACCTCTTGCTTTGATTTGCATTGGACCACATACATCGGTGTGAACGATCTCCAACACTTCTTTAGCTCTAAGCCCCTTGGCTCCAAATGCCCTCTTGGTCATCTTACCCTCCAGACATGATTCGCAAGTTGGAAATGGTTCAATCAGGAGGGACTCCAATGAACCATCTTGGACCAACCTTTGGATCCTCTTCGGGTTAATATGACATAATCTTAGGTGCCAAAGAAGTGTCTCGTTCACGTTGGTCGAACGTTTTTTTTTATTACTTGAAACAGTAGATGTGTTATAGGATGCATTCTGTGAGTGATGTGCACAGTTAATAATATAGAGATTGTTCCGTAAAGTTCCATGACAGATAACCACATCGTTAAAAACAGTGACACTTTTATTAAAACGAATAGAATATCCATCAGCAAATAGTTTTGAAACAGAAATAAGGTTTTTCCAAAAAACAGGAACATAAAGAACATCTCTTAAAATTAAACTATTGTCTTCAAAAGACAGGTGCACGTCTCCCACTGCTTCAGCTGCAACTCTCGTAGCATCGCCTAGCGTGATGAGGATCTTTCTTCAACTAAGTTGTCGGGTCCGCTTGAACCCGTGAAGTAAACATGATTAGTGGACCCCGTATCTGTTGGGGTTATACTGAAAAGTATGCTTTTATTTTGTATAACCAAACTGAATTTTTTATTTATTTTACTAAAATAAATTATTTATCACATGTTGCATTAAATATGAATGAATGTTATATATATTTATTGCATACCCATTCGATAAAGTCAGTACGAGTTACATTGTAGTTAATTTGGTGATACCAGATCACAGAAGATCAAATTAACAGTTCCTCGTGACTAAGTACAAATTCACAACCCAGATGGAAATGAACAACCCATCATGAAAGGTTGAAGTGTAAGGCTCGGATTGTCTTGTCTTGACCAAGGGATTACACTAGTGCATCCTGATGCGCTGAAAAGGACCTACAGGAGGATAAATTCTTCGGTACTGAATATACAAGAATTAGACCTCAGTGGTTTGTTATTTCTTAATCTTCGTTCCTTAAATAGGATCGTGTGAAATTAATAACTATTGCTTTGACTTATGATGGAAAGAGAATCAATGTGATTTGATACCTTGTATCTTGGGCAATATTATTAATTACATGATGATTGCTAAGATTTAATACGGGGAGTCGTGTTCAAGTACGACTTGCTTGATTTGTCCCCTTGGAAGGCTCAGAATCTTTATCATACCAAATCTTGCAAGTGGAAATTTATTTTCGATATGGATAATAATGTTGAGTTGTCTTTACTCCATGGACAAATATATTAATTAATATAAAGTTTGTTCAGTGACTTAATTAATTAATGGACTAAGATAATCTTAAACGCGGAAAATAATGATCGGGAGCCATATTATTGTGAAGTCGTAATGTGGGTTAAGATGGATAGTTCAATATTAATTTTATAGTGGAGTAAATTAATATTAATGGGCTTGAATAATATTTTGGCTAAATATTAATGCTTCATAGCCCATTGGAGGTCCAATCTTAATTCTCCTAAAGGTCCCTCAAATAGCCCAAACTAAAGTCCAATTAATGAAAAGGAGAAGAAAATATTTTGGCTTATTTTTCCTCTATTATTTTCAAAAATATTGGGTAGGAAGAGAGAAAAGATTTTCTTGATTTTCTTGGAAAGATTTTATGTAATATGTATTCTTGGAATACAAGATTATCCCATAAATTCAAGAAAAGTCAAAGATCTTATTTCTTTCCTAACTAATTGGAGTTTTCGAAAATTCCCTTAATATTAGAAGGTGGGATTTTTGTGGAATATTTTAAATATGGAGAAAAGAATATATTGGATATATTCAAGATTTCTTGGAGATCAAGAAAAAGATTTTCCCATCTTATTCCTAGGGTAAAAATTTCGAACCCCTTAGTATTATAAATAGGGGATGAATTCTTCATCCCCAAGTGCAATTCCATGTGTTGGAAAAATTAGAAATCCACAAAGGTGGTAGCCAAAAAAATTCTTTTCTTTCAAAGATTAAAATCGTTCGTTGATAATCCTCCCACCGGATTACGTTCGTGGACTTGGGACATATTTGAGAAGGCACTTTGGGTTGATCCATCGTCTCAGTGGTTGTCTCTACGAGAGGTTAGTATTTACTTAATTCCTAGATTCCGCATGCTTAGGTTTTACGTGAAATACGTGATCGCATTATGTTTATTTATTGATTAATTATTATGTTGAATTGAATTAAGATTAATTCATGTTAGTAATTAATTGATTAATTTAAATATGTATTTAAATTCAACTCGAATAGATCCGAGCACCCCTAATTTCCCAACAACTGGTATCAGAGCCTCGGTTTCGAGCTCTGTATTTAAATTGTTATTTAAATTATGTTGGCCATTAAATTTTATTGAAAATTGAATAGTAGAATTGTTAGATTTGTTTTGCAGGTATCAAATTGTCATGGTATTTAATGTGTTTATTTATTTCATGCGTATGAATGGTTTTAATTCGACTAGTTCGAATTTGTTTTTCTCGTGAGAAAATCCACGAGTAGATTAGGCTATTTGATTTGTTCAATGTAATAGACTAGTCTAGATTTAGGTTTATTTATTTTGTAAAATAAATTGCAACCTTTGTCGAAGATGAAAACGGAGCGAAATTAAAAGCGGATCGAGCCGTCCAGACGCGGCGACGCATCGCACAAAACGTGCCAAGGGAGGCACGTACGTGACGCGGACGTCGCCAAGCGGATGGGCATGACGCTAGGTGTCGGCGGGGATCGGCCCCGCCAAAGACGGGCGCGGGTGCTGCTGGCGCGAGCACTCCGGCGAAGCGGCAACGCCACGCGGAGGAAATTACATGCCAGGAACAATTAGGGCCGGAATCGCCTTGACGCCGCCGAAGTTCCATGGGCGAGGCAAGGCGGCGAGGGCAAGGCGAGGCCAGGGGGGGGTGTCTTGTGGACGACGCTTGCCGGCGCTAGCGCCCGCCGAGGCCGAAGATGCCGAAAATCTTGAGCACCGACGCGGCCTTCGTGTGTCCCTAGGGAGCACGGGTGATCGCTCGGCCAAAGGCGGCCGCGGATCGGACGCATGCATCCCACTGCTGAGCTACTTGGCGTGGCGTTTCGAGACGAAGATCTTTTCGAGTGGGAGAAATTCAAGACGGCGTTTCTTCAAAATCAAACCAAGAAAAATCAAACCATGACAATTGGATAATTTGTGCCCAATGTGTTTATTTTTCAGCTTTGCTTGATTTATTGTTGTATTTTCTTGTGCTTTATTTAATTTGTTTAAATGTGTTTGCATGAGAATTGCCCAACGAAAAATCTCAAATTCAAAAATTACTAAGTATGTTTTAATAATTAATTTGATTATGAATCGAATTAATTTTGACCTCCATGATTTATTTATTTGTGAATTCTTTTGGAGAAACTCCCCTAAGGGACGGTCAAAAGATAGCTTTCACATGAATAAATTCTCAAAAGGATGATTGTGAATTATTATTAGTGGTGATGATGACCCTCCCAAGAGGCTCGATCAAAGCGAAGTAATAATTCTGTATTTAATCATGGTTATAACTTAGGTATAAAATTGATATGCATATACTTCGCCGAAGTCCCTGTCAATTTTATATTGGTCAAGTGGGAGCCAACTATTAATTTTTTAAAAAAATTAAAGGTTTGTAACTGTTATTGTTTGTAACTTGCTTCAATGTGATTTAAATGATGACCCTCCTAAGAGGCTCATTTAAAACTGTTTTGAGATGTTGGCTGATGCATGTTCGTATTTTTTTGAGATTTCAATATGAATCATGTGATTTTCTTTGTGTTGATCCGGATATTGACACAAGATGTATGTTTATTTTCAGTATAATCAAGTCGCAACCTTTTAATCTATTGTTCAATATACTGAAAGACAACTTGCTTACTGGAGAAAACTTTGTTGATTGGTATCGAAAACTTACTATTATCCTCACTGCACAACACCATAACTGGGTCCTTACTACGCTCAAACCAGAAAAGTCGACTGATGAGTCTAGTAAAACGGAAAAGAAAGAGTATGTTAACTGGGAGCGTTCCAACGAAATGGCAAAGTGTACCATCTTGGCTTCTATGTCAGATGTGTTGCAACACCAACACCAAAACATTGAGACTGCTGCAGACATCATGGTCAATCTTAAAGCGATGTTCCAACATTAGAACTTTGTGGCTCGCCAGATCACCATGAGAGACATGCTCTCAATGAAAATGGTGGAGGGAATGCCCGTAAGGGAGCACGTTCTCCAGATGATGGCTCACCTTAACAAACTTGAGGTATTTGGTGCTGAATATGACATCGAGACCCAGATCGATTTCATACTCCATTCCCTGCCCAAAAGCTTCGAGTAGTTCAGGCTCAATTACCAAATGAACAATCAGAAGTTCTCCTTGCCTGATCTGCTACAAGCTTTAGTCTCGGCTGAAGGAATATTGGGAGAGAGCAGCCAAGCTCTAGCAACAGCTGGTCCATCTTCCTCTTCTAGGCCAAAAGGAGGTAAGATGAAGAAGAGGACCAAAAGTGAAGCTAACTCAAGTGTTGCCAAGGGCAAAGGAAAGGTGAAGATGGAGGGTGGAGTGAAGAAACCGGCTAAGGGAAAGTGTTTTAATTGCGGTGAAAAATGACATTGGAGGTCAGCCTGTTCCAAACCCAAGCGGAATGGAAAGAAAGGTAATTCTCTAGCACTAGTTGTTGAAACTTGTTTAGCGGCGTATGCTACCCATTCGTGGGTGGTGGAAACGGGATCCACTGATCATGTTTGTTTCACTTTACAAGGGTTCAAGCGGACCAGGAAACTTAGTGGAAGAGAGATCCTCGTCCTTATTTTGGCGATCTTGAGAGTGGCGGTTGAAGCGTGGGAGGCGATGCACTGTCTTTTTGAAGACAAGAGTTAATTTTAATAGTGTTCTTTATGTTCTAGTTTTTCGTAAAAACCTTATTTCAGTTTCAAAACTATTTGTTGATGGATATTCTGTTCGTTTTAATAAGCATGTTACTGTTTTTCATAACGATGTGGTTATCTGTCATGGAACATTACGGAACAATCTCTACATTATTAACTGTGCATGTCACACACACAATGCATCCTATAACTCATCTACTATTTCGAGCAAAAGGAAACGTTCGACTAATGTGAACGAGACATTTATTTGGCACCTAATATTAGGTCATATTAATCAAGAAAGGATCCAAAGGTTTGTGCAAGATGGTTCATTGGAGTATTTCCTGGTTGAACCATTTCCAACTTGCGAATCATGTTTGGAGGGTAAAATGACCAAGAGGGCATTTGGAGCCAAGGGCTTAGAGCTAAAGAAGTGTTGGAGATCGTTCACACCGATGTATGTGGTCCAATGAAAATCAACGCAAGAGGCGGCTACGAGTATTTCGTTACGTTTATCGATGATTACTCACCTAATGAAGCATAAATCTGAGACCTTTGAAAAATTCAAAGAATTTAAGGCTCAAGCAGAGAATCATAAGGAAAAGCGTATCAAGTTTCTACGATTCGATCATGGAGGTGAATACCTCAGCGATGAATTCTTGAACTACTTGTCGGAAGAAGGGATTGCATCCCAATTGACTGCACCCAGTACCCCTCAACAAAATGGGGTTGCAGAACGAAGAAACATAACGCTTCTAGAAATGGTAAGATCAATGATGAGTTATGCTGATTTACCAAAATAGTTTTGGGGTTACGCCTTGCAAACAGCAGCTTACATTCTAAACTTAGAGCCATCCAAGTCGGTTCCAAAAACCCCTAGGGAGTTGTGGACGGGGCGAAAGCCCAACTTAGGACACATGAGGATCTGGGGGTGTCCGGCATACGTGTTGAATAAGGAAGCCGGGAAATTGGATGCATGTTCGGAATTAAGGTTGTTTATAGGATACCCCGAAGGAACGAAGGGATGCATGTTCTATGGTCCCGAAGATCAAAAGGTCGTAATCAGTACGCACTTTAGATTTTCGGAAGAAGACTATATGAACGATTAAAAGCCTAGAAGCGAGATTACCTTGGAAGAACTTAAGGGGCCAACTTTGTTGCCAACTGTACAAGAAGACATACCACGCGTCACGCCTACACAATCGGAACCTCGTCATAGTGGGAGGGTTGTTCGGCAACCCGAGAGATTCTTAGGGATCGGAGAGTCCTCGAACTTGATCTCGGGAGAAGAATCAGATCCATGGTCCTACAATGAGGCGATGGTAGACAAGGATGCGACATCTTGGCAAACAGCAATGGAAGTCGAGATGGGTTCAATGGATCACAATAAAGTGTGGGAGTTAGTCGAACCACTTAATGGGGTAAAATCCATTGGACGCAAGTGGGTATACAAGAGAAAAAAGGGACCGGACGGGAAGGTTGAAACCTTTAAAGCGAGACTCGTGGCGAAAGAGTACACTCGGAAAGAAGGGATCGACTATGAGGAAACCTTTTCGCCTGTAGCCATGCTCAAGTCCATCCAAATTCTCTTGTCGATTGCTGCGCATCTAGATTTTGAGATCTGGCAAATGGATGTCAAGACAGCTTTCCTCAACGGAAGTCTTGACGAAGAAATCTATATGCAACAACCCGAAGGCTTCATTGAAAAAGGCCAAGAACATCCGGTTTTGCAAGCTAAAGAAGTCCATTTATGAAATTTGCGAGCATCCCGTGCTTGGAATCGGTGTTTTGATCAAGTTATAAAATCCTACGGTTTTGATCAAAATAGTTTGAAAGTTTGTGTATAAAAAGTGTTCGGAATTGCCTTGGTATTCTTGGTACTATCGTGAGCGACATATTGCTCGCCGGGAACAATGTAAAGATGTTGTCGGGGCGTAAGGGCATGGCTGTCAAAACAGTTTGATATGAAGGACTTGGGAGAAGTTGGTCACGTCCTAGGGATCAAGATCACTCGAGATCGCAAGAAAAGGATGATCGGGCTTTCACAAGCTTCATACATAGATACCGATTTTGAGGCGATTCAAACATGCAAGATTCAATAAAGGTTTTGTACCTTTCGGACATGGAATCCATCTATCAAGGAAATGTGTCCCAAGACACAAAAGGAAATAGATGACATGAAGGGCATCCCTTATGCCGGTGTGGGAAGCCTCATATACAGCGATCTTGTGCGAGACCCGGATATCCGCTTCGTCGTAGGAATGGTTGCAAGATATCAAAGTAACCACAGGGAAAGAGCATTGATCTTTGTTAAGAACATACGAAGTATCGAAGAGGACACGGAGACGAGAATGTTGGTCTATCAATCGGACGATCTAATCCCCCCATCGGGTTATACGGACTCAGATTTCCAATTAGACATAGACTCGAGAAAAGTCAACCTCGGGTAGTGTGTTTTGCATGGGGAGGAGCCATGGCGTGGGGAAGCGTTAGCGAAATGCATGCCGATTCTACCATGGAAGCCGAATATGTAGCTGTTTGTGAAGCAGCGAAAGAAGTGGTTTGACTCAAGAACTTCCTAGTGGACTTGGACGTCGTTCTGGATTTGCCCAGCACGATCACGGTTTACTATGATAACGCCGCAGCAGTTGCAAACTCAAGGGAACCGAGAGCCCACAAGGCCAGCAAACACATAGAAAGAAAATACCATCTTATACGAGAAATCGTTAAGAGAGGAGACATAGAGGTGGCAAAGATTGCGTCTGAAGACAACCTAGCAGATCCATTGACAAAGGGTCTGCCTCAGAGTACATTCGAGAGACATGTGGAAGGAATGGGTGTCAAGAGCATTGTCAATCTGCTTTGAGTATAAGTGGGAGAAATATTATTAAGTTCATGTAGGGTGACATTAGATGTCACATAGAACACGAGACATGCTGTAGTATACTTAAAAGCAGACTTTGAGTATAAGTGGGTGATTGTTGGGGTTATACTTAAAAGTATGCTTTTACTTTGTATAACCAAACTGAATTTCTTATTTATTTTACTGAAATAAATTATTTATCACATTTTGCATTAAAATATGAATGAATGTTATATATATATTTATTGCATACCCGTTCGATAAAGTCAGTACATGTTACATTGTAGTTAATTTGGTGATACCAGGTCACAGAAGATCAAATTAACAGTTCTCCGTGACTAAGTACAAATTCACAACCCGGATGAAAATGAAAACCCATCATAAAAGGTTGAAGTGTAAGGCTCAGATTGGCTTGACTTGACCAATGGATTACACTAGTGCATCCTGATGCGCTGAAAAGGACCTACAGGATAATAAATTCTTCGGTACTGAATATACAAGAATTAGACCTCAGTGGTGCGTTATTTCTTAATCTCCGTTCCTTAAATAGGATCGTGTGAAATTAATAACTATTGCTTTAACTTATGATGGGAAGAGAATCAATGCGATTCGATACCTTTTATCTTGGGCAATATTATTAATTACATGACGATTGCTAAGATTTAATACGGAGAATCGCGTGCAAGTACGGCTTGCTTGATTTGTCCCCTTGATGGGCTCAAAATCTTTATCATACCAAATCTTGCAAGTGGAAATTTATTTCCGGTATGGATAATAATATTGAGTTGTCTTTACTCCAAGGACAAAGATATTAATTAATATAAAGTCTATTCAATGACTTAATTAATTAATGGACTGAGATAATCTCAAACGCGGGAAATAATGACCGGGAGCCATATTGTTGTGAAGTCGTAATGTGGGTTAAGATGGATAGTTCAATATTAATTTTATAGTGGAGTAAATTAATATTAATGGGCTTGAATAATATTTTGGCTAAATATTAAAGCTTCATAGCCAATTGGATGTCCAATCTTAATTCTTCTAAAGGCCCCTCAAATAGCCCAAACTAAAGTCCAATTAATGAAAAGGAGAAGAAAATATTTTGGCTTATTTTTCCTCTATTATTTTCGAAAATATTGGGTAGGAAGAGAGAAAAGATTTTCTTGATTTTCTTGGAAAGATTTTATGGAATATGTATTCTTGGAATACAAGATTATCCCATAAATTCAAGAAAAGTCAAAGATCTTATTTCTTTCCTAACTAATTGGAATTTTCGAAAATTCCGTTAATATTATGAGGTGGGATTTTTGTGAAATATTTTAAATATGGAGAAAAGAATATATTGGATATATTCAAGATTTCTTGGAGATCATATAAAATATTTTCCCATCTTATTCCTAGGGCAAAAATTTCGAAACCCCTTAGTATTATAAATAGGGGATGAATTTTTCATCCCCAAGTGCAATTCCATGTGTTGGAAAAATTAGAAATCCACAAGGTGGTAGCCAAAAAATTTCTTTTCTTTCAAAGATTAAAATCGTTCGTTGATAATCCTCCCACCGGATTACGTTCATGGACTTGGGACATATTTGAGAAGGCACTTTGGGTTGATCCATTCGTCTCAGTGGTTGTCTCTACGAGAGGTTAGTATTTACGTAATTCCTAGATTCTGCATGCTTAGGTTTTACGTGAAATACGTAATCGCATGATGTTTATTTATTGATTAATTATTATGTTGAATTGAATTAGGATTAATTCATGTTAGTAATTAATTGATTAATTTAAATATGTATTTAAATTCAACTCGAATAGATCCGGGCACCCCTAATTTCCCAACAGTATCCAGTACCCACGAATGGGTGGCATACGCCGCTAAACAAGTTTCAACAACTAGTGTGTGAGAATTACCTTTCTTTCCATTCCGCTTGGGATTGGAACAGGCTGACTTCCATTGTCTTTTTGCACCGTAGTTGAAGCACTTCCTTGACACCACCAACATTCCTCATCTTACCATTGCCATTGACAACAGTTGAGTTTCATTGCTTATGGTTTTTGGTCCTCTTCTTCTTCTTGCCTTCCCTTGGCCTAGAAGATGAAGACGGACCATTTGCCGTCAAAGCTTGAGTTTGGTGCCCTATCAACATCTCTGTCGAGACTAAAGTTTGCAACAAATCAGATAGCGAGGCCAAGATGCTCAAAAACTTTTGGGCTGAGAGTGGAGTACCAAATCAATCTGGGTCTCCAGATCATAATCTGCACCCAGAACCTCAAGTTTGTTCAGATGGGCCATCAATTTTGAGGGTGTAATCCCTTACGGGGTTGCCCTCCACCATTCTTAGCGACGACATCTCTCGCAAGGTGATCTGACGAGCCCCACATTTTTGACTCGTTAGTTGGCTCATCTGATTTTTGGTGTGTCAAGAATCCTCTTGTGCTTTTGTGCAGTTAGGACAATCATAACTTTTCGTTTCCAATCAATATAGTTTCCTATACAATTCTATTGACTTTAAGTATATTAACAGTGGATTAAAAGGTTGCGACATGATGATACTGAAAATAAGCATACATTTTGTGTAAATATCCGGATCAATACAAAATTATCACATAATTCGATCACATGGTTCATATTGAAATCTCAAAAAAATATGAACATGCATCAACCAACATCTCAAAACAGTTTTGAATGAGCCTATTGGGAGTGTCATCATTTAAATCACATTCAAGCAGGTTACAAACAAGATCAGTTACAAACCTTTAATTAATGAAAATTAATAGTCGACTCCCACTTGACCAATACAAAATTGACAGGGACTTCGGGGAAGTATATGCATATCAATTTTGTACCTAAGTAATAACCATGATTAAATACAGAATTACTACTTTGTTTTGATCGAGCCTCTTGGGAGGGTCATCGTCGCCACTATTAATAATTCACAATCATCCTTTTGAGAATTTATTCATGTGAAAGCTTTCTTTTGGCCATCCCTTAGGGGAATTTCTCCAAAAGATTTCACAAATAAATAAATCATGGAGATCATAATTAATTCGATTCATAACCGAATTAATTGTTTAAAACATACTTAGTAATTTTTTAATTTGAGATTTTTCGTTGTGCAATTCTCATGCAAACACATTTAAACAAATTAAATAAAGCATAAGAAAATACAACAGTAAATCAAGCAAAGCAGAAAATAAACATATTGGGCACATATTATCCAACTGTCATGGTTTGATTTTTCTTAGCTTGATTTTGAAGAAACTCCGTCTTGAATTTCTCCCACTCGTTCATCTCGAAAAAAAATTCCGTCTCAAATCGCCACGCCAAGTAGCTCGCAGTCGGGATGCACGTTCGCATCCGCCCGCCTTTTGGCGGCGACCGCGCTTCGTCGCCTAAGCGCCTTGCAGCGTCGCCCAGATGATATCAGCGACCTCGGCGACCTCGGCGGCGGTGGGTGGTCAGCCCCGCGTCTTGCGCGTCTTGGCGTCTTGTCCGTCTGTCCGTCGCTTGCCGCCTCCACCGTCCGCTTCCGCGGTGCGGTATTTGCTTGTGCCCGCGCCCCCCCCATCGCTTCGCCCAGCAGCGTCTAGGCTCGACCCTACTTTGTACCGTCGCCAAGTCGGTCGCCCTAGCGATGCTGCACCACCTGCCTCGCTGGCACTTTTACCTTTTCGTTATGCACGTCGCTGCGTCTGGGTTGCGGTCGATTTCAACTCCTCGTTTCCGTCTTCGTCTTCGATCAGGTTACAATTTATTTTACAAATAAAAAAAAAAACCTAAATCTAAACTAGTCTATTACATTGAATAAATCAAATAGCCTAATCTACTCGTGAATTTTTTCATCGAGAAAAATAAATTTGAACGAGTCGAATTAAAACCAAACATACGCATGAAAAATAAACACATTAAATACCATGACAATTGGATACCTGCAAAACAGATCTAGCAATTCTACTATCCAATTTTTAATAAAATTTAATGGACATCATAATTTAAATATTAATTTAAAAGCAGAGCTCGAAACCGAGGCTCTGATACCAGTTGTTGGGAAATAAGGGATGCCCGGATCTATTCGAGATGAATTTAAATACATATTTAAATTAATCAATTAATTACTAACATGAATTAATCTTAAATCAATTCAACATAATAATTAAACAAGCAAATAAGCAACATGCGTACACGTAATCCACGTAAATCCTAAATATGCGGAATCTAGGAATTACGAGATTACTTACCTCTTGTAGAGACAACCGTTGAGACGATGGATCCACCCAAAGTGTCTTCTCAAATATGTCTCACGTCAACGAACGTAATCCGGTGGGAGGATTCTCAACGAACGATTTTAATTTAAAGGAAAAATATAAAATATTTTTGCCACCACCTTTGTGGATTTCTAATTTTTCCAACACATGAAATTGCATTGGGGATGAAAAATTCATCCCTTATTTATAGGACAAGGGGGGACAAAAATTTAGGTCAAGTTGGGCATTGGAAAATTTCCTTGCTTCTTCCTCAAGATACAATCTAGAATATATCCAATATATTCTATTTCCCAAATTATCTCCCAACAAAATCTTCTCCTCATTTCTTGCTCCTTATTTTCGAAAATTGCATACAAGTAGGGAAGAAATAAGATCTTTTTCCTTTCTTGAATTTATGGGATAAACTTGTGTCTCAAGAATACTTATTCCATAAAATCTTTCCAAGAAAATCAAGAAAAAATCTTTTTCTCTTTCCTACCTATTTTTTCGAAAATACTCATGGAAAAATAGGCAAAATATTTTATTCTCCTTTTCATTAATTGAACTTTAATTTGGGTTATTTGAGGGACCTTTAGGAGAATTAAGATTGGACCTCCAATGGGCTTTGAAACTTTAATATTTAGCCAAAATATTATTCAAGCCCATTAATATTAATTTACTCCACTATAAAATTAATATTGCACTATCCATCTTAACCCATATTACGAATTCACAATAATATGGCTCCCGATCATTATTTCCCGTGTTTAAGATTATCTTATTCCATTAATTAAGTAAGCCACTGAACAGACTTTATATTAATTAATATCTTTGTCCTTGGAGTAAAGACAGCTCAGCATTATTATCCATACCGGAAATAAATTTCCACTTGCAAGATTTGGTATGACAAAGATTATGAGCCCACCAAGGGGACAAATCAAGCAAGACGTGCTTGCACACGATTCTCCGTGTTAAATCTTAGCAATCGTCATGTAATCAATAATATTGCCCAAGATATAAGGTATTGAATCGCATTGATTCTCTTCCCATCATAAGTCATAGCAATAGTTATTAATTTCACACGATCCTATTTAAGGAACGGAGATTAAGAAATAACAAACCACTGAGGTCTAATTCTTGTATATTCAGTACCGAAGAATTTATCCTCCTGTAGGTCCTATTCAGCACATCATAATGCATTAGTGTAATCTATTGGTCAAGACAAGCCAATCTGAACCTTACACTTCAACCTTTCATGATGGATTGTTCATTTCCATCTGGGTTGTGAATTTGTACTTAATCACGAGGGACTGTTAATTTGATCTTCTGTGATCTGGTATCACCAAATTAACTTCAACGTAATACGTACTCACTTATCGAACAGGTTTTCAATAAATATATATAACATTCATTCATATTTAGTGCAACAGTGATAGATAATTTATTTCAGTAAATAAATAAGAAATTCAGTTTGGTTATACAAAGTAAAAAATATACTTTTCAGTATAACCCCAACAGCATAACCCTAACAAGTTCTGCCATTACCATGAACAGGCAGGTCACTACACAAGCGAGTGTAGGGACCTACTAAAACAGCTCTGGAGGCTGTACGAAGATGGGTTACTGGACGAGTTCGTCAAGCGACCTCAAGCGAACAATGAACCTAAGCCGAGAGGTCGCCAACAAGGCAACCGTCCCAGACAAGGAGAACAAGCCCAAAAAAAACCACAACCCAGGGGCCAGGCCAGACGAAGGACTAGTCCCACCCATGCCCAAAAATACGAGAGGTCGCATGATACACACCCTTTCTCCACTCGAATCAGTAGGAGGCCTCTCCTCGGTCACCACATCAAAATGGTGCTTGAAAGCGAAATAAGGGAAATGGAGAATGCCAAAAATATGGTGCGTCCAGTATTCTCCATGTCCGAGGAGACGCATGGGAAAAAGATAAAGTTGGGATTATCTACCCGAATACCGACCCCTTGGTGATCAAGGCCAATATCATGGGGACAACTGTATGCCGTCTACTGGTGGATGGAGGGGCCTTCTGCAACATCCTCTTCAAGAAGACCTTAGACCAGATCAGAGAATTTGAAGATTACATCACCCCGTGCTACCACATCGTAAAAGGCTTCGGGGATGCAACTGTGAAGCCATATGGTGTGATTCGTCTGGCCATCGAGTTGGTGTCTACCTTAGACGAAAAGGTTAACACTACTAGGCTGCTAGATTTTCTTGTAATTGACTTCCCGAGTTCCTTTAATGGGTTTCTCGGAAGGCCTTTTGAACATGAGTTCGAGGCTGCGTCCTCAACTTATTATATTTGTGTAAAATTACCCACGAAAGATGGGTTGGTCGGCACCGTTAAGGGCGATCAGGTGGATGCAAGAGGATGTTCAGTTTATTCTTCGTCTTGTTTCAATTCTGCATTTAATTCTAGTAAACAAATACTTGTAATAGATAACAAAATGCAATTTAATGAATTGAACACTAAAAAGACGAACAAGAAGAGAAGTCGAAGAGACATCGAACCCAGGATAGGTCTCGAACCTGAATAGTTCCTGGTCGAAGCTAAGATCGATGACCCCCGACAAGAAGGTCCAAGAGCCATCCCGGGGGAAGAACTCGAGAAAGTCAAGGTGGATCCAGCTCGACCAGATTTGAAAGTCATCATAGGCTCCAAAATACCAAGCGACCTCAGGGGGGAAGTCATCAACTTTCTCAAAAAGAACCTGGATGTATTCGCCTGGTCATACCAAGATATGGTCGGGATCGACCCACGAGTTGCATGGCACCGACTCCATATAGACCCAAGTCAGAAGCCGATAGCCCAGAAAAAAGGAAATTTGGACCCAGAAAAATATGCGGCACTGGCCGAAGAAGTGAGAAAGCTGCTGAAAAATGACCTGATCACACAGGCCGACCAGCTACAATGGGTTGCCAATGCAGTCTTGGTAGTCGAACAAAACTTGGCGACTTTGTATCGACTTTACTGACCTCAACGAGGCATGCCCGAAATACTTCTTCCCTATGTCGCACATCGACCACCTGATAGATAACACGGCTGGTCACGAGATGATATCCTTCATGGACGCCTTTGCTGGATACCACCAAATAGCCATGCACAAGCCAGATCAGCAACATACTTCTTTCCTGACAGAGAAGAACCTTTACTGCTGGAAAATGATGCCCTTCGGTTTGAAGAATGCAGGGGCGACCTACCAAAGGTTAGTTAATCACATGTTTACGGATCAGATCGGCAAATCTGTGGAAGTTTATGTGGACAACAAAGTCATCAAGAGCCTTAAAAATGAGGATCACCTCGCCCACCTTACTCGGACCTTCAAAATCCAGAGGAAGTTCAACATGAGGCTCAACCCCAAAAAATGCAATTTCGGGGTTGAATCAGGGAAGTTCTTAGGACATCTGGTCAGCAAAGAGGGGATATAGGCCAACCCAGCAAAGGTCAAGGCGATTCTGGACATGGGAGCCCTCAGAAATGTGAAGGAAGTTTAGAAACTGGCAGGTTGCCTGGCTACTCTAAACAGATTTATCTCTCGAATGGGAGATAAATGCAAACCATTGTTCGACACAATTCGCAAGAAGTCGAAGTTTGAGTGGACTGTAGAAAGCCTGGAGTCTTTCGATAAGATCAATATTTATCTGGCAAATGTGAGTATCTTATCAAAACCAGTTCCAGGGGAGAAACTGTTCTTATATCTAGCGGCATTAGAAGTCGCATTAAGCGCAGTGTTAGTTCGGGCAGAAGGTCAGGTGCACTTCCCCATCTATTTTGTTATCTAGACATTGAATGAAACCGAGCAACGATATCCACTTCTGGAAAAATTGGCATACGCTCTTGTCATGAGCGTCAGAAAATTAAGGCCGTATTTCTTCAACCATTAGATTGAAGTGCTCACCTCCCTACCCCTAAGGAACATACTTCATCAACCTGACACTCCAAGTCGATGTCTCAAATGGGCCATAGAGGTCGGGAAATACTGGGTAACCTACGCACCTCATCCCGTAATTAAAGCACAAGCCTTGGTCGACTTCATAGTCGAACTGACTTTCCCGTCAGAGGCCAGCAGCTTGACCAGTCCACCCTGGAAACTATTTGTAGACGGCTCAGCAACCTCTCACAAATTAGGTGCAGGGGTGGTCCTGGTCAGTCCAGAGGGCAACTCTTTTTCAGAATGCCATAACTTTCGATTTTCCAGCGAGAAACAATGAGGCCGAATACGAGGCCCTCATCAATGGCTTGGAGATGTCCATGGAAATGGGTATCAAGATACTTCAGGTACATACTGATTCCCAGCTCATAGCTTATCAAGTCTCGAGGGAATATGAAGCTCGAGATGACATAATGGCAACTTACCAAGAAGTCGTGAAAAGGTTACTCTAGAAATTCGAACAGGTACATGTGAAACTGATTTCACGGGATCTGAATTCACGAGCCGATGCTCTAGCTCGACTGGAAACTTCAGAGGGGCTAGCAGAGATGAAGGATGTCACCATCACGAGACTCTCCCACCCCTCAAGTATTAACACACTGGTCACATCCCTAGACTATTGGAATATAGAGACACGTAAACACGTAATACATGCGCAGTGGAAATAAACAGTTCACCAACAACGAACACGTAATTGCATAATGGAATACATATAAACATAAAGAGAAACCTTACAGTAAATCGTAAACAGATTTCTCTACTATGGTATCCACATAATTCCCTTGCTCAAATCCGCACAGGTTTGCCAGCGTTGAATCCCGAGACGAATTTGCTAGGAAAATTCTGACTATAGATTTTATGGAGAAAACTATGTTTTCTTGTAGTGTATAATGAATCCCTAGGGTCTCATATATATAGGGGAAGACCAGCTTAAATCTTAAGCTATCTTTATTAGGAATATCTTTCCTAATCTTGCAAAACAAATCTCATAGATATGTTTTTCCCTACATATATTTTCCTACAATAATATTCCATATATTATTTGGAATTCCTATTTAATTAAATTCAATTTAATTAAACAGTAATAATAATTAATTCTAAATTTATATATTATTAATTCTCCATAAATTAAATATTAAATATTAAATCCAATTTAATATTTAATCAACCAACTTTAATGTGATTGGGGAATTAATTGTTTTGTGACCCATAGACCCTCATATGTCGAGTGATTAGTCAAACTAACGGTCTTAATTGAACCCTAGACAATAAATTAGACATTCTCAATATATGAGGTACATTGCGAGAAACTTGCAACTACCTGTAACTGAAACATGGGTTATTAAGACAATTTCTTTTCGTTCGCGAATACTCGATTAAGTCTTGAACATGATGAAGTGTCTATTCAAATAACTTAATCATATTATCTCTAATCACTAATTGATCATGTATGTTACACTTGGCCACAAAGTCCAAGTTGATGTGCATCGGCCGATGACTTAGATCCAATTATGATGAGAAGATGAGTATTCTATCTAAATCCACATTGAGGAATGAATCTTATTCTTGGCTCAACTATCACGCACATGCATTTCGTGATGAACTCAATCCAAGTCATATCTACCCATGGAAGGGTGCAAGCGTCGGTCATGGTCAAAGTTCATCACTCCACACATGTCCTGCGTATTGACCTCAAGTCAAAGGAGTATCGCATCGCTCCCCTTAATCGAGACACCCATAGACACATATTGTGGAATTACATTAAACGGTTTCTCGGATGGGTATACCAATACCCTCTAAGGTATTTGTGCATCCATCATGAGATACCTAGTATCTCGTAATAAGTGAGATCCTACTACACTCTCTAAGAGTATGATGCAGATCGCACACCAATCTCAATTGCATTATCCATATCCCATTCTTGATGATCCTTGATCGGGGCTATTTGAGAACCATGATTAAGTCATCTGAGGTCTCACATCCTCAATGACAACATTGGTTCATGGGAACACTTACATGAATAAATGCAAACAATCAAACATAATATTCAAACAAGTGTATTGACATACATTAATATTAAATGAGTTATAATATTAAATCAATTTGAATATCATTGAGTATTATGTCCTTACAAATGATTGTCTCTAGGATGTATCACACCAGAACATGGGCAAGCCATCCTGAGAGAGATGCACGAGGGAGTAGTGGAAACCACGTGGGGGGGCAATCGTTAGCTCACAAAGCTACAAGGCAAGGTTACTTCTGGCAGACCTTGAGGGAAGATGATATCATGTACGCACGAAGATGTCACAGATGTCAGATTTTTGCCCCCTCGATCAAGATCGCCCCAGAAGAGCTCACCAACATCATCAGTTCATGACCCTTTGCAAAGTGGGGGATAGATATCATTGGGCCACTCCCAACGGCTCTGGGCAAAGTCAGATACGCCCTAGTCGTTGTGGATTACTTCACAAAATAGGTCGAGGTAGAGGCTCTGACAGTCATAGACCAGGATCATGTCATCAAGTTCATATGGCGGAATATAATCTGCAGTTTCTGCCCACCTCAAGTTATCATATCTGAAAATGGGAAGCAGTTCGATGGACAAATTGACATTTTTTTTCCGAAAATGGAAGATCACCAAACTCTTTTCCACACCATACCACCCCCAAACGGTCAGGTCAAGGCTATTAACAAAATTATCAAGCACAACTTGAAAATGAAGATTGACGGAGGAAAAGGGAAATGGGCCATCTAGCAGCCAGATGTCTTATGGTCATACAGAACGATCTGCCGAAATTCAACTAGGGAGACACCTTACTCCTTAGCCTTTGGAACCGAGGTGGTCTTACCTTCAGAGGTCAACTTCCCAAGCCACCGGACATCACAGGTCGCAATCGATCATAACGACTTACCTAAAGGGACTTTTGAGCCGAATTGGGAAGGTCCGCTGAAGGTATCAAGATGCCTACCCAATGTAGCTTATGAGCTCGAAAATCCAGATGGCACAAAGGCTCAATACCCTTGGAATGCGGCTCACCTAAAAAATTACTATCAATAGGTCAGATGTCGCAACTTTGTACTAGCTTAGCCAAGTGTTGGGGAATAAGTTGCACAGATCTATTCGGGGTGAATATTTAAATACAAATTTAATTCTTATAATTATTACTAGCATGAATTAATCATATATTAATTCAAATAATAATTCAACAACATATCATGCATAAAATTAATTCACGTAAATCCTACGCATGCGGAATTCTACGAGTTTACGTGAACGTACCTCTTGGGATGGCAGTGATCTGGCTGATTAGACTAACCAAAAGAACTTCCCAAGTATTCCCTTAATCCTTGTTCGACTATCCGGTGGTAGGACACTTGTGAACAATTAACAAAAAGGAAAATAAATTATGTTGCACCACCTTTGTGGATTTACTAATTTTTCCAGCACATGGAATTGTACTTGGGAATGAAAGAATCATCCCCTTTTTATAGAGCATAGGTGGTCGAAAATTGTGGCCAAAAATAATGTGGGAAAATCTTTTCTTGATCTCCAAGAAATCTTGAATATATCTCCTATATTCTTTTTCCCATAATTTTAATATTCCACAAAATCCCACTTACTCTTTGTTATGGGATATTTTCGAAAATAATGAGTCAAGATTCCAAGATTTGGATCTTCTTGAATTTATGAGATATTATTGTATTTCAAGAAATACATATCTTCCATAATATCTTTTCAAGAAAATCAAGAAAATCTTTCTTGCCCTTTATCTTTCAAAAATTTCGAAATTTCTATTATGAATAACCAAGTGGGAGATTTCTTGAATTTAATGAGATAATCTTGTATTCCAAGAATACATATCTTCATTCCATAACAAAATTCAAAGAAAATCTTTCTCCCCTCTTATCCATAATTTTCAAAAATAATAGGAAAAATTAAGAAACAATATTTATTTTATTTTAATCACCTTTTTTCAGTTATTGGACTATATGTTGGGCTACTCAGGGGGCCTTTAGGAGAATTAAGATTGGACCTTCCAATGGATCTTGAATTACCAATATTGAGCCACAATATTATTCAAGCCCATAAATATTAATTAATCCCACTACATAATTAATATTGCACTATCCATCTTAACCCATATTACAGTCAATACGGCTCCCGGTTATTATTTTCCGTGTTTAAGATTATCTAGCCCATTAATTAATTCAAGCCACTGAAATAGTTTTCCATTAATTAATATCTTTTATCCTTGGTCAAGGAATGGTTCAACATTATTATCCATACCGGAAACTAATTCCACTTGCAAGATTTGGTATGATAAAGCTTATGAACCTCCCAAGGGGGCAAATCAAACAAGCGTACTTGCACACGATTCTTCGTATTAAATCTTAGCAATCACATGTGACTAATAATATTGCCCAAGATAAAAAATATTGAATCTCGTTGATTCTCTACCCATGATAAGTCAAAGCAATAGTTACCAATCACACGTGATCCTATTTAAGGAACGAAGATTAAGAAATAACGAACCATCGAGGTCTAATTCTTCCTTGTTGGGGTTCGAAGAATTTATCCTCTTGTAGGTCCTATTCAGTGCATCAGTCATGCACTAGTGTAATCTCTTGGTCAAGACAAGTCAATCTGAGCCTTACATTTCAACCTTTCACGATGGATTGTTCATTTCCATCTAGGTCGTGAATGTCGTACTTTTAGTTACAAGGAACTGTTAATTTAATCTTTTGTGATCTGGTATCACTAAATTAACTACAATGTAACACGTACGATTTATTGAACAGTTATGCAGTAAATATATGTAACATTCGATAATATTTAAAGCATCAGTGATAAACAATTTATTTCAGTAAATAAGTCCGAAATTCAGTTTTGATTATACAAAGTAAAAAGCATACTTTCCAGTATAATCCCAACACCAAGTTCAATAAAGTGTTATCTTTCTTTACAAAATTCCTATGTGTTCAAATCGAAGAAGGTTGCGTGAATAAACATCGACCTCCCGAAGTATGACTTTCGACATACTGTCGGCGAGATCGCCACCCTAGCGGTGCGATCCTCCCCCGACTTCATAAGATGACTAAGCAAAAGTTCACAAATAAGCCGCACCCACATAAGACGGCAAGAACAAGTTCATTTAAATCACAATGACAATAAGATGATAAGAACATATGCAATTATGAAGTCGCAGAAGGAAATCAAGTCGGCATAATACAGAAAGAAAAAAATGATTTCGTTGATAATAAAAGGCCCGGATGCCGGTACATAAAAAAGCCTGAAGGCTGATTACATCAAGCGGCCTAAAGCCAACAGAAACGGAAAGTAAAAAATACATCGCGCAGCAAATCTTGTGCACCGCCAATTGAACCCTCGCCCGACTCTCCTACAACCTCTGGATGAAACCCGACTTCAAGAGATAACTGCTTCTCCTCAAACTCAACGGCAACACCAACATCATCATCAAGACCATCATCTCCATTTGCTGGTCAAAAGTATTGTTGGAGATGGGGTTTCTGCTGATGAATAATACTGAGCATGGCTTCATAGGCAGCTCTTATCTCCTTAGTCTTGGGCTGGTAAACACCTTACTCAGAGGTCGGGGGTGATATCATCACCAACTGGGCCCTCGCCCGTCTCTCCTGTGACTTCTGGCTGATGCCCGAGCTCAGGAGGTGGCATCTCAAGAACCTCTTGGGAAGTCCCTGGCTGCGTCTCCTCGGGGTCAGGGAGCACAATCCGCATTTGACTCTAAATCCTTAATCTCCAACAAGACATCGGGATTAGAAGGGTTATCACGAACGAATTCAGCCAATTTCCCAACCACACCGGAGAGGTCGCCGGTCGGGTTCATTCGATGAAAGGTTCGGATTGACCCGACGAACGCCAGAATGTAAGCAAAGTTTGCGTTCCCCTCTTTGACCTGCTTGAATTCAGCAACCTTGGAAGTCAGCTTCTCCTCGACCCGGGCGATAGCCGCCTTGGAGTTGACCTTCTCCGCCTTAAGACGGTCCTCAACGGCCTTCAATCGGCCCTCGAGCTCAGAGTTCCTCTAGGCTAGTTGGGAGTTGGAGACCTACATCTTTTTCTGAATCTCACAAGCAGCGAGCAGCAACTTGGCCTGCTCCCCAACAAGCCGACGCTGCTTCTCCAACTTCCGGAGCTCGCTCTCCGATTGGCCGCACGCTTTCTCTAGATATAAGGCAGCTTTTTGGACATGGATCATCGTCTAGTAGAGATTGTCCGTAATCCGTTGACGCAGGGCGCTGGCATGATCGTCGATCGACCAACACCAAGGTATGTTTTTCATGGCCCTCGCCATGTAACCCGGCCAGTGGTCGGGAAGGCCCTCCATGCCGACGTCCCCCGACTTCAAGAAGCTCAACACCACTGGGAGAATTTAGCAGCAGTAAGATCTGGGATGCAAATAAAATAGAAGTCGTTAAAAAAACATATATATAAAAATATATACAAGTCTGGAACTTACTTGGCGACCAGCCCCTCGTCCCATCCAACCCACAAGTTATCCTCGAGGTGAAGACATCCAGGGGTGGAGGGTGCTGTAGTCGGGGCCACGCGCGTCGGCGTGTTGGGGTTATACGTGAAAGTATGTTTTTACTTTGTATAACCTATGTATTAAACACTTATTTACTGAAATAAATTAGTTATCACCGTTGCTTTAAATATGATTGAATGTTATATATATATATATATATATTGCAAATTATTCATAGAATAACACGTGTTACATTGTAGTCAACGTGGTGATACCAGATCACAGAAGATCGCGTTAACAGTCCCTTGTAAACAAGTGTGTGTTTAACAACTTAGATAGATTTGAACAATGTATTGGTAGGAGTTGATGTGTAAAGCTCATATTGGCTTGTCTTGACCAAGAGATTACACTAGTGCATTTGATGCGCTGAAGCGGACCTACAAAGAGGATAAACTCATTCGCACTGACTTATGGGATGAAGAGTTAGACCTTAGTGGTTGTTGATTTCTTAATCTCTGTCACTTAATAAGGACTGTGTGTGATTAGTAATTATTGTTTTGACTTATAATGGGAAGAGAATCACTGCGACTTCGATACCCTATATCTTGGGCAATAATATTAATTACATGACAGTTGCTAAATTAACATAAAGAATCGTGTGCCTGGAGAGTCTTGCATGATTAGTCCCCTTGGTGGGCTCAAAACCTTTATCATACCAAATTTTGCAAGTGGAATTAATTTTCCGGTATGGATAATAATGTTGAGCTGTCCTTACTCCAAGGATAAATATATTAATTAATATAAATCTTTTCAGTGGCTTAATTAATTAATGGACAAAATAATCTTAAACACGAGAAATAATAACCGGGAGCCATATTACCGTAATATGGGTTGAGATGGATAGTGCAATATTAATTATATAGTGAAATTAATTAATATTAATGGGCTGAATTATATTGTGGCTCAATATTGATAATTCAGAGTCCATTGGAAGGTTCAATCTTAATTCTCCTAAAGGCCCCTCAAGTAGTCCAATAACTGAAAATGGTGATTAAAATAAAAGAAAATATTGTTGCCTATTTTTCCAAAAAAAAAATTCGAAAATTGTAGGAAGAAAGATAAAAAGATTTTCTTAATTTTCTTGAAAATATTTTATGGAAAAAGATAAGTATCTTTGGAATACAAGATTATTTCATAAATTCAAGTACTCCCAAATCTTATTTCTTGCCTTGTATTTTTTGAAAATCCCATATAATAAATAAGGGGATATTTTGCTGGGATTTATTTATGGGAAACAGAATATATGAGATATATTCAAGAATGTATCTTGGAGAAGATACAAGAAAATTTCCTATGAGCCAATAAACCCTAAAAATTTCGCCCCCCTTGTGCATTATAAATAGGGGATGGATTTTTCATCCCAACACAATTTTATTTTTTCCCTTTTGTTAATTGTTTGTGGGAATCCTCCACCGGATTATCAAGCAAGGATGTGGGAATACTTGAGAAGACTCTTTGGGTTTGATCGTTGGAATGGGTACTCATGTTCTCAACGGTTGTCTCTTCGAGGGTAAAATTCGCGTAAACTCCTAGAATTCCACATGCGTAGGATTTACGTGAATTGTTTATATGCATGATTGTTGTCGGAATTATTATTTGAATTAATATAGGATTAATTCATGCTAGTAATAATTAGGGGTGAAAACGGATCGGATATTTCCAGACCAATCTGGAGCCGTATCTGGTCGGTATCGAATTCGGTATAAAAAATTAGTATCCGGGCGGATACGGATTCGGATACGGATAGTTGACTTCGGATTCGGAATCGGATTCGGAATACATAATATCCGACCGTATTCGAGTTTTCCCATATTTTATCAGATATTATCCGGATAATAAATCCGGATATCCAAATTTTTTAATATATTTTATTTTATATTTTATATTAATGTATATATAATAATATAATTGACAATTAAAATTACATTTCTACCCTTAAATAAATAATTTTATTTTCTGCATATTTAAAATCTTATATTCTGCATATTTAGTAATTTACTTTGTTCTTAAAAGTGAAAATCTTTCAAGTCCTTCTTCCACCGCCATAGCGCCGCCGCGGTCACTACCATTAGCGCCACCGCCGTTGCCGCCGTCACCACCATCATTAGCATCGCAGCCATCGCCGCCATTATTAGCACCGCCGTCACCACCATTAGCACCGCCACCACTATTAACTATTCATCTTCTTCATCAGGAAGTTTCCTCTGAAATTCATCCCCAAATCTTTTCTTCCTCAAGATGCTTCCTCTGAAATTCATTTTTGGAGATCTGTGTTTCTAAAAGTCTGATTTGCCTGGGAAAAATAGTTGGTGGTGTTTCTTCATTAATGGACACTCTAGTTGGGGAAAGGTGGAGGAAGAGTCTTTAGTTTTTTTTTTTTTTTAGTTGAGTTGCAGAGTTTTTTTTTTTTAAGGTAGAAGAAGAAGAAGAACAGTAAATGGGTTGAGTGGGGGCGTGGCTAAGAAGATAATGGGTTGAGAGGAGATTTGTTCTTTATTTAATTTAATAATACTTTTTAATTATTAATTTTCAAAATTAATTATAAAAAAAAAAAGACATGTATATCTTAATTTATTATTTATTAAAATTTGGATCTTCTTTTGTTGAAATAAAAAAAAAAGCAAGAATGAATTACTAAAATAGGGGAACTGTTTTGACCTATTTTCATAAAAAAAAATCAAAATTCACTAAAGGTACAATAGACTTTTTATATTGTAAGTGGAAGGAATATTCTATCACCCTAGGGGTGAATCATCACGTATAGCATCTTCCATATTATATATGTCTTCTTAGGCGTTATGTTGTGCTGGAGTGGTGATGGTTATGAAGGATATAACTTTTAGTTTCATATTATTAGCTGTAGATATAATTTTTATAATTTGCATTAGAACTTCTATGAAATATTGCATATGTAGTTTTTTTTTATGTGTTTCAATCATATATTGATGATTTTCGTTTGAAATATATTATCCGATTATAGTTATTCGAATTCGGCCTGGATTCGTCCGATATCCATCCCGTATCCGTATACCGAATTGTTGCGAGTCGTTTTACTTGGAGAATATTATGTGGCTAATTCAGTGACAACTCACAAACAAAATATGCAGGTGTAAAATAAACTGTAAATAAGATAGATTTGTTGACCCAGTTCGTCAAGAAATGACTACTCTGGGGGCATACCAAGCCAGGGATGTGGTATTGCGAGTTTTACACGTACAATATGTGATACATCTCATGAAGATGAATCGTTAAGGATGAAGATGATTTTGAAAGTTGGTATATCAGTGCTAGGGTTTTCGTGTGCATGGATGATCTCTCAAATTTTTGTGAAACTTACACCTCTGGGAAATTTTTGAACCTTTATCTTGTTATTTTTTCTTCTATTTATAGTACTTCGACAAGCATGAGCTGGTTTGGCAAGCATGAGCTGGAGACTTTGGGCCATGTAAGAATTCATGTAATGTTGCCATGTTTCCAACTTCGTCTTCCTGGTTGATCTTTGCACTTGCTTGTCTGTAAGGCACTCTTTTGGTCGTCCGAATTAACCTTTTGCTCGGCTTACCGTTTTGTTCGCCCCATAAATTCATACCAATTTTATACCGGAATATTGTCCTTGTTGAGCATGTCTGAGTTCTTCAGGTTGTCTGAGCTCTCAGGTTATCTGAGCTTTGGGGATGTCTGTGCCCTCAGGATATCTGATCATCGAGCTTACTGACCCCTCAGGTCATCTGAGTCTTCAGGATGTTTGAGACCTCAGGATGCCTGAGCACCGAGCATACTGACCCCTCAGATTGTCTGAGTCTTCAGGATATCTGAGTGTCGAGCATACTGACCCTTCAAGATATCTGAGCATTCAGGTTGTCTGAGTCCTCAGACTTGACTCAGCTTATTTGATTCCTCCTTTCCTGATCTGAGTGGTGAACATGCCTATTTGCTCGGTCAGTTTGTTTGAACAACCTTAGTTGGTAATTGGCAAGCTGGCGAACAAAACTTACTTCATAGGCGAGTATATTCGCTTGGTTGACAAGTGGCGAGCTGGCAAACAAACTTGTTTGGTCGGTGAGCGGTGAGCACACTTGTCCATCGAGCATGATTATTTTAATAGTTAAAAATTACTCGTGTCTCTCTTACGTGTTCGATTTCTGCTGGACAATTATATCAAACACAACAATACCCCCCAGTCGGGTCGCTTTGTATTCAATATGGGGCCCGGCTGTTATAATCTGATTGGGCTGTTATAAGTGTCATTTCGTATTCTGTGCCGGATTTCAAAATTAAACCCGGTATCTATAAATACCGTCTTTTGCCGCCTCAATCTCTTTTCTTTCTTTTCCTCTTCTCTCATCTCTGCTTCAATCTATTTTGCGTTTGAAAATTTCCGGCGAGGGCTTCATCATTCCGGCGAAGGATCTTTACTCAGGTAACCATTGCATACTTTCTCTCATTGCGATTATGGCTTCTTGCTCAAACTCTTTTGTTTCCCTATAATCGGACCACCATAGTTCCTCTTCCCCTTCTGTCGGTAGAATCCCCCGTAGCGACGCTAACGCGCCGGAGACGAATGTCTCGGGTTCAGAGTTTCAGTGGCAAGTTCGGCAGTCGTTTGTCGTTCTTTCCTCCGATTCCGACAAAGCCCTAAATGAATTAGATAGGGACTTGGTCCGTAGTGATTTTTCGGATGATTCAGATGAGGATTCTTTGCCCCAACCTCAAATTAGGTCTAGGGCTGTAGATAATGTTGATGTAAATAGAGATGATGATATTGTGAGGGGGGAAATTTTGATGGCTGTGAATGTAATTGAATCGAACATTGGGATAGGCGGCGAGCAAAATTCTGAACTTGATATACCTGTTGGTGTCCCTCATAGCCCAACATATAACGAGTATAATGCTCGTTATAATTTTGATTGGCCCGAACAGCCTCATAGAGTTAGGGTTGAGAATGAGTACCCAGCGAGCAAGATTGCGAGCATAATAGATGTAGATATTATCGCTCAGCTGTATAGAAACTACGAAACCCCCAAAGATGTCTTTTTCTGGGCGCCGGGTCCTGATGAGCGAGCAGACAAGCCCCCAGAAGGTTGTGTTGCTGTAAATTTGGACACAATGGAAGCGGGCCTTAGGTTTCCACTCCATCCGGCTATCACCCGTTTGCTCGTGGAATGGAACATCACCATCACGCAGCAGAAGCCGAATGGGTGGCACATGGTTATGAGCTTCCTGACTTTGTTCGACAAAATGAAGCCTAGGTATTATCCCTCAGCAGCTGAACTTGCTCGATTAGTGCACTTGACCCGTCCGAAGGGCGAACATGGATGGATATTCATGCAAGCAAATGCCAAGTGCAAAATCATTGAGGATGTGCCGAACAAAATCAGTGATTGGAAGGACAAATTCTGGTTCGTTGGGGGCGATTGGAAGAGCCCGGCTTCTGGGAGCGAACCAGATGCTCGATTGGACATCCCAACTGATTTCGGGGTTTATCGCAGTAAGTATTTTTGTGTCTTTTGTTCTTCAGTTTGAACTGATTTTAACTTACTCTTTATTTCAGGGATTCCAACTGCGATGGACAAAGAGACTAACGACGGCTATTTCAGCAGCGTTTGGCAAATTGATCTCGAGTCTCGCTCGGAGCGATCTGTGAAGACCCTGAATACCGCCGAACAGAGGAAGAAATGAGGCTTGTTCGTTCCCCCTCACCATCTTGTAGCTGTTAATCCCGCTGGTAAGGATTGCCTCTTATATTTACATAAGCTTTGTACCTTTTGCTCGCTGTTTACCTTTCTTGCCTAATAAATTATTTTACTTATAGCTTTCCCTGTTGTTACTGTTGTCGTGAGTACGTCCGAACATACCGAGATGGCTCGAAGAAAAATACCTCAAGAGCTCGCTCGAATTCAAGCTGAGCGGGAGGCTCAGCGAGTAAATCGAGGAGAAGCGAGCAGGGTGAGTAGGGCGAACCGAGCATCTGCGTCCGGCCCTGGGGAATCGAGCCGACCAAAAAGGACTACTCATTCAGCCGAGTAGGGGACGAGCAAACAGGCTCCATCGCCAAAGAGACCAAGGACGGAAACCGTGGCGGGGGGCTGCTTTAACAAGCTCGACGAAAGCACACTGCTTAACAGACAGGGGACGAGCGAGCGATGTTGTTAGGGTAACCCAGACCCCTTCTGCCGAAGCGATCAGAATGGCCGCCTCCGTGGTTGGTCCGGTCGCTCAGATTGTCGAAATGGAGGTTGGCACATCTTCTCCGCCTCCTGCTGGGCCCCAATCTTGGACCCCTTTGAATCCTGAGCTCCGGTCCCCTGAAGATAAATCATTTTTGGGATGGGATCCGGCTAGGGCGAATAGGTACATTTTGTTCGCTTTACTTCCTTTTGCATTAATTTTGTTCGCTTTGTCATGTCTATTTGCTCGGGTGTATGTGTAGGTTGAGCAGGTTGGCGTCCCTGATGCCCAATCTGAAAAACTACTACTGCTCGCCAAGTGTTCGCAAGGTTCCGGGCATTCCCGAGCATGTTCAAAAGGCATGTCAGACCCCCCATTCGAGCATGGACTACTGAGATGGAAGAGGCTACTTCGGGTCCCACACCTTTGGAAAACATGCGACTTGGCATGGTACTCCATGGCCAATCTATGGTCGTCCTTGAGAAAGCTTATGCTGAGTTCGCCAATCTTCATGCCAACTACTTGGCTCTGATCAGGAGTTTTGAAGAGAAGGTGGGCGAGTTGAACAGAGCTCAGGATGAACTGAGGTTGGCTCAAGGACAGACTTCCTCGGCACAAGCAGATGCTCGCCAGGCTCAGGAGGATGCTCGCCAGGCTCAAGAGAATGCTCGCCAGGCAAGGGAGGAGCTAAACCATTCTCAGGAGGAGGTGGTCAGCATACGGAGAGCTCAGGATGAGATGAATGTCGAGCTTCGTAGACTCCTAGCTGACGTCGAGTCCATGAAAAGTGGGAAGAATGTGCTCGGCCAACAACTCATGATTGTTGAAGAGACCAACACTCGTTTGGGTCTCGAAAATTCAAGGCTGCACAATGAAGAATATGTTGATTCTATGTCAAACTTCTCCTACATATGTGCCTTTGCTGATGCCATCCGGTCTGCTCGCCACACGCTTACTGGGGAACAAATTGCCCCACTCATATCTAGTTTCCAATAGTACCTGATCGACAACCCACCAGATCGCAACCTTCCAATGTCTGACTTGAACGATCTGTGTGATTTCTCCATTCTTCCTGAAGGGATCGAGGTTGATGATCCTATCATGGATGAGGAAGACGGCTCGGACGTGAATATTGCGATGTTCTTTGGTCAAACTCTCGAAGGCGAGTCCGGGTCCGATCGGTCTTGGTCGAACAAAGGGGACCTCCAGTGACCGAGCAAAGTGTACCTCTTGGCGAGCATCTTTTTGGACGACCTCTTTGGAGGAGTCGTTCTTTGAGGGCGAGCATGATTTGTTCGACATTTCACTTCCGTCCTCCCCCAATTATGAATTTGTCCCTTAGTATAATTCTTGTTTTATCGAACAGATGTTGTGTAATTTTTGTCTTCTTCATTTTTTGCTTGAACAGTTTCTTCTATACTTGTAATTTTTTGCTTTCTTCTCTTTTTATCGAACAACTTTGAAACTAAATGGTTGAATTGCATATTGAACTATTTCCTCTCACCTGATTGTTGAGGATGAATGTTGTTGTTGATGAATGACTGATACTTGTTTTGCTTGGTGTTTGCTTTGTTGCTTTCTAGTTTATGCCTCTTTTTTTTCTTGAATGAATTGAACATTGGGTTTTGCCTATGCCCGCCCCTCTTTTTTTTTTCATTTTTGATTGTCTTATTGACGTTGCAATCGGTTGATCGTCTTATTTAGGTGCGACCAGATGGGTTAACTTTATGAACCCCCCCTTTCTTGGTTCGCGATTGTCTTATTTAGGTGCTATCACTTCCTACTAGGGCCGTCTTATTTAGCTGCGACCCCGCACTCATCACCCGCTTTTCTTCGGTATATCTGTAAATCTGAGTCGTCTTTTTGCATTGCGTACCCATTACTCGCTTTTTCTTTGTCGGGAATCGTGAGTCTGAACTCGTTCGTCAGGTGAGCATAGACTTGGGCTCATTCGTCTTTGTTCGGGCCGTCCGGCTTAAGTGCGACCTCAAATAGGCTTTAACTAGAAAATCTTAGCGAACAAAAATATTTTTTTGCAACACGTTGTATTCTATTACAACCTTTACATTTGAAGAAGACTATCTTTTACAGAACTATAGATATCAGACTACGGTTTTGAATTTAAACCTTGTCCTGAGTAGACTCGAACTGGCCTCACCTTATCCGCGGAATTGATGTTAACAAGCATGTGGCGCATCATCATGTCTACCCTTCTTTAGTAACATGCTCAAGCAGCAGCAGCATAAGCTTTTGTCCCTCCTGGACAAGTTGTGATTATGCGGGCAGCTGCGGACATGAGCATGTGGCGAGCATGCTGCTTTCTTTATAGCGTAGCGAGCAAAATCTTATTTCGCACCATTCATCCCTTCGGTAGATGCGAGCATCGGCATCCGCGATATTGCTTGAGAGGACACTATGACATCCCCCCCGGAGGAGATTTTGGGGATGCATAGGGGACTAGTGATTTACTACTGCATAAGCAGTGAGTAACGTGGAGTGGCAACCATGACTCTGTCGAGCATCTTGAGTCCGTGACGAGCTTCAACCTGTGCTCGGAGTGTCATATGGGGTATAAAGCTCGTACTAGGCCAGATGCCCGATTCAGCAGAATGATAGCTGAATCGAGTGCTGGATTCTTCGTATGGAGGCATACTGAACCAACTTTCTTCTGATAACTGTAGTATTTTTTTCTTTTTCATCTGTTTTTTCTCTGCTTTCTTCAGCTATCAATATGCCTCTATTTATAGAACTATCCCAAGTTAGTGCTAGCATAGCTAGTTGGTGCTGGCCCTCTTACTTTTACTCCTCCTTTTGACATCTGTTCGGTTTTTTGCCAGCTCTTATTCAAGGATTGACACGTTCCTTTTTATGTTGCCACCATTTCTTGACTTGTTTTGGCACGTATCTTCTATCCTTTAATAGTGTTGGCCAGCATTTCTTTCTAGAAGATATGTGTCGAACACAATGTGTTCTTCCTTCCGGATTGTCCTGCTCGCCTTAGCTGAATGGCTGATTATGTTCGGCCATTTATGCTCGTTTCAGCTACGTGGCTGATTTTGTTCGGCCAATTGTGCTCGCTATCAGCTACGTGGCTGATTTTTTTCGGCCAATTGTGCTCGCTATCAGTTACGTGGCTGATTTTGTTCGGCCGGTTATGCTCGTCATTACTGATAATATTTTTTCAAATTTGACGCATTCCACGAGTAGGAAAATGGGACTCCATTCAGGTCTTCCAGGTCATACGCTCCGTTTAACAAACGTTCTGTAACTCTGAATGGACCTTCCCATGCTCGGCCGAACACACCACTTGATACCCCCGTTGCTCGTCTTAAGACCAGCTCGCCCACATTGAACCTGCGTGTTCGGACTTTGGAGTTATAGAACTTTTCTGATCTCTTTTTATACATGGCATTCTTGAAATCAGCCTCCGTCTTTCTTTCTTCTAACAGGTCTGCACTCAAGGCGAGCACCTGGTCATTGATGTGCTCTCCAAAAGTCATTGTTCGATGACTCGTAATTTTGATTTCTGCGGGTATAACAGCTTCCGCACCAAATGCCAGGGCAAACGGGGTTTCCGCAGTTGATGTTCTGAAAGTTGTTCGATAGGCCCATAATATTTCGGGCAACTCTTCAGCCCATCCTCCCCCCTTGGAATTATCAAGTCTGGCCTTGAGGGTATGCTTGATAATTTTATTAACGGCTTCAACTTGTCCGTTTATTTGGGGATATCTGAGTTGAATAATGCTTTTTTATGCCCGTGCCGAGCACAATGTTGTCGGAATTCACTTCCATCAAACTGTTTGCCGTTATCCGTTACTAATGATTAGGGAAGCCCAAAACGACAAATGATATTTTTCCAAACAAAGTTCCACATTCTTTGTTCGGTGATTTTGACAATGGCTTCGACTTCCGCCCATTTAGTATAGTAATCAACGGCAACCACAACATATTTTACTCCGGCGTGCGAAGAGGAAATGGGCGATCAAATCGATCCCCCATTTAGCAAATGGACATGGGTCAGAACCCGACACTAGTTCCTCGGTGGGCTATGAATAAGTGGGGCATGTACACGACACTGTGGCATCTGCGCGTGAGCATCTGTGAGAGAATCTTTTTGAGGGTCGGCCAATAATAACCTTGTATCGATTATTTTATGTTCGGGGCGAGCCCCATTGTATGGTTTTACGCATACTCCATCATGGATTTGCTCCAGAATGACATGACCCTCTTCAGGAGTAATACACTTCAATAGTGGAAGTGAGAAGCTTCTTTTGTACAAATGCTCGTCTAAGATAGTATAACGAGCAGATTGTAAATTGAGACGAGTAGCTTGTGCCCTATTCTCAGGGAGAAGTCCCTTTTGTAAGTAACTTCGAGATTGGAGTCATCGAGTTACTGTTCGCTTTGTCACGTAGGCGACCATAACTCTGAGGGGCGATGGTGAACAAGTTGTGACTACCACAATGTCTGTTGTGTTAGTCACTCCTTCTGCTGTTGCCAGGCGTGCCAAGGCATTAGCGAACGAATTACCCAATCGTTGTAATTATTCTATAAAAACTTGTTCGAATTGCTCAAGCAACTCCTTTGCTAGTTGCTGATATTGTGCCATATGTTCGCCTCGGGCCTCGTACTCGTCTGTCACTTGATAAACGATTATCTGAGAATCGATGTAGATCATCAACCTTTGAATTCCCATTGTCATAGCCATCTGTAGTCCAGCGATCAAAGCTTCGTACTCAGCTTCGTTATTTGTAGCTGAGAAATCAAAACGGATGGTTGTTGTGAATGTTTGTCTAGTTGGGCTGATGAGAACTACGCCTGCTCCAGCTCTTAAACTTGTTGATGAGCCATCAACATACATATGTCATGGTTGGTCGATAGCTTTTTCGGGCATTTGTGGGTATATCAACTCGACCATGAAATCGGCCATAGTTTGGCCCTTCATTGTTGTTCGCGAAGCGAACGTAATGCCAAATTGGCCCAACTCCACCGCCCACTTGAGTAATCGCCCGCAAAGATGTCGGTGATTGGAGGACTTCAAGAATGGGAATGTGGTCGATTACCTCGAAAGTGATCGAAAAAGTATGGTCGTAATTTTTGAACACTCATAACGAGAGCATATGCTAATTTTTTCTAGTGGAGGGTACCGGAGCTCGGCTTCTTTGAGCACTTGGCTTACATAGTAAATGGGCAAGTGTGACGTCCCTTCTGCTCGTACGAGCACAGCACTGATTGCATGTTCGGATGCGCAAGATACATATAGAGTTGTTAAATGCAGGATAAGCTTAGACAGCGGTGCACGAGTATCTGCAAGGTCTTCGCTTGATGATTCGAATGCATTTTTGGCAATGCTCGGGTCCATCGAATTTCCCTTTCTTTAATGCATCAAAGAAAGGTTTGCATTTGTCCCCAGTTCGTGATATAAATCGGCTTACGGAAGCTAAACGTCCGGTTAACTTTTGAACTTCTTTTACACTCCTGGGGGCCTACATATCGAGCATGGCTTGAATCTTTGATGGGTTCGCTTCAATCCCTTGTTGACTGACCATATGTCCGAGGAATTTTCCCGAGTGAACCCCAAAGCTGCATTTCTTCGGATTTAGCTTCATGTTGTACTCCCTAAGTATGTCAAATGTTTGTGCGAGGTGGGTGATGTGGTCTTCCTTATGTTCGCTTTTTACCACAATATAGTCAATATACACCTCAATTGATCGGCCGATGTGTTCGTCGAACATTTTGTTCACCAAACGTTGATATGTTACTCTGGCATTCTTTAATCCGAATGGCATGCATTGCCAACAGTACATATTCTTCTCACTGCAGAATGCCGTATTCTTTTGATCGTCCGGATGCATGGGTATTTGGTGATAGCCAGCAAAAGCATCCATGAAGGTCATGAGCTCATGGCCTGCTGTATTATCGACCAAATAATCGATATGCGGCATTGGGAAATTATCTTTCGGGCATGCCTTGTTTAAATCAGTGAAATCAATACATAATCTCCAAGATCCATTAGTCTTGCGAACAAGCACAGGGTTCGCAAGCCATCTTGGGCACTTCACTTCTCGAATCAGTTTATTGTCGAGCAACTTTTTGATTTCACTATTCATGGCCGCATATCTCTCCGGACTGAACTTTCTGCGCTTCTGGATTACTGGAGTCTGTGTTGGATCAAGGTTGAGGGAGTGGCATGCATGTTTTGGGTCAACGCCAACCATGTCCTCGTGCGACCATGCGAACACATCCAAGTTTGCTTGAAGATAAGCAATCATTTTTGTTCTGATTGGTTCAGGTAATTCCGAACCAATGAACACTTCTAACTCAGGTCGGTTCGGGTCGATGTTGATAGACTCCAGTTGTTCGATAGGTGTTGCTCGCTTTCTTTTTTGTTTCCACCGAGGATATTGGATCGACCCCCGGTGTTCGTCATCAACCTCCATAGGTTCGAAACCTATGCGAGGTTCTAGGTCTGATAGCTCGTTTGGCTGATCAATATTCATTAGATCTGGGAGATCCGGAACATAAGTTGCCATCCTGGACTCTGTGTTCGCAGGTTCTGTGTTCGCACAGGGAAGTGTGCTCGTCAAAGGATATTTTGGCAACGTATTTGCTCGTTGGTTTGACTCTCCGATCTCCCATGTTTGCTCCATCATGTTAACAATATTTTGCTTTTCTGGTGCGCATGATAGCAAACAATCTCGAGCTTTCTTTTGATCTCCTTTTACGCTACCCGTTCCTGTTGGGAAATAGGTTACACAGATCTATTCGGGGTGAATATTTAAATACAAATTTAATTCTTTAATTATTACTAGCATGAATTAATCCTATATTAATTCAAATAATAATCCAACAACATATCATGCATATAATAATTCACGTAAAATCTACGCATGCGGAATTCTACGAGTTTACGTGAACGTACCTCTTGGGATGGCAACGGTGTGGCTGAATAGACTAACCGTAAGGACTTCCCAAGTATTCCCTTAGCCCTCGTTCGACTATCCGGTGGAAGGATTCTTGTGAACGATTTAACAAAAGAAAATAAAATATGTTGCATCACCTTTGTGGATTTACTAATTTTTTCAGCACATGGAATTGTACTTGGGAATGAAAGAATCATCCCCTATTTATAGGTGAGAGGTGGTCAAAATTTTTGATGAAAAATCAATGTGGGAAAAGACTTTTCTTGATCACCAAGAAATCTTGAATATATCTCCTATATTCCTTTTTCCCATAATTAAAATATTCCACAAAAATTCCACCTCTTCAAATTATGGAATTTTCGAAAATTAAGTCTTGCAAGATTCCAAGATTTGGATCTTCTTGAATTTATGAGATATTCTTGTATTTCAAGAAATACATATCTTCCATAATATCTTTTCAAGAAAATCAAGAAAATCTTTCATGCCCTCTATTTTCAAAAATTTCAAAATATCCTTATGAATAACCAAGTGGGAGATTTCTTGAATTTAATGAGATAATCTTGTATTCCAAGAATACATATCTTCATTCCATAACAAAATTCAAAGAAAATCTTTCTCCCTCTTTTATCCATAAATTTCAAAAATATCATTGGAAAAATAAGCAACATTATTTATTTTATTTTAATCACCTTTTCAGTTAATGGACTATATGTTGGGCTACTCAGGGGGCCTTTAGGAGAATTTAGATTGGACCTTCTAATGGACCTTGAATATCTAATATTGAGCCACAATATAATTCAAGCTCATAAATATTAATTAATCCCACTACATAATTAATATTGCACTATCCATCTTAACCCATATTACAGTCAATATGGCTCCCGGTCATTATTTCCCGTGTTTAAGATTATCTAGCCCATTAATTAATTCAAGCCACTGAAATAGCTTTCCGTTAATTAACATCTTTTGTCCTTGGTCAAGGAACGGTTCAACATTATTATCCATACCGGAAACTAATTCCACTTGCAAGATTTGGTATGATAAAGCTTATGAACCTCCCAAGGGGGCAAATCGAACAAGCGTACTTGCACACGATTCTTCGAATTAAATCTTAGCAATCACATGTGACCAATAATATTGCCCAAGACAAAAAGTATTGAATCTCATTGATTTGCTACCCATGATAAGTCAAAGCAATAGTTACCAATCCCACGTGATCCTATTTAAGGGACGAAGATTAAGAAATAACGAATCACTAAGGTCTAATTCTTACTTGTTCAGTTCTGAAGAATTTATCCTCATGTAGGTCCTATTCAGTGCATCAGTCATGCACTAGTGTAATCTCTTGGTCAAGACATGTCAATCTGAGCCTTACACTTCAACCTTTCACGATGGGTTGTTCATTTCCATCTAGGTCTTGAATAACGTACTTTTAGTTACAAGGGACTGTTAATTTAATCTTCTGTGATCTGGTATCACTAAATGAACTACAATGTAACACGTACGACTTATTGAACAGTTATGTAGTAAATATATGTAACATTCAATAATATTTAAAGCATCAGTGATAAACAATTTATTTCAGTAAATAAGTCTAAAAATTCAGTTTCGATTATACAAAGTAAAAAGCATATTTTCCAGTATAATCCCAACAGTTCCATCTTGTGTTGGAAATTTAACACAGTAATAATACGTAGAACAGGCCGCTTTAAATTCCTGAATAAACGGGTGACCTAGGAACCCGTTATAAGTGGACGGAGCATCGACGATTACAAAATCTAGCATTCTAGTTCGTCGGATCTCCGGATTTAGAGTTGATTCTAACTCGACTTCTAACCTAATCATACCATAGGGTCGGGTTACAGATTCCCCGAAACCCATAATAGTGTGATCACATGGTTCAATATAACTGCTCAAGTCCCCAACTTGCTTTTCCATTTGGTGCAGAGTGTTGACAAACAAAATGTTCGCGTATGCTCCGGTATCAACCAGGAGACGGTGCACCTTCAACCCGAGGAGACGAGCACTGATGGTTAAGGAGTCATTGTGGGGAGTTATTATTCCGTCGAGATCGTCTTCTGAAAACATAATTTGGTGAGAGGGTGGCGTGCTAGCTGATGTGCTCGCCACCTTCACCTGATGGATGCTTTGCATGGCACGCATCTCCATCTTCTTACGTCTGTTTGATAATGTTGGTGCTTGACAACATCCACCCACTGGACCATATTCAGGACGTATCATGTGGATCTCTTGACTTTCTCGACCTCTACCCATAGTAGGAGGCCCTCTTTTGGGTAATTCAGACCTCTTACGTGATTCTTCGGGATCACTGTCAGATGTTTGTTCGTCTTTATGCTTACCCCTTCGGTCTTCTGTTTTTTCTGTTAGGGAGTCTTTGCTCGCCGGCTTTTTTAGGAACTGGGTAAGACGATTATCTTCGTATAGCTTCCAAAGTTGGCTAAGTAAATCGCGACAATCTTCTGTATTGTGCCCGATGTACTCGTGATAGTTACAATATTTGGAAGCATTAAGCCGATGCTTGTCCATTATGATTCTTCGAGGCCTATCTAACATGTCCCGATCTTTGATTTGGTTGAAAATTGTTTCTGTTGAAATGCCCAAAAGACTCCGTAGGGCGTTTGCTTCTTCTCTTTCTTCGAATGGTTTGAAAGAGCCTGGGGGTTTATACCCCCCTTCATTCATCACTTTCTTCCCAAAAACTTTCTTAGTTGTAGGTTCCTGACCCAAATGTGATTGGGCGAGCAAATCCTGCATGGCTATGATCTTAGTTGCTCGCTCTCGGAACTTTGAATATGTGTTCGGCCAATCTTGATGCATGGCTTTCCACATGTCAGTATTCAGGGTCAGACCTCCGACCACCGTGAGGATCTTGGCATCCTCTTCAACTGGGGCCCCATCATACAAACATTTATCAAATCTTTCGATATAAGCTCGATCTGACTCACCTCTTAGTTGGGAAAAATGCGCCAGCCTTTATTTTGGTGCTGGACGAGCACACATGGATGAGAAATGGGACAGGAATTGTTGTCCCAATTGAGCAAAAGATGTGATGGACGCAGCGGGCAAAGTAGAGAACCATCTATGTGCCCGATCACCCAAAGTCATGGGGAACGATCGGCACTGCGTCGCGTCTGTGGCACCCATGGCGATCATAAAGTCTGAGTATTTGTTGAGATGGACATGTGGGTCTGACTCAGCATCGAACATGGAGATTGGTGGTCGGGTCTTCGCCACTTTCTCTTGTATTTCGGTCGTCATGATCGCCGGTGATAGTGGCGAGCAGGGTATTGTGCTCGCCCGAGGGTGGCCTTTGGTCGCGGCCAAGTCGGCCTGTAAGCCCTCAATGGCTTTATGCATTTCCACAAATTTGGTGGGGAATCGACGGACTTGGATCGGGTTGTTTTCCCATCATGAGGACCCGATGGGTCATGCTCATGATGGGGGCGATCCCCTTTCCAAGTTTGTGCTTGACTACCCAATCGATGATGAATAGACAATTTTGTTCCAGTCGATTTTTGTTCGGCATGCGGATGATCATGGGGATCTGAATGAGCGGGCTTGTTTATCGGCTGCTCTTTCCCTAGATCCTGTCGCCTATTATTGCCGATTCGGTCTTTGGCGGAGAGCCTCAAACATCCAAACGCTGATGGTCTTGACCCTTGAGGTTGTTCGTCATCAGACGTATCATCAGCTTTTTTGTTGGCCCGCTTCGCAGCTTTCATTTTAACTTGCTCGCTATCAGGTGTATGCGAGGGTCGATCTTCATCTTCTTGAGTTTTTAACTTGGCCAACTCTTTTTCGGCCCTCTCTTTCTGTGCTCGTAGTAAGAAAGTGATGGCTATTGTTGTGGCCGCCGGATCATTGGCTATATCCGGAAGATTGATAGTCTCCACTGTCTGATCTTTGTGAGGCTGGCGCTGAGCCTCTTTCCGGTCGTGAGGTCGACTTTGTTTTGACCTCTCTCTTTGTGTGTTCCTAGATTGAGGCATTATATTTCTTTTTTCTGCCTCGGCTAACTACTGGTTTGGGTATGGGTTGGTTTTTTTTTTGGTACTCTCCTTCTAGCGCCAATTTGTTGCGAGTCGTTTTACTTGGAGAATATTATGTGGTTAATTCAATGACAACTCACAAACAAAATATGCACGTGTAAAATAAACTGAAAATAAGATGGATTTGTTGACCTAGTTCGTCAATAAATGACTACTCTGGAGGCATACCAAGCCAAGAATGTGGTATTGCGAGTTTTACACGTACAATATGTGATACATCTCATGAAGATGAATCATTAAGGATGGAGATGATTTTGAAAGTTGGTATATCAGTGCTAGGGTTTTCATGTGCATGGATGATCTCTCGAATTTTTGTGAACGTTACACCTCTGGGAAATTTTTGAACCTTTATCTTGTTGTTTTTTCTTCTATTTATAGTACTTCGACAAGCATGAGCTGGTTTGGCAAGCATGAGCTGGAGACTTTGGGCCATGTAAAATTCATGTAATGTTGCCATGTTTCCAACCGTCTTCTGGTTGATCTTTGCACTTGCTTTATCGTAAAGGCACTCTTTTTGGTCGTCCGAATCAACCTTTTGCTAAACTTACCGTTTTGTTCAGCCCCATAAATTCATACCAATTTTATCTAGGAATATTGTCCTTGTTGAGCATGTCTGAGTTCTTCGGGTTGTCTGAGCTCTCAGGTTATCTGAGCCTTGGGGATGTCTGTGCCCTCAGGATATCTAATCATCGAGCAGCATCTTGACCCCTCGGGATGCACGAGTCTTGAGGATGTTTGAGACCTCAAGATTATGCGAGACCCCTTCGGGATATCGAGTCTTCGGATATATCGAGTGTCTTGACCTTGACCCCTCAGGTTATCTGAGTCTTCAGGATGTTTGAGACCTCGGGATGCCTGACCCCTTAGATTGTCTGAGTCTTCAGGATATCTGAGTGTCGAGCATACTGACCCTTCAGGATATCTGAGCATTCAGGTTGTCTGAGTTCTCAGACTTGTCTGAGTTCTCAGACTTGTCTGAGTCCTCAAACTTGACTCAGCTTATTTGATTCCTCCTTTCCTGATCTGAGTGGTGAACATGCCTATTTGCTCGGTCAGTTTGTTTGAACAACCTTAGTTGGTAATTGGCAAGCTGGCGAACAAAACTTACTTCATAGGCGAGTATATTCGCTTGGTTGACAAGTGGTCGAGCTGGCGAACAAACTTGTTTGGTCGGTGAGCGGTGAGCACACTTGTCCATCGAGCATGATTATTTTAATAGTTGAAAATTACACGTGTCTCTCTTATGTGTTCGATTTCTGCTGGACAATTATATCGAACACAACACGAATATTCTTAATTTGTATCCAAATTCGGCTTTTCCGTATCCGACTCCGAATTTGGAAAAAAATATGGTTTAGGATACGGTATAAGCACTATCCGTCCGTATCCGATCCGTTTTTCACCCCTAGTAATAATTATAGAATTAAATTTGTATTTAAATTTTATCCCGAATAGATCCGGACAATTAATTCCCCAACAACTTCACCAACACATCAAAGAAATCAGACTTTGCATGAAAAGATACATCCAAGAAAAACGAGAATGATTATCCACAAAAGCAACATAATATTTAAATCCATCAGATGTAACAATAGAAGTCGGACCCCATAAATCACAGTGAATTAAATCAAGAACTGCATCAGCACGTTTTTCATTCAAAGCAAAAGATAAACGTTTACTCTTGGTTGTTGGCAAGAGGAACAAAGTGCACGATTCGGCAATAAAGAAGTAATAGACATCTGTCCTAATTTTTGCAATAAAGAAGTAACAGAAAATGGGACATGCCCCAGGCGAAGATGTTGGGGAATTAATTGTCCGGATATATTCGGGATGAATATTTAAATACAAATTTAATTCTAACAATTATTACTAGCATGAATTAATCCTATATTAATTCAAATAATAATTCAACAACAAATCATGCATATAAACAAGCCACATAAATCCTACGCATGAGGAATTGCTAGGAGTTTACATGAACTAACCTCTTGGAGTGACAACCGTTGAGAAGATGGATATCCCGTTCACACGAACAAACCCAAAAAGCCTTCTCAAGTATTCTCTCGTCCTTGTTCAAGAATTCGGTGGAATGATGCTCGCGAACAATTAACAAAAAAAAAATAAAATTATGTTGAACCACCTTTGTGGATTTCTAATTTTTCCAACACATGGAATTGCATTGGGGATGAAACACTCATCCCCTATTTATAGGCAAGGGGTGGTCAAAAATTTTGTGCATGAATAAGATGGGAAACTCTTTTTCTTGATCTCCAAGAAATCTTGAATATATCTCACATATTCTTTTCTCCATATTTAAAATATTCCACAAAAAATCACACCTCCTTAATTTATGAAATTTTTTAAAATAAGGGTCAATATTTCCAAGATTGGGATCTTCTTGAATTTATGAGATATTCTTGTATTCCAAGAATACATATCTTCCATAATACCTTTTCAAGAAAATCAAGAAAATCTTTCCTTCCTTATTTACTCATAATTTTCGAAAATTTTCAAACAAAATTTTCTAGAATTTAAAATAAAATTCCAAGAATATTTATCCTTATTCCATAACAAAATTCAAAGAAAATCTTTCTCCTTCTTTTATTTATTTATTTTCGAAAATCAAAGGAAAAATAGGCAACAATATTTTATTTTATTTCAAACACATTTTTCAGTTATTGGACTTTATTTTTGGGCTACTTGAGGGGCCTTTAGGAGAATTAAGATTGGACCTTCCAATTGACCTTGAATTTCCAATATTGAGCCACAATATTATTCAAGCCCATAAATATTAAATAATCTCACTACATAATTAATATTGCACTATCCATCTTAACCCATATTATTGTTAATATGGCTCGATTTATTATTTGTAATCGTGTATAAATTATCATCCATTAATTAATTTAAGCCTTTGAAATAGCTTCAAATTAATTAATATCTTTTTCCTTGGTTCAGGAACGACTCAACATTATTATCCATACCGTAAACTAATTTCACTTGCAAGATTTAGTATGATAAAACTTCTGAGCCTCCCAAGGGGACAAATCAAGCAAGATGTACTTACACACGTTTCTCCGTATTAAATCTTAGCAATTGTCATGTAACTAATAATATTGCCCAAGATACAAGGTATTCAATCACATTGATTCTCTACCCATCATAAGTCAAAGCAATACTTATTAATTTAATCTATTTACGGGATTAAGAAATAACTAACCAATCGAGGTCTAATTCTTCTATATTATCTTGAAGAATTTATCCTCCTGTAGGTCCTATTCAGCGCATCATAATGCACTAGTGTAATCTCTTGGTCAAGGCAAGTCAATCTGAGCCTTACACTTCAACATTTCACGATGGATCGTTCATTTCCATCTAGGTTGTGAATTATGTACTTTTAGATACAAGGGACTGTTAATTTAATCTTATGTGATCTGGTATCACTAAATTAACTACAATGTAACACGTACTATTTATTGAACAGTTGTGCAGTAAATATATGTAACATTCAATGATATTTAAAGCAACAGTGATAAATAATTTATTTCAGCAAATAAGACATAAATTCAGTCTGGTTATATAAAGTAAAAGCATACTTTCCAGTATAACCCCAACAGAAATGCCATAAATCAAAGTTAGCCTTCAAATCTTTATTCCGACTAGCAGCAACTAACGCTGGAACACCCCGATCAAGCAAATATAACCCTTTATCACACCTTCCCTGAGCCAGAATTTTCTTTGTAACCCGGTTCTGAATCGCAAAGAATTTGTCAGAAAACACAACATCAACAGGGTAATCTGCAGTTAACTTACTGATGGACAATAAATTTTTCGTGATATGAGGTACAACTAATACATCCAACAAATTAACATCCCTAGACAGCTTAGAAGTACCAATATGCAAAATATTTAAAACATACTCATTTCCAACAATAACAGAACCATTATCAGTATACAGCTCAAAATAGTCGAGTGCAGATGGCTGATTGGTCATGTGTGCCGACGCCCCAGAGTCCAAATATCAATCAGGTGTCAAGTCAGACACATTGCAAGCTGAATGAAAGGCCTGAGCAAGATTAGCTTAAGACATGGCCGATTGAGCAGCAACAAATTGAGGACACTTATCAGCATAGTGCTCCCCACGACAAATTTGACAACGGGGAACATAAGTACGATGACCCCCATTGTTGTTGTGCCCATGTGAATTTGAGCCCGAATTTTTCGAAAACCAGACTGACCATGACCACCAGAATTTTGCCCAGATTGTTGAAAATTTCGAGCACCTGAAGAAAACCCTTGACCACCAGAATTTTACCCTTGACCACTGGATGAACCAGTCTTCATTGAGTTATCAGAACCAGACTGACGATGCATGTCCCCTCTGGATGCCGTAAACGCAGCATTGGATGAAGAGTTACCTTTCATGGCTCGAAACATTAATTCATATCGGTGTGCCTGATGAAGCAAGTCCCAGAAAATAGGAACTTTCGACAACGCCAATCGCGTATCCACGAAACTCGCAAACTGGACATCAAGCCCTCTCAAAAACCAGTGGCTCTTGTCATCCTCATTGATTGGTTGACTAATGGCAGAGAGTTAGTCATTCAAAAGCTTGAACTTGAGCCCATATTCATCAACAGTTAAGTCGCCCTTACGAAGAGAGAGGAGCTCTTCGCGCAACTGATGCGTATGAGCAGTCGAAAGATCAGAATAAGTTGTTGTGTGTGCTGACCATGCGGCGTGGGATGTTGAACACTTGATGACCTCAGAGGCGACCTCAGCTGTGAGAGACGTAAACATCACGGTGATAAGCTTCTTATCGCGTGTACGCCAAGAGACAAAACTCGGATTGGGAGAGACGACCCATCATCGGAGGTGATAGACGGATCAGGTGCAACAACTGAACCATCCAGAAGACCCATAAGATCAAAGCATTCCACCATGTAAATTATTTGACGATGCCACATCAAGTAGGTTGTGGAATCAAGCTTGATCGGCACCATATTTATCATGGTGGTGACGGGAAGGGAATCATTGGTAGTGGAATCAGCCATTGCGAAGGAGAGAAAATACGATTGGGAAGGGATGAGTCGCTAGGGTTTAGCGATGAATTAGGGTTTCTGAAAACAGAGAACCACGAAACAATTTGCCAATGATGGCTGAAGAGGTTTGAGAAAGATTAAGGTTTAGGATCATATTTTACTTGATACCATGTGAGAATAATTGAAGATCACCGTTAATGGGGTGATTGGGGAATTTCCACTATATATACACCAGTACAATTACAACAAGATTAACCAAGTAATATGGAAATAATAAAAGAATAAATACAAAATCTATTCTAAAAATATGTGGTCAACTACTATCCTTAATAGTAAGTTTGCCTACGGAAATTACAAATGTGTAGGCAAATTGTTCGTAGGTAATTTGTTTGCCTAGAAAATTATTTATGTAGGTAATTTTTTCATAGATTATTCTAAAATTAGTAGGCAAAATGTAGGTAGTCCTCACTTTTTAAGGACCAAATTATTTTTGTAGGAAAATTTCATAGCCATTTGAAAATTTTCTTAGGCAAATCTTCATTTTCTTGTAGAGTTAGGCTCACGCCCACGTTCTGGGTTAGATTTTTGTTGGAAGTAACTCCACTCTTATTATATTGTCCGCCTGATGGACCTCCTCTCAACAATGGAGTAAGATAATTCTGCCCACGAGTGAGGGAGAGTATTAAAAAAAATTAAATAAATGATTCTCTACAATAGCAGTAGCGGATAATTCTTTAGATGTGATTTTTGGGATGCTTGGTGATTATGATCAGCAATCAGCTGCGATCTTTGGCATGGTTTGTTGGCAAATTTGGAAGGAGAGGAATTCACTTGTATGGGATGGCACTTGTAAATCCCCAACCGATGCAGTGTATGCCTCGGCCGTGCTGTTGTTGGAGTGGGCTCAATCAAATAATTCTCGAGGAGTTCAAACGGTTGCTGCCCCAATCCATTGTCGAGCATGGCAATTGGCATGCGCCATCGGATTAACACTGATGCGACGTTCTTCGCTGATGCCGCACGAACAGGGGTGGGTCTGGTATTGTGGGACTCGTCTAGCTTGTTCATTCGAAGACTATCTCGGGATGCATTGAGGTGGACGTAGGGGAGGCATGGGGTTTTTCGGAGGCTAATTCTAGGGCTACAGAAATGGGATTGGATAATCTGATTATTGAAGGCAATGCTAAGTTGGTCGTAGATGCCATTCAAAGTAGTACTACGTCCAATTCTAGGGTTGGTCAAGTGATATATGATTGAGACTTAGGAGTATACTCTTCTTTAGGTCTCAAATTCAAAACTCCTCAGGTGCAATGGGTCTCTCGCTAGAGGATTGTGGGTTCTGGTCTCCCGAATTAGTCGATCTTACTTAACACGTTGTAAAACATAACATAATTCATGAATGTTCATAAAGTAATACATTGTTGTTCATACGGTAACACATGAGTATTCACACAATATTACAAATGCATAAGGTAACACATGGGTCACAAGGTAGCACATTGTTGTTCATCTGGTAACACATGAGTATTCACACAACCTTACAAAGAAATGTATATAGTGTTACATATTACTAAAAAATCATGTCTTACTACATGCACAAAAAAGTTTACCGTATGAAGAAAAATGTGTTACCATATGAACAAAAACTAGTACAAGCGCCGAAAAAAAACGCTCAGTCCAAAGAAATGAAGAACAATCGAAGAAAACTAAAAAAATTGCAGGTTACCAAAAGAAAGCGAGACGAATATGAAATAATTTTGGATGAAAAAACTAAAAAAAACGAGAAGAATATGGAAGAATTTGAATAAGGAAGAGAAAAAAAGAAACTGCGTTAGAAAATCGAGAGAAAAAAGAACGGGATGACCTACAAATTTGCAAGGATAAAAAAACCGAAGAAAACAAGAAGAATATAAAGGAATTTGAATAAGGAAAAGAAGAAAAATCTAGAGACGCGTCGCTGTAAAACATAAATTTGGCGCGTGTGTTGCGAGGAATAAGAAATCTGAAGAAGGGCATAATAAACAAGTCTGAACCGCAAAAAATAAAAAATAATAAAATTTGGGCTAAATTGCACGAAAATCATAATATGCAATATTATATTCGCGAGTTGTTTTCAATATTATTTTACTTCAAAGAGTTGATCTTCCGTGAACCAGGTTATGCTATGAACTTGAATTATTTGACATATTTCACTCATTTTCAATATGTTTTTTTAAACCACTAAACTTGGTCATATTATATTCTGGGTAGAATCAAATATCATGAATTAAAAACAAAATTCATAGCATGAATCAAATCTATATAAATTTTTATCACTTCAAAACATAGCTAAATTATATGAGGATGAGATTTGTCTCGTACACCCATATATAAGTTTTTGTCACGTATTAATAAATGTATGTGTTTTAAAAATCAACTCAAGTACTCAACAACATATGTAAATATCACACCTACGTACCTTATTTAGGTCGGCAAATGCAGCTTAAGTTGTACGACTATATAGGAAGGAGGGAGGGACCATATATATGGAGTATTATATAAAAATAGTAAAATTTAGGAGTAAGAAAATGGTTAATATTCTGCTACAAGTACACTGGTAGGGTAGGGGCAGGGTGGTCCACCATAAAATAATCCCATTTCTGGTATTCTACACGTTTCTTTCTACCCGTCGATTATGCTATCATCCATATATTATTCTGGCTCTTTTTAGCCTATTAAAATCGGCCACGTGGACCTTACTCTGTGTGTCTCTTTTTATGGGAAACACTCCAAATCCCATATCATTTTAGGAAATGAAAAATACTTTTCCTTTAAAAAGTCGCTTCATTTTTCATTTTTTTGTTGGAAGTGAATTATCGAGGTAAGTTATTGTTCCCTCTCCTTCTGACATTTTCTTGGAAATTATTTTTATAATAACTTAATTATAAAAAGAATAATATATAAGTTTCTCATTGTGAAGAAGGGCAAATATACCTATTTTAATAACAAAAAAAAATATTATACTCATTCCAATATGAAAACAAGAAATATACCTATTTTACATTTTTCATCCAAAAACCCTCATCCATCATATATATATATATATATATACATCACATATATATATATATAAGGGCAAATTCTCCTGTGCACCCCATGAACCAGTAAAATTGATGCAATTTAATTTTAGGAATTCTTTTTCTAATTTTTTTTAATTTTAGTTTTTTTTTTCTCGATCGGACCCAAACCCGGCCCGAGTGGTTCATGGTTCACTCGGTTCAAGTGGTTCATGGTTCATCCGGCCCGAATGGTTCATATATGATTTAGGGGTTAGGGTTTAGAGTGAATGATTCAACCAGATTAAAATTGAATTCAATTGCACCATGTGGAATTGGTGGTGGAATTGGTACAGGAGAGTAACTCATATATAAGTAAATTTATAAGTATGTGTTAATCAAATATTTCATTTAAATACATATTATAAATTTTAAATTAAGAATATGATGTAAATAAAATTGAATTACTAGGTTTTATTATTAGAAAAGATTTATTCAATTTTAGAAGTGAAAATAATGGTATTTATAATTGTAAAGAATAAAAAAAAATTGGTCCACATTTTAAATTCATTTATCATTATTTTAATATAAAATAATTATTTATTTATTAATTTTATTGATGCAATATATTAAATACCTATTGTAATGAAAATATATATCTATTGTAATGAATTATATGATATTTTTTTATTTGATTTACAAAATTAAGATATATTAAAAATAAATAAAGATGCATATACCTTATAAAATTTAACCTTTCATTTAATTAAGTCTTAAGAAATAAGAGAGTGTGGGTCATGTGGGTAGAAATATTTTTTTTTTCAAATAAGGGTAAATATGTACTTTCACTAGCAAATGGATATATATATTTTCTCTTATATGAAATGGGTAGATAACTTTAATTGTTAATGAATATGAGTATACATCTTTTTCTCCCTCTCATTGGGAGAATTCGTGCAATTTAAGAAATATTGATATAAATGTGTTGTAGTGCAAGTAATGTGAGGTGTAGTACATGAATTGATGTTGAAAGTGTGTGTGCATGTATTTTCAGAGTGTTGTTGAAAATATTATGCAATATGTAAAACAACATATGACAGCGGAAATAAAAACGCAGTGCAAAGGATTTAAAAATTTTGTTTAGTCTTAATTCAGACTATACGAACCCCAGGGTTAAAAACATCACTATAACAAGTAGTGAGATACACAAGAACCTTTTACAAGATCCTAAAAGGTGTATTGAAAAATCACACACCAAAAGCAATCTATTCAATCAAGTAATTAGTGATCTTATTCAACCTAAAACTTGATCTAATAAGATAAACACAGTACTGATGGGAAATGTTGGGATACACTCAACCAGTACAAATAGAATAACATCGACCCTCACACTCCACTCACGGTTGTGTCTCGGATGCTACTCTCTAAAGTTTGGAGTAGAGCAAATGGTATTTCACTTTTCCTCAAACTTGTATCTCGACCAATGCAAGGTATTTATAGACTTTCGGATCAATTGCATTGTCCTATCCACTAGGCTTGGATAGCCTTGAAACTCTCCACCACTATCTCCATGATCTTGGTGTAACCACTCATGATCTTTCTATTCTCACTCATCCACAATGCAACCGCCTGACAAATAACCGAATATGTCATCAACCTGCAATGTAGAAAACATAGAAAAACACGTCTATTAAAACGGGTTAGTGCTAGGAGAAAGGGCAAATTTATGATGTTGTGCAGAATGTTGTCCAACATATGGAATAACATGTTGGACAACATCCGTGCAACATCAACAAACTCCCCCAATTTGGTCTTTCTACTACAACACACCTGATGTTAAAAATAACATCCGAACTTGTGTCAGGAAAGAAACAAATAATAGTCATTCAAAGACAATTACTATTCAATCAAATCATAATTTAAAACAAACAAACAAACAAACACAAGCACTAAGTACATCAGCTGTGTACTTAGGCCAAAGTATTCAACCAACATAAGTAAATGACATAAACATAAACCTATCATCTAGTTGTCTATTAACAGAGTTTATAAAATAAAGAGCAGTAAATAAATAGATTACAACACATGAAAGAATTTATGTAATGACATAAAGGGAAGGACTGGACCATTTGAATGGTTGCATCTCCATAGTATACACTTGCTCCCCCATACTTCAGAAACTCCCCCTATCTTGAATTTGTTCACCAATTATCAGTACCATATAGCTGATCAATGATAGCAATACTCTCTGGAGACATACTCTTTATGAAGCAGCGAAAGAAGCGGTTTGGCTCAAGAACTTCTTAGTGGACTTGGACGTAGTTTCGGATTTGCCCAGCATTATCCCGTTTTACTGTGATAATGTCGGAGTAGTTGCAAATTCAAGGGAACCAAGAGCCCACAAGGCCAGCAAACACATTGAAATGAAGTACATGTTAGTGTTAGTGTCCTAGAGACAATCTATTGTAAGGACATAATACTCGATGATATTCAGTTTGATTTAATATTATAGTTCACTTAATATTAATGTATGGCAATACACTTGTTTGAATATTATGTTTGATTGTTTGCATTTATTCATGCAAGTGTTCCCATGAGTCATTGATGTCATTGAGGTTGTGAGAACTCAGATGACTTAAGCATGATTCTCAAATAGCCCCGATCAAGGATCATCAAGAATGGGATATTGATGATACAATGGAGATTGGCATGCGATCTGCATCATACTCTTAGAGAGTGTAGTAAGATCTCACTTACTACGAGATACTAGGTATCTCATGATGGATGCACAAATACCTTAGAGGGTATTGGTATACCCATCCGAGAAACCGTTTGATGTATTTCCACTATATGTGTCTACGGGTGTCTCGGTTAGTGGGAGAGATGCGATACTCCTTTGACTTGAGGTCAATACGCACGACATGTGTGGGATGATGAACTTTGACCATGACCGACGCTTGCACCCTAACCATGGGTAGATATTACTTGGATTGGGTTCATCACGAAGTACATATGAGTGGTAGTTGAGTCAAGAATAGGATTCATTCCTCAATGTGGATTTAGAGAGAATACTCGTCTTCTCATCATAATTGGATCAAAGTTATCGGCCGATGCACGTCAATTTAGACTTTGTGGCTAAGTGTGACATACATGATCAATTAGTGATTAGAGATAATATGATTAAGTTATTTGAATAGACACTTCATCATGTTCAAGACTTAATCGAGTATTCGTGAATGAAATGAGGAAATCGTAATAGCCCATGTTTCAGTTACAGGTAGTTGCACGTTTCTCGCAACGTACCTCATATATTGAGAATGTCTGATTTATTGTCTAGGGTTCAATTATTTATTTATTAATTTTATTGATGTAATATATTAAATACCTATTGTAATGAAAATATATATCTATTGTAATGAATTATATGATATTTTTTTATTTGATTAACAAAATTAAGATATATTAAAAATAAATAAAGATGCACATACCTTATAAAATTTAACCTATCATTTAATTAAGTCTTAAGAAATAAGAGAGGGTGTGGGCCATGTGGGTAGAAATATTTTTTTTCAAATAAGGGTAAATATGTACTTTCACTAGCAAATGGATATATATATATTTTCTTATATGAAATGAGTAGATAACTTTAATTGTTAATGAATATGAGTATACATCTTTTTCTCCCTCTCATTGGGAGAATTCGTGCAGTTTAAGAAATATTGATATAAATGTGTTGTAGTGCAAGTAATGTGAGGTGTAGTACATGAATTGATTGAAAGTGTGTGCATGTATTTTTAGAGTGTTGTTAAAAATATTATGCAACATGTAAAATAACATATGACAGCTGAAATATAAAAACGCAGTGCAAAGGATTTAAAAATTTTGTTTAGTCTTTCAGACTATATGAACCCCAGGGTTAAAAACATCACTATAACAAGTAGTGAGATGCACAAGAACCTTTTACAAGATCCTAAAAGGTGTAGTGAAAAATCACACACCAAAAGCAATCTATTCAATCAAGTAATTAGTGATCTTATTCAACCTAAAAATTGATCTAATAAAATAAACACAGTACTGATGGGAAATGTTGGGATACACTCGACCAGTACACATAGAATAACATCGACCCTCACACTCCACTCACGGTTGTGTCTCGGATGTTACTCTCTAAAGTTTGGAGTAGAGCAAATGGTATTTCACTTTTTCTCAAACTTGTATCTCGATCAATGCAGGGTATTTATAGACTTTCGGATCAACTGCATTGTCCTATCCACTAGGCTTGGATAGCCTTGAAACTCACCACCACTATCTCCATGATCATCCACAATGCAACCACCGACAAATAATAACCACATCAATGATCTTTCTATTCTCACTCATTAACAATGGTGTTAGGACGGGCAAATTTAACAAATAATCAAACATATAGAATAACATACGTGCAACATCAACAGATGTGATAAAAAAGTGTAGAAATCAGTAAGAGTAGAATGAATTACAATTTATGTGAATAAAATGAAATAGAGGAATAATTATTTGAGATAGTGAGATCATCAGGTTTTTAAAAATTGTATGAGAAACTTGTGTTGGAACACAATACAAATATGGAAAGTTTAATTGGGACTGATGGAGTAATATTTATTCTAAATAATAAAAGATAAGATAACGGGATTATTTACACAACACTGAACAATTGTTTATTTGAGTCGTTAATTAGGGATGAGCATCTGTTTGGTCGCCGGACCAAAAAAAATCTAAAATCGAAATTTGTATAAAATGCAAAATTGAAATCGAAACAAAAATTGTGGTGGAATCAAACATAAATCGAACTGAAATACTCAATGAGGTTCAATTTTGAACTAAAATTTTGATTTTTTTTATATATTTAATAATTTTTTATTGTTAATCCACACAATCAAGTGATAGTTCATGGTATTAAAGATACCACATAGGAGGTAGTATGAATAATCAGGCCAAAATGGGAAGAAAAAAAATACGGACTTTCGGGACAAAGAGAAAAACCATCAATCATAACAAACACTTGAAAATATGAGATATGTTTTATTTTCCCTTTTTTTCCCAAAAAACGAACGGACTCTTAATATATTTCCTCCATTTTCTAACCCGAAACGAGTATTAATGGGTCAAATCGATATGATCAAATGTCGAACGCAAAACACTCTATATGACGTATTTAATTAATTTTTTAATATATTCACTACAAGAAAATAGAGACTTGTCTACATAATATTCCAATATGTCTACGAAATTTCTAACCAAAATATAGTAAGAATTATCTATGGTTTGGCTACAAAATTTTCTAATCATATATATCTTTTCATTCATTAAGTAAATTTGTTTATGAAAATGTAATTCATAGCTAGATTTTTTTGTAGGCCAATTTAAACTACAAATATAATTATATACGAAATTGTAAATTGTCTAGAGAATTATTTGTGTAGGTAATTTGTTTGTCTACAGAAATTGCAAATATATAGACAATTTGCTCATAGTTAATTTGTATGTCTACTAAAATTCTAAAAAATAGTTGGCAAGTTAAAAGTAATCATCACTATCATTGGCAGAGCCAGAAAATTTAGTTGTGGGTGGGGGTGGGGGGTCCTAACTTAATGAAAAAAATAATAGAATTTAAAATATATTTTTATACTATATATAATTTAAAAATAAATTTATTATATTATAATTTATTTAATTAATATAATTACATCATAATATTCAAAATACTATTGATCTCATTCCCTAAGAAAAATTCTATGTATATAAATAGAATAATAAAAAATTTAATTTAGTAAATATTATCTATAAAAAATGCATTTAAAATTAAATTGTTAATAATTTTTTGTTCCAACAATAGCATGATCAAAAGCGGCTGCAACCTGATTTATGATTGAAAGAAAAAGCTTCAATATTTAGCCCCAAATAATGTATACTAAAAGAAAGGAAAAGAATAAAGGAACAGAAGTGTGATCAACAAAAATTAAAACCTGATCTATGATTGATAGAAGAATATTAACAAAGAGACATGAATCAATTTTAATCACACCTATGACTGAATGGAATTACAGTTGAATGTAATGAATTCATGAATGGAATGAAGATCTGAATGGAATGAAATTGGAATGATCATTCTTATGATTGGTATGATTCAGGAATGAAATATAGGTATTGGTGAATCTACTTTTAAATTATAATTAATAATTATTAAAATTATACTTTAATATTATTATTAACTATTGAAAATATTTTATACATATATATATTTAATATATTATTATTGTTAAATTTTTATTTATTATTTTAAAATTTTTAAAATAAAATTTTTATAATTGCAAAAATAATATTGTTTATTATAATAAATTTATAACTTTAGTATTATATATTTATAATAATAATAATATATTTTAAATTATTTTGGAAAGTTTGAGTTAATAATAACTTTATATATTTTTTAATATTTTTATTAAATAATAATATTTTTTATTATTAATAATATATTAATAAATAATAATATTTTTATTTTTATTAATATATTATTGAGAATTGTTAAAATTTACATTTTTTGAGATATAGTATTAATATTGAAAATTTTATATTATTTATATATTCGAATATTATTATATTTAATATTATTATTATTGTTGGAGTTTGTTATTATTTTTTTTAGATACTATAATTTTTTTAATAAAATAATATTATTTACTTAGTATTATTATTGTTGTTGTTAGTAGAAGATAATATTATGAAAATAAAAAATAAAGGATAACATTATTATGGAAAAAAATTCATTCCTCAAGATGTGGAATACATAAACCCATGGGATATGTAAGGAATCACAATTCCTAATGGAATGATGATTCATTCCAAAAAATTATATCAATCATTGTATTTGGAATAGATTAAGGAATGATCATTTCATGTCCAATCTATTCCAACATACCAATCATACTCTTAGTACTTATTAATTAAGAATAGAGTATAATTATATATATATATATATATATATATATATATATATAATTTTCTAAAAGTTCGGGGAGGCTAATGCCCCCGGTACCCAATGTGACTCCGTCCTTGATTGCTATTCAAGAATTAAATTATTTTTTGTTGAAAAATTTTGTTGTCATTTGAAAATTTTTGTAAACAAATATTTTCTTGTAGTGATTGCTTATTGATAAAGTGATAAGAATTTACAAAATCCTAACTTAAACAGTTGAATTATATATGTAGATATAATTCTCAAGCTCAAATCGAATCATTTAACCTAGAGGTGGTTCGATTCAGTATACCACAAATATAGTTTGATCACGTATACCATATTGAAAATTTTGATAAGTAAAATTTAATTTTTTTACTATGAATAAATTTTTGGTATACCTAATATTTCAACGGTATTTATATTTACCAGTTTATACTGAAATTTTGGTATACAAGTTCATACCGAAATAGTGAAATTTCCATATGATATTATATGCATTTTGAAATGGTAAAAAAAAAAAAAAAAATTGAAAATACTGAAGCACCGAATTTTCCCCAATATTTCGGTATAATTATCGTTCCGGGTAGTGCTGAAATTTTTAGTATGACATCATAAGATATTGAAGATTTCAATATATCGAAATTTTAATTTTTTTTTTAGTATATTTTAATTTGATAAGTACAATATATCAAATTTTAGTATATTTCCTATCCTAATTTAGGGATTAAATTTTTTGTAGTCCTGTAACTTTATATCGTTTTGAAATTAGTTCGATTGTTTTGACTTTTTGATTTTGGTCCTGTAAGTTTTCTAAAATTTTGAAAATTAACCTTTTCACCTACTGCATCATGTTACCAAACAGGTAAACACCACATATGTAATTATTTAATTTTTCATTTTAATTTCGACGCGCCACTTGAACTTTTTAAATTTTAATAATGTTGGTCGGGTTTTAGGTCGAGTTTAAAACTATTTGTATATTAAAGAACAAAGTGAATCGGGTCTATTTACTAGGTCTAAACTGACCAAAAAAATAAAAAAATAAAATAAATATATACAGGAAACCACTCTTCCTTCCTAAAAAAATACGAAAAAAAAAATCCCGACACAAATTATTTGGATTAAAAAAAATTAGGTGACATTTCAAAATTAAAGAAAAAAATAAAATAATTACATAAGTGGCGGTTACTTGTTTGGTGACCTGCTATAACAGGTTAAAGGATCAATTTCAAAAATTTTTGATAACTTTCAGAACCAAAATTAAAAAGTCATTGGGATAAATTTCAAAACGAAATAAAGTTACATGACTGAAAAAAATAAAAAACCCCCAATTTAAGTCATGTAGTCAATGTAAAAAATTACTTACTGACATATATTTGTTGCAACTCGACTCTTCTCCAAATTCAATAGTTTTCTATTAGTAAAAATTTTCCATGCTTTACTCAAAATTATATCAATTGGACTCAATTAATATAAAAATACATATACTTTCTTTTTTTCTCTTCACTTTTTTTATTTTTCTTACATATTTCACAACCAACAATACATTTATATTCCTTAAAGAGAGAATCTCTTGTGAAATATTTCACTCTATTGATATGTGCAATCAGCGTATCTATTAGTGAGCTAGGTGTTGGGGAATGATTCGCACAGATCTATTCGGGGTGAATATTTAAATACAAATTTAATTCTTTAATTATTACTAGCATGAATTAATCCTATATTAATTCAAATAATAATTGCAACAACAAATCATGCATATAAAAAGCCACGTAAAACCTACGCATGCGGAATCTACGGGTTTACGTGAACGTACCTCTCGGGATGACAGTGGCTTTGGTCGGACGGACTAACCAAAAGGACTTCCCAAGTATTCCTTTAGCCCTTGCTCGACAATCCGGTGGAAGGATACTCGCGAACAATTAACAAAAGGAAAAAAATAAACTTTGTTGCACCACTTATGTGGATTTGCTAATATTTCCAGCACATGGAATTGTACTTGGGAATGAACTAATCATCCCCTATTTATAGGAGGGAGGGTGAACGAAATTTATGTGATTTTTCAATGTGGGAAAAGACTTTTCTTGGTCACCAAGAAATCTTAAATATATCCCTTATATTCTTTTTCCCATAATTAAAATATTCCACAAAAATCCCACCTCCTCTATTATGGACATTATTTTCGAAAATATTAAGTGTGCAAGAATCCAAGATTTGGATCTTCTTGAATTTATGAGATATTCTTGTATTTCAAGAAATACATATCTTCCATAATATTTTTTCAAGAAAATCAAGAAAATCTTTCTTGCCCATAATATTCAAAAATTTTGAAATATTCATATAGATAATCAAGTGGGAGATTTCTTGAATTTAATGAGATAATCTTGTATTCCAAGAATACATATCTTCATTCCATAACAAAATTCAAAGAAAATCTTTCTCCCTCTTTTATCCATAAATTTTGAAAAATTAGAGGAAATATAAGCAACAATATTTATTTTATTTTAATCACCTTTTCAGTTATTGGACTATATGTTGGGCTACTCATGGGGCCTTTAGGAGAATTAAGATTGGACCTTCTAATGGATCTTGAATATCTAATATTGAGCCACAATATAATTCAAGCCCATAAATATTAATTAATCCCACTACATAATTAATATTGCAGACTATCCATCTTAACCCATATTACGATCAATATGGCTCCGGTCATTATTTCCCGTGTTTAAGATTATCTAGCCCATTAATTAATTCAAGCCCTTTGAAATAGCTTTCCGTTAATTAATATCTTTTTTTGTCCTTGGTCGAGAACGGTTCAACATTATTATCCATGGGAAACTAATTCCACTTGCAAGATTTGGTATGATAAAACTTATGAACCTCCCGAGGGGGCAAATCAAGCAAAGCGCATACTTGCACACGATTCTTCGTATTAAATCTTAGCAATCAAATGTGACCAATAATATTGCCCAAGATAAAAAAGTATTGAATCTCTCTCGATTCGCTACCCATGATAAGTCAAAGCAATAGTTACCAATCCCACGTGATCCTATTTAAGGGGCGAAGGTTAAGAAACAACGAAACCACCGAGGTCTAATTCTTCCTTATTGGATTTAAGAAGAATTTATCCTCCAGTGGGTCCTATTCGGTGCATCATCATGCATGCACTAGTGTAATCTCTTGGTCAAGACAAACCAATGGAGCCTTTACACCTCAACCTTTTCGCGATGGTTGTTCATTTCCATCTGGTCGTGAATGGCGTACTTTTTAGTTTACAAAGGATTATTAATTTAATCTTTTGTGATCCGGTATCACTAAATTAACTACTGATGTAACACGTTTAATTATTGAGCAGTTATGCAAATAAATATATATAACATTCAATCATATTTAAAGCATCGGTGATAAATAATTTATTTCAATAAATAAGTCGAAAATTGGTTTTGATTATACAAAGTAAAAAGCATATTTTTCAAATTATAATCCCAACAATCTCCCACTTATACTCAAAGTCGGCTTTTAAGTATACTACAACACGTCTCGGGTAGTCCGTGACATCTAATGTCACCTACACGAACCTAATAATTTCTCCCACTTATACTCAAAGCAGATTGCAACGGTCTTGACACCCATTCCTTCCACATGTCTCTCGAATGTATTCGAGAGAATGACGCTTTGTGAATGGATCTGCGCTAGAGTCGTCCTCGACGCTATCTTTGCCACATCTATATCTCCTTTCTTAACGATTTCTCGTATAAGATGTCTTTTCCTTTAATGTGTTTTGTTTGACTCGTGGACTCTTGGTTCTCTTGAATTTGCAAGCGCCCCTAGCGAGATATTGCTAGACAAATTGAGAACACCATCCAAGTCCACTAAGAAGATCTAGAGCCTAATCGGTTCTTTCACTACTTCACAAGCAGCTACTTACCCGAGTCCCATGGTTGAGTCAGTGATGCATTTCTGCTTCACGCTCGTCCATTTGATGGCTACACTTCCCAAATGGAAACACACTAATCGAGGCGGATAATTTACGGAATCTATATCGATTGGAAATCCGAGTCAGGTGTGGCCGATGGGGATTGGAGTATCGATCGATAAATCAACATTCTATCCCGAGTTCTTTTCGGACACTTCGAATGTTTTTAAGCGTCAGATCAATGCGCTTTCCTGGATTACTTTGATATCTTGCTACCATGCCTACGGCAAAGCATATATCCGGTCTCGCATACGAAGATTGCATACATAAGGTTTCCTACAGCCGAAGCACAAGGAATGCCTTTCATGTCATCTATCTCCTTTTGCGTCTTAGGGGACATTTTCTTGGATAGATGGATTCCAAGTCTGAAAGGTACGAATCATTTCTTGGAATCTTGCATGCTGAATCGTTTTAAAACCAGTGTCAACGTATGAATACTTGCGATAACCCGATCATCCTTTTCTTGCGATCTCGAGTAATCTTGATCCCAAGGATGTGTATAAACTTTCCTAAGTCTTTCATATCAAATTGTTTTGAAATGCCATGCCCTTACGTCTGACCACACCTTCACATCGTTCCCGATGATCACAATGTCATCTACGTATAGTACTAAGAATACCAATGCAGTTCCGACACACTTTTTATACACACAACTTTCAAACTCGTTTTGATCAAACCCATAAGACTTTACAACATGATCAAAACTTTGGTTCCAAGCTCTGGATGCCTGTTTGAGTCCGTAAATGGACCTCTTGAGCTTATAAACTAGGTGTTCTTGGCCTGTTTCAATGAAACCTTGGTGTTGTTGCACATAGATCTCTTTATCAAGACTTAGTTAAGGAAAAGTCATCTTGACATCTATTTGCCGATTTCAAGGTCGAAGTCAAAGAATCGATAAGAGAATACGGATGGACTTAAGCATGGCTACAGGGAAAAAAAATTTCCTCATAATCGATCCCTTTCTTTCTGAGTATAACCTTTCGCCATTAGTCTTGCTTTAAAGGTTTCAACCTTCCCGTCCGATCCTCTTTTCCTCTTATATACCCACTTGCATCTAATGGGTTTGACCCCATTAAGTGGTTCGACTAGCTCCCACACTCTATTATGAAATATAGAACCCACTTCGACTTTCATTGTTGTTTGCCAAGAATCTGCGATCCTTATCTTGGAGTGCCTCGTCATATGTCCATGGGTGCGATTAGGGAATCAAGTCCGAGGACTCTCCTATTCCCATGAATCTCTCTAAGTTTGTCTAACAACCCTCCCACTATAACGAGGCTCGGCCAGAAAAACGTGTCGTTTGGTATATCATCTAATCTGATCGGCCTTTGAGGTTTGCCCTCTAAGCTCATTTAAGGTAATCTCACGGGTTTTCTTTGGTTCTATAGTTTTCTTCCAAAATCTAAAGTGGGTGCGGATGTCCACCTTTTGATCTTTGAACTATAGAACATTCACCTTTGTTCCCTCGGGGTATCCTACAAAACAACCTTAATTTCGATCGAGGATCCAATTTCTTTGGTTTCCTTGTCCAACACGTAGGTAGGACACCCCAAAGTTCTCATGTGTCTCATACTAGACTTGCGCTTGGGTCCACAATTCTTTGGGGTTACGGGAGGCCGATTTGGATAGCACCAAGTTCGAGAATGTAAGTCGTTGTTTTTCAAGGCATGACCCCGAGAACAACTCGGGAAGATCCGTATAACTCATCATTGATCTAACCATTTCAAAAAAGAATTATGTTGCTTCGCTCTGCAATCCCCGTTTTTTGTTGAGGGGTTAAAGGTGCGGTGGTGGGATACAATCCCTTCATCGGATAAGTAGTTCAAAAACTCATATTTGAGGTATTCGCCTCCACGATCAGATCATAGAGACTTGATATGTTTTTCCATATGATTCTCTGCTTAAGCCTTAAATTCTTTAGAATTTCTCAAAGGTCTCAGATTCATGCTTCATAAGGAAAATGTACCTTGAGTAATCATCAATAAATTACTCATAACCTCCTCTTGCTTTGGTTGACATTGAACTACGTACATCTATGTGAACCGATCTCTAACATTTCTTTAGCCCCATTCCCTTGGCTCCAAATGCCATCTTGGTCATATCACCCTCCAAACATGATTCGCAGGTTGGAATCGGTTCAACTTGGAGAAGCCCTAGTGAACCGTCTCTTACCAACCTTTGGATCCTCTTTGGATTTATATGACCCAATTTATAGATGCTAAAGAAGTGTCTCGTTCACGTCGATGAACGCTTTTCTTTTCTCGGAAAGCTTGAGTTGATGTGTTATAGGATACATTTAAGTGAGTGGTGTGCACAGTTAATTGTATAGAGATCATTCAACAACGTTCCATGACAGATAAATTTATCAAAAATAAAATTGGTAACAACTTTATTAAAAAGTAACCAAAATATCCATCATAAAAGTTTAGAAACTGAAAATGAATTCTTTCTAAAAAATCCGGAACGTAAAGAATATCTCAAAAATTAAAGCACTGTCTTCAAAAGACAGGTGCACTTCTCCCACTGCTTCAGCTGCCACTCTCATAGCATCGCCCAGTGTGATGAGGACCTCACTCCCACTAAGTTCTTCGGGTCCGCTTGAACCCTGTAATGTGAAACAAACATGATTAGTGGATCCCGTATCCACCACCCACAAAATGGGAGGCATACGCCGCTAAACAAGTTTCAACAACTAGTGCGTGAGAATTACCTTTCTTTCCATCCCTCTTAGGTCTGGAACAGGCTGACCTCCAATGTCCTTTCTCACCGCAGTTGAAGCACTTCCCCTTAGCTGGCTTGTTCACTCCACCACCCGTCTTCACCTTAACTTTGCCATTTGCAACACTTGAGTTCACTTGCTTGTTGCCTTTGTTCATTTTCTTGTTCTTACCACCCCTTGGTCTAGAAGAAGAAGAAGGTTCGTTTGCCACCAAGGCTTGGCTTTTCTGCCCCAATATCGCCTCTGCCGAGACTAAAGCTTGCAATAGATCAGGCATCGAGAACTTTTGATTATTCATCTGGTAGTTTAACCTGAATTGTTCAAAGCTTTTCGGCAGAGAATGGAGCACGAAATCGATTTGGGTCTCGATATCGTATTCAGCGCCAAGTACCTCAAGTTTATTAAGGTGAGCCATCATCTGGAGAACGTGTTCCCTTACGGGCGTTCCCTCCACCATTTTCATAGAGAGCAAGTCCCTCATGGTGATCTGACGAGCCACACGGTTCTGATGTTGAAACATCGCTTTAAGACTAGTCATGATTTCCGCAGCGGTCTCAACGTTCGGTGTTGGTGTTGCAACACATCTAACATAAAGCCAAGATGGTACACTTAGCCATTTCGTTAGACCGCTCCCGATCAAAGATACTCTTTCTTAACCGTTTTAGTGGACTCATCTGATGGTTTATCCGGTTTAAGTGTGGTCAGAACCCAGTTATGGCTTTGTGCAGTGAGGACAATAGTGAGTTTTCGATTCAATCAACAAAATTTTCTCCAAAGTGAGCAAATTGTCTTTTCAAAGATATTGAAGCGATTGGATTAAAAGGTTGTGACATGATGAACTGAAATAAACAATAATATGCATAAGCACAAATATATCACAAGGTTTGATCACATGCATCATATTAAAATCTCAAAAAATATGAACATGCATCGACCAACATCTCAAAAGCAGTTTAAATAAGCCACGTTGGGTGGGTCATTATTTAAACACATTCAAGCGGGTTACAAACAAAAAACGATTTACAAACCCTTAATATCCAGATTAATAGTTGGCTCCCACTTGACCAATATAAAATTGACGGGGACTTCGGAGAAATATATGCATATCAATTTTATACCTAAGTAATAACCATGATTAAATCTGAGGATTACTATTTCGCTTTGATCGAGCCTCGTTGGGGGGGGTCATCGCCGCCACTAGTAATAACCCACAATCATCCGTTTGGAATTCATTCATGTGAAACCTATCTTTTGGCCCGTCCTTGGGGAATTTCTCCAAAAGAATTCACAAATAAATAAATCATGGAGGTCAAAATTAATTCAATTTTATTATCGGGGAATAAAATTGTCAATTAATTATTTAAAACATACTTAGTAATTTGGAAGTTGAGATTTTTCAATTTGGCAACCCTCATGCAAACACATTTAAACAAATTAAATAAAGCATAAGATAAAGACAAATAAAATCAAGCAAAAGCGAGAAAAATAATCATATTGGGCACAAATTATCCAATTGTCATGGTTTGATTTTTCTTAGCTTGATCTTGAAGAAACACGTCTCGAATTTCTCCCACTCGTTTGTCTCGAAAAATACTTGTCTCGAACCGCCACGCCTGCAATTTCGCGCCCGGGATCTTGCGCCTTCAAGATCCGACGGCCGCTTTGCCTAGGACATCCTCGGCACCGCCCGGTGTTTTCTGCCACTTGATCTAAGACGCCTTGTCGATTGTCGTCAAAGCGTCTCGAGATCTCGCTAAGAAGCGACTTCCGCTCGCCCGCCCTCCTTCGCCCTCGACCTCGCCCCGCCCTCGTCTTCACCCGTCTCCTTCCCCGCGCCCCGTCCGTTCGGCTCGAGGAGCGCGCACCGCCCGTCTTGGCAACCTTCATCTCGGCCGTCGGCTCGCCTATTTCGGCCGCCTGCGCCCAGCGTGCCCATACAGCGCCCGCCGCCTTACGCTAGTTTCGATTTCATCCTTTAATTCTTACTCTTTTCGTTTCCGATCCGGTTACAATTTATTTACAAAAAATAAATAAACCTAGATCTAGACTAGTCTATTACATTGATCAAATCAAAACAAATCCTAGTCTACTCGTGGATTTTCTCACGAGGCAAAAACAAATCCGAGCGAATCGAATTAAAAACCACGTTTATATGCATGCAAAATAAAACATTAAAATACATGACAATTGGATACCGCAAAACCGATCTAACAGTTCTACTATCAATTTCAAATTTAATGTCCATTTAATTATATTACAATTTAAAAATTGAGTCCAAAAGCGGTGGCTCGATACGAGCTTGTTGGGGAATGATTCGCACAGATCTATTCGGGGTGAATATTTAAATACAAATTTAATTATTTAATTATTACTAGCATGAATTAATTCTATATTAATTCAAATAATAATTGCAACAACAAATCATGCATATAAAAAGCCACGTAAAAATCTCGCATCGCGGAATCTACGGGTTTACGTGAAGCGCACCTCTCGGGATAAAGTGGCTTTGGTCGGACGGACTAACCAAAAGGACTTCCAAGTATTCCCTTAGCTCTTGCTCGACAATCCGGTGGAAGGATACTCGCGAACAATTAACAAAAGGAAAAAAATAAACTTTGTTGCACCACTTATGTGGATTTGCTAATATTTCCAGCACATGGAATTGTACTTGTGAATGAACTAATCATCCCCTATTTATAGGAGGGAGGGTGAAAGAAATTTATGTGATTTTTCAATGTGGGAAAAAACTTTTCTTGGTCAACAAGAAATCTTGAATATATTCCTTATATTCTTTTTCCCATAATTAAAATATTCCACAAAAATCCCACCTCCTCTATTATGGACATTATTTTCGAAAATATTAAGTGTGCAAGAATCCAAGATTTGGATTTTCTTGAATTTATGAGATATTCTTGTATTTCAAGAAATACATATCTTCCATAATATATTTTCAAGAAAATCAAGAAAATCTTTCTTGCCCATAATATTCAAAAATTTCGAAATATTCATATAGATAATCAAGTAGGAGATTTCTTGAATTTAATGAGATAATCTTGTATTCCAAGAATACATATCTTCATTCCATAACAAAATTCAAAGAAAATCTTTCTCCTCTTTTATCCATAAATTTAAAAAAAATTAGAGGAAATATAAGCAACAATATTTATTTTATTTTAATCACCTTTTTAGGTTATTGGACTATATGTTGGGCTACTCGGGGGCCTTTAGGAGAATTAAGATTGGACCTTCTAATGGATCTTGAATATCTAATATTGAGCCACAATATAATTCAAGCCCATAAATATTAATTAATCCCACTACATAATTAATATCAAGACTATCCATCTTAACCCATATTACGATCAATATGGCTCCGGTCATTATTTCCGTGTTTAAGATTATCTAGCCCATTAATTAATTCAAGCCCTTTGAAATAGTTTTCCGTTAATTAATATCTTTTGTCCTTGGTCGAGAAGCGGTTCAACATTATTATCCATACAGGAAACTAATTCCACTTGCAAGATTTGGTATGATAAAACTTATGAACCTCCCGAGGGGGCAAATCAAGCAAGCGTCATTTGCACACGATTCTTCAGTATTAAATCTTAGCAATCACATGTGACCAATAATATTGCCCAAGATAAAAAGTATTGAATCTCTATCGATTCGCTACCCATGATAAGTCAAAGCAATAGTTACCAATCACGTGATCCTATTTAAGGGACGAAGGTTAAGAAACAACGAACCACCGAGGTCTAATTCTTCCTTGTTCGATTAGAAGAATTTATCCTCCTGTAGGTCCTATTCAAATGCATCGATCATGCACTAGTGTAATCTCTTGGTCAAGACAAACCAATCCCGAGGCCTTACACCTCAACCTTTCGCGATGGTTGTTCATTTCCATCTGGTCGTGAATGGCGTACTTTTTAGTTACAAGGGGGTTTGTTAATTTAATCTTACGTGATGCGGTATCACTAAATTAACTCTGATGTAACACGTCATTTAATTATTGAACAGTTATGCAGTAAATATATATAACATTCAATCATATTTAAAGCATCAGTGATAAATAATTTATTTCAGTAAATAAGTCTGAAAATTCAATTTTGATTATACAAAGTAAAAAACATATTTTTCAGTATAATCCCAACACTAGGGTGGGCTCTAGTTCACCCTAGCTCACTTTATATTGTAATTATTATATGCAAAAAATTTAAAATTAGCCCATCAGCTCATCCAAATTAATTATATCAGTCCACCCTAATTATAAATCCAATTAAAACTCATCAATATTCCTCCATTCCTGTAGAAATTTTAGCAAACAACTACATGTCCACCCACTTTTAATTATTGATCTTTTATTTTATCTAAAAAAATCAAACATTTTTACTTCAAAAAATTTATTTTCACCAAGAGCAGGGAATTAGAGTCTAAGAAAATTTGGGATTCTTTATTCTTGATTTTATTTTTTCAACACTCATCCTCAATTTTCAAGGCCGATCAAGTAATTTTTTTTATTCTTTTAATTTTTCTTATACAATATAGATATATACTCAATTGTTGATGAATTTTATGATTTGAAGTCTCTTCGAGTACAGTTCAATAAACATTGAAAATATTTTATTTTATTTAAAATTATTGGTCTAATTTTTTTTCTTTCTAGCCCACCCCGTTATAAATTCCTGGATCCGCCACTGTGTGCAATACACCATAATTATCACAATTTATTCAAAAATTCGCGGGCTGGACGCGTGCGGGATGGGCGCAGGGCGGGCCAGGGTTGTGGGTTGGTCGAACGTATATATATTTATAGAATGATATTTTTATCAAATATGTCTTGTAGTCTAGTGGTTCAGGTCTATTGATGTGTTAATACGTGAAATAAAAATTACATTATCATTCTCCATGTGTTACTGAATGAACAAGTAAGTGTTACTACATTGTTATATTGAAAAAACTTCATATCTTACGTAACACATATTAAAACATAACGTAACACATAAATGTTCATAAGGTAACACATTGTTGTTCATATGATAACACATGAGTATTTACTTAGTATTACGACGACATGTGTACAGTGTTACATAATACTAAAAAAACATGTGTTACTACATGAACAAAAAGTGTTACCCTATGAAGAAAAATGTGTTACCACATGAACAAAATCAGTAAAAGCGCGAAAAGAAATTTTCAGTCTAAAATTACATATTTAAAGAACAACTTGATGTGTTACTACATGAACAAAAGAGTGTTACCCTATGAACAAAATAGTGTTGCTACATGAAAAAAAAACCCAGTACAAACGCGAAAAAAAAAAACTTCAGTCCAAAATTACAGATTTAAAGAGCAGCGTGAGAAGAGTGCAGAAGGATCTGAAAGACTGCGTCACAAAATCGTGAGGAAAAAAAACGGAAGGACCTGTAAATTTGCGAGGATGAGAAAATTGAAGAAAGCAAGAAGAATATAGAAGAGAAAAAGAAAAGGAAGAACAAGAGAAGAAAAGGAAAAGCCTAGATATGCACTGCCATCAAAACCAATAGAGATTTGTTGCGTTTGTTGAGAAGCGAGGAAGAGGAAGAAGAAAAAATCTGACCGTGTTTATTGCTGAACGACGCGAAGAAGAAGAAAATCCATTAAACCCACCAACAATCTGCCCTAACACGATCCCGCTGCCTGACTCGTGCAAAAATTAAAAAAAAAAATATAAATAATTGCGCATATCACTTATATGCAATATTGCATATGAATTTTTGTCATCCTTAAAATATGTGTTATTTTCCAAATATAAAGCTTTCATTAAGACGAGAAGAGTATATTTTAAATTTTGAGAGTGAAAATAAAAATGAGTATTCCATAACAAATATATCATCATTAATTTTTTTTTTCCAAACTCACATTCTCTAATTTTAGCCCATATTTACTCTCTCCGGCATATCTTTTTTCATAGAGTGGGTCTCATGTGCACTCGGGTACACCATGTACTCATAGTGTATTTTAGAAGCGTGTAACTATATAAAATATAAACGTGCAACTATTTTAACAGAAGCATGCAACTATGTTCCCAAATTAACAGTTTCACTTTTATGTGTAAATAAGTTACACTTTTTAACATAATAAATTGCACGCTTTTAAAATGTACTATGAGTGCACGTTTTTTCATATAGAGTCCCTTCTCTTTTACCGTGTTAATTTTTTCTATCTTCCTCCCTCACTTTCTTTTCTCTTGCAGATAAGGGATAAAAGAGGATAAAAATGTCTAAAACATCTATTTATTAAAAACAAATTTACTAACCTAAAACTTAGCTATTTAAGATGAGACACACTTACATGAGACCGTCTCATGATGAGACGGGATATAAGCTGACATTGACGCTTTAACATTTTGGAAGGGGTGGGTGTGATTTGTGTTTCGTTGTACCCCGTCTAATGCATAAGACCATCTCATATGATTTTTTATCATTTAAGAATTGGAGAAAGTATTACATATAAAAAGTATAATACATACTCCCGTGTCCCATTTTTATTTAACAAATAGATTTTTTTTACTGTACTCTCTAAATATTTTAATATTATATCATATATTATTACTTTTTTCAAATTAAAATTAAAAATTTATATTTCAATTTAAATAAATATCATTATTTTACTATTTTATCTCATTAAAAAGTAATTTTATTATTTTTAATAATAATAGAATAATTTTTAATTTAAAATTCGAACAATTAATAAATATTCAAGCATAAACTGGAAGAAAAGAGTACAATATAACATGAAATAGTTATGTCTGATTGCTCGAAGACGAAAGCAGTCTCGAATAACAAAATATATTCAAAATTAAGATTAGCATACAAAAGACATTCCATAGGTAAAAGGTTCCCCCACGATTATTTCATTTTTGGGCACGATAATAAAATTACTTGAAATACATTTGTGATGATAACAATATTTTTCTCTTAACATAATTTAAATAAAAAGCTTTATTAAAACATAAAATGGCATACAGTACTGGTACGTACTGTTATAATACCCATTTCCATTTATTATTATTTTTTATATTCGAGGAAAATTGTTATTATTGCTTTTTGTCCTTGAGATTTCATTGATTAACTTTGTAGACCCCAATTTGATTTATTGGAATATAAAAATGATTTCAACAACCGATTATGAGTTTGACATTGAATAGCAATTAATTAATTAGCATTCATAATAGAACAGCGTGAGGTACGTATTTTTATTTAATTAATATTTCATTTTTTTAGCACATGTGAAGTGTTTTTTTTTTTTGATAACACGGTATCCGGCTCAAGGGTCTATTAATTCGGGGGATCAGAATCCACCGTCCACTAGAGAGAGGCCCCACTTCAAGTCATAACTAAACTCTGTATAGATTGACGCATCTCAAGAGTTGATACCATAACCCACCGTCCACTAGCGGGGGCCCCACTTCAAGTCAGAGCTAAGCTCTGTATGGACTGGTCCATCTTAAGAGTTGATCGCACCGAAGAGGATTCGAACCTGAGACCTAAAGAGGAGCATATTCCTAAGTCTGAAACTTACAAACACTAGGTCAACCCGTGTATTAAATGATGTTTATCTTTACTAAAATGTAGTTCCTACTCCCATAATTCAACATTTATTGTATATACGAGTTTTAATGTAAAAATTGTTGATTTATTAATATTAAAATAGATAAAAAAACTTTTTTACAAAATGAATGGTAAAATAAGATATGTGGTGTAAATTAAATAAAATATTTTTTTATTTTTTTAAGGGAAAAGATAAAATTATTTTTAGTAGGGGAAGATAATGACATCTGGTGTAACTTTGTGATATAGAAACTTTAAAGGAGATATTCTAAAATGATTGAGTTGTATTATTTTTATTTTAAAAAATATTCAATTAAATAACGGGATCTATTTTTTTTTCAATTAAACAAGAGATGAGAATAACATTCACTAATATAATTAAAATAAAATAAAAATAAAAACCCAAAATAAAATTGTGTTAAAAAATATGGAATGCCCAACTTAGGCATTGATTAGGTTTACGGGATAAACTTGTACTTTTTTTTTGAAACGAAGCTGTGATTTGTACTAGTGTCATAATTTTGTTGCTTATTTTCCCGAACTATTAATTTCCCAAAATAAACATCAATTTTTCAAAAGACATTAAAAAGTAAAGAAAAAGAAATGTGCACTATTTGGCTATCACAACACTATTGATCAAACATAATCCCAAAGTCTTAAGGTGGCCCACATGTAAAAATCAATTTATTATAATCTAATTAAGATTAATTGGAGTTTATTTTGATGAAAAATGGGCTCGTTCCTATCAATGTTTTCATAATCGAACCAGCGACCAAATCGGACTAGGCATCGGTTGGTGATTCAATCGATTGGACTGGTCGAACCGACGGTCCAACCGTTAAAATGACCTCTATCTATTTTTTAAAAATATTTTGTATAATAATATATTAAAAATAAAATAAATATACACTTATAAAACCTTAAAATGATAATTTATAAGTTTTATATTGAAAATAAACGTAATAAAATCATAGACAATCAACACAATTTAAAATACTAAAATTTAAAATAGGAATGATAGAAATTAAGATTGAGTTTTATGTTAATAAAAATTAAAAATCGGTTCAACCGGTTTTTCGGTTTTGGGTTTTCTCGGTTCTGTCGATTTTTTCGGTTCAACCATAAAAATAATTTTGAAGGGTAATTGGACTGGTTTTATGGTCAATTCCTCATTCAACCCGGTTCTGAAAACACTTAGTCCTATATTTAGTGTTAAATGATTTTTTTTTATTTTAAGTGGGTCTCATGTGCATTCAGGTGCACCGTGCACTCATAGTGCATTTTAGAACCATGCAACTATTATACTGAAAGATCCAACTTGTTTAAATTGAACCGTGTAATTATTTTTCCATATTAATAGTTACACGATTCAATATACACAAATTGCATTTTTTAATATAACAAGTTACATGATTCTAAAATATAATATCAGTGCACGGTGCACCTAAACGCATACAACATTTAACCTTTTGTTTTTGAGCTATAACACAGGAGTTCCAATTTATGGATTTTTATCATCTACTAGGGTTAACCCACTACAATGTTTAGGGCTTCAAAACTTGGTCCTTTCTATTGTAATAGGTTTAGTTTTTTCCTTCTTTAATAACTTTGTTTGTATGCGACGCCTTTTTTCGTTTTATCGAGCAATTTTACATTCTATCATTTGCCAGTTTCTAGTGCTCATTTTTTGAGTGATTTCTACCATGTATTTCATAGTGTATTTTAAATATTTATAATTTATTACATTTAAATTTGCGATGTACATTTTACTGAAACATGTATCAAATTCAAATATAATAAATTGAATTTTATTTAAAGTGAAGTTATAAAATTGTACGATGTAATTGATGCATACAAGACCTAAATCGTTCTTTATACTTCTTCTTTTATTATCTTTTGTTGTGGGACGAATTGAGTTTATATTTGATTCATATAAGAGCCAAAGTAATTGAATCCCTTTTATCCTTAGTACTCATATTTATAATTGGTTATCCACAAACCATTATTATTCATAATAAATTACTGAGATGAAATATTATTGTCAGAAAATAATAATTCCTTAAAAATGTAGTAATAAGTATCATTATAATATAATACAAATAGAATAATTTTTAAAAAAATCAATTGTAAAAATGCTACGCTATATAATTAACACTCTTATTTTTCAATTAAAATATTTAATACTTTTAATTAAAATTATTCAGTGAAAACAACTAACACATTTAAAAATGATTGGTCTCTCGTGCAATAAGTACACCGTATATAACTTAAGTTTATTTTTAAAACGTTCAATTTTTTTACGTTGAAACGTTTAAAAAATACACTTAAATTATATAATGCACATAATACACACAAAACTTTAGTTTTTAAAAGTAGGGTTAATTCCATATAAATACACGACATTTTGGCTCAGTATCAATTTAATCACTTCTTTTAATATTTTTGTAAAAAATCCCAACCTTTTTATGATGCTTCAATTTGATACACATTTTTTTAAATTATGACAGACCATTGATGACGTGTCTTGCCGGAGGCGTTATGTTTATACATTATATAATGTGGGATGTCATAATGAATGCCACATACTCATATTTGTCCAGATCATAATAATAAATATTCAAAAAGGAAAAAAAACTCTAAAAATGTAAATTAATAGAAACAAAACTAAAATAAAATGAAACAAAAATAGTAAGAAAAATAAAATCTAAACAATTATTTATGGACCTAAAAAACATTTCTTAAATAAAAAAATCCCTTCCAGCACTGCTTCGTCACAAGGAGCGGTCTCTCCTTCTCTATCAACAATCTCACCCGCTTTACCATCCTGTATCGTGAAATTTTCCAGCAACAAATATGCGCACATAAGCGGAGACATGATATATGCAATCAGGAACAAATTGAGGAAGATGAGATGATTGAACTTTTCTTTTGTTTGATTTTTACTTCTTACTTTATTTTATTTGGATTTTAAAATTATTTTATAATGTTACTTTTATTTTTCGAATTTTTTTTTAAATAAAATTATTTTGACATTTTTTTTTATCTTACTTCCAATATGTCATAGAACATGGTAAAAGACACAAGATTTGGTGAGACACGTCATCAGTGGTCGAGTGTATTTCAAAATCGTGTATTAAATTGAAACAATATAAAAGGTTGGGATTTTTCATAAAAATATGAAAAGTTGTGATTAAATTGAAACTGGACCTAAAGGTCATGTATTTATATGAAATTAACCCTTAAAAGTATATCTGACTTCCACAATGCAGGTAACGCATACAAATAATACTACATGTTATGTTCCATGAAGTATTCATGCTAATATCATCATATTCATTCACTAGTATTATTACTCTTATAAATTAATATTATAATAATTATATATACATAAATATTATAGTATTAATTTATAAATATAATATTATCAATTAATAATAAATGTTATGATATTAATTTATAAACATAATAGTATCATCTATCTCTTACTGTAAATCAGTTGTATTCTAATAAATAAAATGAAAAACAATTATATCAGAGTCTCATGTTATTAACACAAATTAATATTCTCTCTTTCTAAAATATTAAAATGTCATAACCAAATTATATCTCGTCGTCACGGGACCGATCTTAATACCTCAAAAGAAACATAATTTGAGGCTGAAATAGAAATGGGTTGGTTGCGCAAGTTGCAGTAGATAAGCCATAAATATGCCCTTCCACCTTACTTTTATTTACATTGCATTATTATTCTATTCATTCATCTATCTATCTGCTTCTCCATAATCATATCTCTCTACAATTTTTTGTTAAAAATAAAGATAATTTTTCCATATTTTGTCGACCCCCACCACTCCTAAAAATGCAACTCCTCTGACTTCCTTTTTCCAACACTCTGCAAACCCAACTTCCTTTTTTTTCTCTCTCTTCCACCATATACATACAACTCCTGTATCTACACCCTCTCTCTCTCTATAGAGTTTCTGGGTTTTCTGTTTTGCCCTTTTTTCATATATCTATATACATATTCTGTAATCTGTAGTACAAATTCTCTCTCTCTCTCTCTCTACAGTTTCATCTTCTTCATGTGACTTTACCTCTGTCACGAAAAAAATATCTGCAACTGTGAGCGGTTACACAAATACACAAGTGAATTTTTAATTTCTTCCACGCACCGGAGTGTGAAATGTTGGATCTGAATGTTGACGCCGTTTTCTCGGTAGACTCGAATTCCTGCGACGACGACGCCGACCTCCGCAACGCCGCCGCGGATTCCGTGGCTTCAACCACCACATCCACCACCAACAATGCCGCCGCCGATGAGCCCGACTGCAACAGCTTCGCTGCCAAAAACGCCGTCTCCACCCTCAATTTCTCAATCCTCGACAAGAGCGTGATCGAGATCGACGACGACACGAGCAATGACGTCACCTACATCAGAAACGAGCTGCAGCTTTTCCCGACGGGCGCTTCTCCGACTCCGTCGATGGCTAGGGCTAAATATTGGCTGAATTTATCGGCGCCGGAGGTTCCGACCGGCGTGGCTGTAGAATTGGGGATTTGCAAGGCGGAGACACCGGCGACGGTGCCGCAACCTCAGGTGAAGAAGAGCAGGCGTGGGCCCCGCTCTCGGAGCTCCCAGTATCGAGGGGTTACCTTCTACCGTAGAACCGGAAGATGGGAATCACATATCTGGTTCGTTATACACACATACACGCACTCATACATGGTGTAATTTGAGTTTTATTTCTTCTATATGTTGCATGGACCTCTGTGTTGTCAGCGGATGATTTTATGGCGAGACATCGTGTTGTTATTTCCGAATTTCTATCAGAATTATTCAGCATAGCATCTATAAATTTGGAAAATATGGTTAGTGATTTGCTGTGAAAAATTTTGAGGCTGACATTGACATATGATTTTTTGCATTATTAGGATTTTCTTGTGGAAGCATGAGTATTGAATTTGTAGATTGGAGAATTGATTAGATGAATTTGAATTGTACTTTATGTATTGTGGATTGTGGTAACTCTGGTATTGTGATGTTAATTGGAACTTGATATTTGTTTGCAGGGATTGTGGTAAACAAGTCTATTTGGGTGAGAACTCTAGCTATTTGCCTTTTTTTCATCTCTCGTTTTTTTCATCATCTATGATAATTTATTAATATGTACTTCATAGAAGTTTTACTCGGTTCCATAATATTATTGTTAATTTTAGGTATCTTATAATTTGTTTTGGGTTCTTTCAGGAGGATTTGACACTGCTCATGCTGCAGCTAGGTGAGAATTTTTACTTTCAGTATAAATTTTGTGCATTTTTGGACGAAATTCTTACTAATGTTAGGCATCTGAGTAATTTATTTTACTGAGTCCGATTATTCTGTTTGATCAGGGCATATGATCGTGCTGCAATCAAGTTTCGCGGGGTTGATGCTGACATCAATTTCACAATCATTGATTACGACGAGGACATGAAACAGGTTTAGTTTAGAGCTATATCTTATTGCCAATATATTTTGTAATTCAGCAAGTCTTATGCAGTTGATAATTTGCAGATGAAGAATTTGACAAAAGAAGAGTTTGTTCACATTCTTAGACGCCAAAGCACTGGGTTCTCCCGAGGAAGCTCAAAGTACAGAGGAGTTACCCTGCACAAATGTGGTCGTTGGGAAGCAAGAATGGGCCAATTCCTTGGGAAAAAGTAAGAATATCTGTTGAATTCTTTTTGGATCATTTAATTTACTTCAGTAATTTAATTGGTGACATGGAATGTATCTGTTTTCATCTGATCGTGAATGATCTATGGTTCTGATTTTGGAACACAAGTTTAGGATAGTCGATTGGATGAAAAGAGGAACACCCTTTATCGATAAGATTATAATGGTGTATTGCAGGTATATGTATCTTGGGTTATTCGACAACGAAGTAGAGGCTGCAAGGTCCATGTGATCATGAATTCATACTGCATATAAGACTAATTAGTACTACACTAAGACCAATACTCTTTGATTACTTCTCATGAAAAGCGTCCATTTCCTTTCTTGATTAGGGCTTATGATAAAGCAGCCATCAAATGTAACGGGAGAGAAGCTGTCACAAACTTCGAGCCTACTACCTATGATAGGGAGATGAATCTTAGTTCCACAGATGGAGGTATATGAACAATTCATTTTTTGCTGGTTTGATCTTGGCTCTTTTATTTGTTTTGTAAATCATCATCTTATCCTCATCATGCCTAACAACTGACTTGGTATCTTTTGATGTATGGATTCATGAATGCAGGTAGTGGTAGCAATCTTGATCTCAACCTTGGAATGTCTTTATCTTCAGAGAGTCCACAGGTGAACGACACCACCAAAAACTTGCACTATCCTCATCCATCCAGTGAATTGCCTGATGGGAAGAGATTGAAGGTAACCCTTTAATCATTTAATTGATATGTAATGGTTCTGGTTGGCTGAAAAGCAAATGAATGTCTCCTTCAATGCTAGATCAATTTTTCACCCTATTTTCACAGCGAAGTATTATGGATGTTATATGTTGGTCTTTTACTTTTTACAATATTGATCTAGGTAGTAGATCCAACCTCATGAAAATTGATATCCTTGCGCAATTTGATAGGTCGAACCGACCTATGGTTCTCCTCAACAACTCATGATGTCAGCCAAGTGCCCTCCCATGTGGGCTGGCATATATTCTGGTTTTGGCCCAAATAATAAGGTGAATGTCTGTTCCACACTTTGAGGTATTGCTGGTAGAGAATGACCATTCGTCAAGGTTTAGGCCAGTGAAGCAGTGGTGTGCACAGGCTCAATGAATTACTGTCTTTAAACTTGCAATATCCCCAATACACATGCTTTCTTACGGAAAAACGATCCTCCTGCTTATAATACTACCACACCATTGTTTCTTTGCTCTTATTTTTCCAGTGAACCGTTTTCTTCTAAGCCAATACTTCTATGTACCAATTGCACTAGACAATGCAAGTGCATTTTTAAATAGTATTTATTGTTTTACTAAAAGGTGTTAGCTGGTCAGCATAAGTTGTTTTCATTGAACAATATTAGTTTGCACAGTACTACTTGACCCAAGTGTTACTCTTTCTTCTTTAGGTGGGGGTCTCCATGTTTCGTTTTGACGTAAATTTTGAATTCGATAAATTTCATGATACAGATTAATGTCATATCTGGAATAAAAGATGTGTCCTTGTAAATTTGTAGGTAATAACAATTCGATTATTTGATCAACAGGAAATAGCCACAAGGATGAGTGGTGAAGCTGTTCCTTTGGCTGGATTCCCAAACTGGCCATGGAAAATGGCAAGCCATGGTGTGGTCGCCCCTGTGCCAATTTTCTCTTCTTCGTCTGCAGCATCATCAGGATTCTCTTCCGCTACCTTGCCATACTTAAATCCCCTCGTACCGTTGACATCTAGGGCACAATTTCCGGCCACAGCTTTCCATAGCTTGCAGTGAAACTTATATTTTATGCTGTTCATTATTTGGCTTATATTAATAAGCCTTGCCTTTAAATCAAAAGATTCTTCTCATCAGCTATACATATAATATGAATAACAGATTTTGACCAAGTTGTATAGATTGGTACATTGCTATTGGAATTGTGTAGATTCTGGCATGTAAAAAGAATTGGATGATTACTGCTGTTCATAATCTGTCGTGAATTCTTATGCGAGTCTTAAGAGCTATATATGAAAGTGAAGTGAAGATGTTGTTAGCATCATCTTGGAGATCTCTACAATTTACAGACAAGAAGCAGAACCTATGGAATCTTGGGGACATAAAATAGTGTGATTTGAGAAGCATATAAGCATGACCTCATGCAGTTCAATTTGAAGGTTTCTAGCAAAAACTGTTTATAAAGCATGCAAGACTCCTTTGCTAGATGGGATAGCTTAGCAATTGATACAATGTTCGATTTCTCAATGGATAAATAATCAAACCACTTGCTGCTGTTGTTAAATATAAGCACGAATCTTGAATTATCACGCAATGATTTGAAAGAATAGACTCTAGTGTTCTCTCTTTTGGATCCAAGTAACCTTAGATGCAGTTTCTGATAACATGATTCAGCTGGGTAGCTACTGAAGATATCATGGGGTCGACTGCACGAGAAAATGGAGGAGTCAAGTTTGTGATAATAAAGAGGGAAATACTCTAGAAAATAACAAAGAAGAGATTTAGATAATATCTCGAACCAAGAAACGCCTCTTGTAGCTCTCAACATGCTCCTTTGGGTCTCGACGAGTCTGTGTGTATCCCTCAACCTTGTTCATCTCCTGAGAGAGAGAGAGAGACCAGCAATGTGAGTGTGAGAGAGAGAGAGAGAGAGAGAGAGAGAGAAGGTAATCACTAACACTGGTGTACCTTAATCCATAACGCAAGTTTCTGCCTGCCTTCTGTGATGTCAAAATTCTTCACTTCACAGAAGAATGGCTGTATTCTTTCAATGAAGGGAATATAAGCGATGTCCACCTGAAATACATCATCACAATCCAATTATTTGAAATCAACAATATGCTAGAACATTGATGAATCTTTTTGCACCTTTTTACAGTATTGCTATCACCATTAGTAAAAACCGGTTAAATGTATCATGGCTTTTCACTCACCAAACTGAACTGCCCAAGAAAAAACGGCCCATCATCGAATTTGGACAGAGCAATTTCAATGTCATCAAAAGCAGCACCTTCATAAATCACCACTTAAGTTACATCTTTCGATCAATAAAAAACTCTTTATGTTAATTTCATATTAATTCACGACCTTTAACCCCAATATCAATTTAATCGCGACCTTCTACATTTTTGTGTAAATTCACCACCTCTTTAGTTGTTTGAATTTGGTACACTTTCAAATTATGACATGATTTTTTGGCCACACGCCCAACACTTCTCTTTCCCTCTTTGAGACAATTTCATCCATGTAGAGATATCTCTTGTTAAAGCACTAAAGAGCACCCTCATGCATCGAAAAAATTGTGCAGAAAAATGCGAACTGTGTACCAAATTGAAACAACTGAAAAGATGGTGAATTTATACAAAAATGTAGAAAGTCGTGATTAAATTGAGAATGGGGGTAAAGGTCGTGAATTAATATGAAAATTAACCTAAAAAATTTCTATTGAAAAACATACCAGTGTCATCCGTACGGTTTGCTTTCAAAGAAGTAATTACAGCTTTATAGAAGGAGCCTACAGAAGACAGCAACTCCTCTCCAAACACTCTCTTGATAGGGTCCTATAATCATTCGACACTTCTCAGAAAACCAGTTAGCAAAGTCCTAGAATAAGATATTAACTTCAAGAATCACATATATTCTTACATCAGGAAAAAGCAAAGGCCCTTCAAAGTTTCCATCAAGATATCGAATCAAATCAAGACTCTCACCCTTAACTTCATTATTGTACTCTAGTGCTGGCACCTAGAAAGAAAAGGGTATTCAATAAGATCACCTTCCAAAGTGAAGCAGTAAGTTTGAAATTAAAAAACAAACTGTATTCAGCCTTAAATAGCTTAATCCACATAATTCTTACCTTATTTGCAGGGTACACTTTTTCCTTATACCAAGATGGTCTGTTCTTGAGATCAATGGGTACTAGTTTTATAGTTTCTTGCAGTCCCTAACAACAAAACAAAGCCCACTCATAACCTTGAAAACCTCGAACAACATTATTATAATCATATGTTACAAATCAAGTATGAATTCTTAAGCCAAATGAGAAATGGAAATCATCCAAACAACCTTACAGTTCCTTGTAATCCACACACGTTGAGCATACGGGCAATTATATGATATATATAACCTAAAATCAAGAAACTGAATCAGAACAGAATTAAGATAGAAATGCAAAATACAAAGTAAATAAATTACTAGTATTAAATTGATTACTTGGGTTTTCCATCAAATATTGCAGGTGGGTCTGAAGAGGAATCGAGAACTGGTGGGAGAACTTCTTTCACAATTCTGACACCAAATTTAACGCCAAGAAAAATTACACAAATACAGAAGTAAAGTTTATATATTTACTATTTTTTTCGGTAAAATTCTTCAACAAAGACATTAAAGGGAAAAATAGAAGGGAAAAGAATAATACCTAAAAGACATAGCTGATTCTTGTGTAACATTTTTACTGGTTGCAGCAAAAATGTGGTGCTTCTTCCTTGGAAAATTCAGTGTTTTGTTGAATGCTAAATTGGGGCAGAAGTTAGGAGAATTAAGTTTGTTGTAATTGTAATGGATAATAGTATGATAATAAGTTATGTTGAAGGTGGCCATTTCTTGATTTCTTGGATGTTTACAGTTCGTTCTAGATTCGGCTTTAACCCGGTTGGTGACGCCTTCCGGGTTTATGATTGTCTTTCGGATACCCTATTCTATTTTATGTAGGTGTTTTATAATTGAGTCACACTCAGACTCTCTTATTTAGCCTCATTTAATTTGGATGAACTATGCACTCTAAATCCTAACTTTTAAACAATGAACCCTAAATCATATATGAATCCTTCGGGTCGGGTGAACCATGAACCACTTGGACCGAGTGAACCATGAACCACTCGGGCCGGGTTTGGATCCGGGTCGACCAAAAAAATAACCTAACACTGAAATTAAAGTTAAAAAAAAATTGAAATTGAAAATAACAAAAAAAAACTAAAACTGAAAAAAATAAGAAAAATAACTCTTAAAGTTAAATTGCACCAAATTGATTTGGTGCAAATGGTGCACAAGAGAATTTGTCTTTATAATTACCACAAATCCCAGTTTTAAAACGCAAATCCACACTTGTATTATGAAATTAATATTATTATATTTATAAATTGATACTATTATTTTTATAAATTGATATAATTACATTTAATATTATGCTCAGTTTACAAGTGTAATGGTATAATTAATAATTATAATGATACTAATTTATACGTGTAATGGTATATATTTCATATCATTAATAACTAAAAATAAAATTGAAATTACCTAATACTTCCTGCACCCAAGTAAAAGTTTCACATAGCTTTTGAGTATTGATAGGAACTCAAGCATGAAGCCCTAACTCCACTTAGAATTTAGCTCAATATTCAGGGTGGAGTATTAACTCTCACTTAAGTACTTATTCACAATATCAAAAGGATCCGATATGAGATCGTAACAATCGATCTCCCTTGAAAATGAGACGTCCATGGACGGCTCTCACTCTGGGAACCTTCAGCGACCTAGACACCCCCGTACAGCTTGGTTCCTGGTGTCGGGCGACCCTTTTCGCAGGTAGCCCTTTTCCGCACAGCTTGGTTCCCTATGTCTAGTGGCCCTTTCCTCGAGTATCCCTTTTCCGTACCACATCCGAAATTCGGCAGGTCTGATCAATTGATAGAAACTCAAGCATGGAAGCCCTAACTCTACCCAAAAATTAGCTCAATAATGGAGGATTAACTCTCATTTAAGTACCCATCCATAATTTCTAGTAAATTCGATATGGGATCGTAATAGGTACATAGATTCAAAAAAATTGAATAGAGTAATAAATTCAAATTTAAATTGAATTTTTTTTTTTTAGTAATTTTATAATTACATCTTTTGTCTTTCAATATTTCTTCCTTCCAAAGTCTTTTTCATTCCCAACATTTTCTCTACAATTAAATTGATATAATTTTTTTTTTTTTAATTTCGGTGTCATGTTCGTTGCTCCATTTGATCTACTTTATATTTTACCATACTTATTTTACACATAAATTATTAATATTTCTTGCCCCCCGCCACCTCGTGATACAGTCTTAGTTCTGCCTTTGAACGTAAGGATAAATATCTTGAAGAATTTATCAAAAATAAAAAACTTTATTTGAGGAGCAAATCACCTGTGAAATTTGTTCATCGTGAAACTAATTCCATTTTCACATACCTCTGATCCTTTAGTTATTATTATTAATATCTTCTTACAATGTAAGTTATAAAGTTTTGTTATCACTACTAATACCCCTCGAACTAGTCAGACTTGACTTGTATATTCATATGCATAATGGTTAATGTGCTGGAAAATTGGAAGACAGCGTGGGGCAAAACGAAAAGAAAAAAGGTAATGCACCACCAATTTTAAATATTAAGTGGCATGTTTTAAAAATGCACTTGAATTGCACGGTCCACCTGGTTAAACCCTTAATTAATAGCTTTATTATATTTCAGATTTTGTAACTGTAAGCTCCAGTATGAGAAAATAACTAAACCATGTTACTTCAACTACCAATAGTCTCTGCACGAACAATCCCCATTTTGGAAATGATGGAATCGCTTCGTATCTCTTAAGGCGATTCCTATATCAATCACCTTAGATACAAACTTAAATGCAGCATGGCAATCATCGCATAATCTGATGTTTTTCTTTATCAAAATAGTGGCACCACTAGGGATGTTTTGAACTGCAAATGCTAGAGCTAGTTTTTCACTGTGACATTGTAACCTCTCTTCTTTCTCCTCCTCGTCCACGGACCAAAGCACATCCCTCGTATTGGAGACGTACCCAATTTTCGTAATGCCACACCTAAGTTTTTCCCACATTACACGAATCTCCTTTCTTTGTGGGTGCGTATCATCATTTGCCTGAAACACGTGGACAGCATCCCCGATCTCCACCCAACTACAAGCGGGCTCCTTCTGAAGCCCACCTATACGCATCGTCTTCCTCACTCTTGCAGCATCGCTCAATCTACCAGCAGAGGCGTAGATGTTCGAGAGCATGATGTGGGCCCCGAATCTTGCAGTTCAAAATCGCTCAATCTATCGTTCTACCAAGCAAGGCTCTCCAAACATTTGGCGTTTGGATGTTATGAGAGCAAGATGTGGGCCCTTGAATTATTCTGGCTCTAATTCATAATCCCGCATCATCTTTTAGTAATACAACCCTTCTTCCAAGAGCCCACCCTGCAAGCCTTCTACAGGAAAAAGCAAAGGCTTAAATCCCAAACATTTCTTCAAAGATACCCAAGGCCTTTGGATTCTCATTAAGCATTATGAATCCTTATCCAATAATCGAGAAAAGTTGCTCCCTGCCTTACTATACATATCAAGAAGATCGCCAACAAATACACGCTGCACCCCAAATTGATCTTGCATAATGTTTCGAAAGCTCCACGTCTTGTGGAACGAGTCAGTTCAAAGCTCCCCCTTTTCATCTCCAAGAATAGCTTAATGTTCTTCTCCTTTCCTTGCATACCCTGCAATCAAAGCGTTCCAAGAAACGTCGTTCTTCCTCTCCAGCCCATCAAACACGGCCTTTGCATCGTTCATCCTATTACGCCTAGTGTACATATCCAACAAAGCACTCCCAACATACACATTGTTCTCACAACCGCACTTTACGCAAGTCCCATGAATCCCACCACCCATTGCATCGCTTCGCATACCAGCAGCCGATTTCAGAGCACTCATGAAGGTGCATCGATTCGGCCGTAAGCCCATCTTCCCCATATCTAAATACAACCTCAACGCCTCCTCGAAGTCATTACTCCGCGAATACCGACTGATCAAAACAGAGTAGGAAACGCTATCCCTGTCAGACATTTTATCAAACACTTTGCGCGCAATCTCCATATCCCCGCATTTCGCATACATGTTCATAACAGCGTTTTGTAGATAAGCGTAATGCTGGAATCTCGAAGCTAGGAAATGTGAATGAACTATCTTCCCCTCTTTGAGATTGCAGCTATCCGCACACTTCTTGAAGAGCTCCAGATACAATCTAGCGTCGTGTCGATCTGCGGCACAATCGATGCAGTCGAGAATAAAAGGATTTCCATTGGGAGTAAAATCATTTACTTGAATTACACCGGAAAATTGATCCAAATTTTTAGTCCATTCGTGTTGAATCGAAGCTAATGTGGAGAGGGAATTGCGAGGAAAAAGTGAGAGAAAAGATTTGAGGTGCCGGAAATGGTAGATGGGTGGAAAATTGAAGTGGGATTGCATCGTTTCATCTCATGTTATGAATCGAGCTGAGTTCTTCAATCCGTACAACCAAAATGCGTGTGCCTTTCTTCATCAACTTCTCCGATGAACAGGTACATTTCTCTTTAATGAAAATACGAACTTTGAACCATTATTGGGAAAATGTAAAATAAGCTAAACTTATCCACCATATCAAATTGGTTCATGATTTATTTAAACCATTATTGGGAAAATGTAAAATAAGCTAAACTTATCCACCATATCAAATTGGTTCATGATTTATTTATTTTTTTTTCAATTTATCTTGGGTCTCATACCATCATACAGATGTATCTTAATTATAAGTGTATATATATATATAAGTTGTGGCAAGACTCAGTAGGTAATACTGCATTTCATCAACTTCTCCGATGAACAGGTACATTTCTCTTTAATGAAAATACGAACTTTGAACCATTATTGGGAAAATGTAAAATAAGCTAAACTTATCCACCATATCAAATTGGTTCATGATTTATTTAAACCATTATTGGGAAAATGTAAAATAAGCTAAACTTATCCACCATATCAAATTGGTTCATGATTTATTTATGTTATATATAATTTTTTCGTGTAACTAACAAAATAGAAATATGCAACTTTCCAAATTGAAGCATGCAACTATTTTCTCATATTAATATTATAGTAAATGCATTTAGCATAATAAGTTTGCACTTTTTAAAATCTTATTTATGAATAAGTCTTGCGGTCCCAATGCATACAAGACCTAGCACTTTTTTCAATCTAGACCCTTTTTCTTTTTAACTTTGGATTAAATGAATCATTAACTTTTTATTTTAATTTTTTAGCACAACCCTTAATATTTTGAAAACATGTAAGTCCTTTTTCTCAATCCTTAATATAAATTGGTTTTAGTTTTTGAGGAAATGATATTTTCAATATTTCATGCATATGATATTGTTTAAGAAATAATCTTTGGGTGCTTCACATGTCAAAAATTAAAATAATAGTTTTTTAAGTAAGAATAAATTAAAATTAAAGGAGTTTACTTGATTTTGGAGGAAGAGTTTAAGAGCTCAGGGTCGCGCCTTCCTTGAGGCGAACGAGTTGATCAACTCAGTCCCAAAATTTTTCTGATATTTTAGAGGATCATAAATATATATATATATATATATATATATATTATAAAATATTCTATAATTTATTTGAGTAAAATTAATTATGTGGATGATGAGTTGGCATGACACCTGATTAATCTGATTCCATAAAAAATCAGATAGTTGGTTCTATATCACAACTATATATATATATATATATTATAGATTATATAAAATGATACTAGAAGTAGATATAATAACCGTTACAGTGCCCAAATATATGCGGCTTGTGTTATGTGTAACTTTTTTATTTGTGTTGATCAATATTAAATGGTATTTTGTTTTAAATTTTAAAATAATTTTTCAATGTCATATCTCCTAAATATATGTATGGGTATTAAATGAGGAAAAAAAAGTAAGAATTGAAGATTCAACGCTGATGATATCAATAATTATTTTAGTTCTAATAAACAAGTCGTTGTAGAGAAAAATAATGAGGTTGAGAATCTTTTGGATATAGGAAAAAGTGAAAAATTGGAATGGAAATAATTAAAATGTTTTTGAAGAAGTGGCTAAAATGGTAAAACAAGTTGTATTTAAGTAATTATTTTGAAAATATTCATCATGTTAGTTTAAATATGAAAGTGTGTTTTTTAGTATTGCACAATATATAATGACCAATTATTTATAAATTTATAGAATTATTCTATTTATATAATGTCATTTAAAAAATATTATTACTTCATATCTTTTATCTTCTACTTTTTAAATATAATTTATAAATATGAAACATGCACGTGCGAACAGTGCATGGAACGTCAATGTAAAAACCATGCACAAAATATGTATGAAATGTGCACGTAAAGATCTTGCACAAAATTTGCACGGTATGTGTGCGTACAACAGATCGTGCACGACATGTGCAAATATCATTCGTACTATACATACTTGTGCATGAAATGTGCAAATATCATTCATACTCTACCTACTTAAACACCCATGCACAATCATTATATGCATGTGAAAATATTAATAAAAATATGCAACACACATTATGTTATATATTAAAAGGACCCAATTTTATAGTCGACTTAGGCTCTATAATTCATAAGATCGGCCCTGGTCGACATTGTTTGTGTGACAATTAAGGTTAGAATATATTCTTGTGTTTTGTTAGCTTTATAAGTAGATGAACATGATGAGATCAGAATCATCACATACAAACCAAAATTTTAGAAAAAAAAAAAAAAAAAAATGAGTTTCAGCTCCATTGAAAGAGAGAAAGATGGGTGTTGACAATGAAGAAGATGCACATTGTCAACATTGAGTCTCACACTCAATGTTGTTGAGTATGAAGAGTATCAAATTATTCCAAAGAAGAGAAGCCTGAGGCTTATGCCCCTCAAAAGATGAGGCTGGGTTAGACCATACCACCACAAAAACCATCATCATATCCAAAATGTGAATGCATCGGAGGTGGTACAGAGGTTGATTTAAATGGAGAAGATGATTTGGGAAAGCTATGATCATTACATGGATTATGACATGGAAACATTGGGGTGGATATTGGTAATTGATGGCCTGTATCTCCTCCAATACTTGAAGGGTTATCAATAATTTGGAGGGAAGAACGTTCAAGAAGCAGGGGATGTTTTCATGGTGGAGAACCAACTCCGTACATTTGTTCTCAAGAAAATACTCTGCTCAACACCCAATGCAGAGGAGTTCGAGACTGAGATTGTGGAGGAAGAGAAGGAGAAGGAGATTGAAATCGCAAGGTTCTTGCAGGATCAACCCCCTTTTCCATGCCTACCAACTGCAACAATGGGAGGAGTCCACTTGCTAGGCACCCTGCATTCCTCCATTGTGCATTATAAGAAAGATCAGGACGACTATACATTTGGCATTTGACATTCTCATATATTTTAATTACAAATTTTAATGACTAACAAGACTTTTTTCTATTTCTAATAAACAACTAACACTACACTATATTGAGGGAAGGGGTAGAGAAATGCGAGGGATAATTGGTGATCATGCTTGAACGTGGGCTTTTTTTAAAAAAAATATATTAAAAACAAATTGAAGACATTAGTCAATAACTAAGTAAGACATAATTTAGGGATAAAGAAAATATAAATTAAATAAGTATTTTATACATGTATAATAAAAAATTCAAATTAAAAAATATATGGAATGAAATTTGTACTTAATTTCAGTTACTTGTGTTTCTTGATTAGAGTAATTATAGCAGCGATAATTACGATGCAGTTAGACATAAATTAAGATTTGAGTGTATCAAATTAAATGGGCCTCCTCATTTTAAATTAGTTGGGTCAGAACGACGTCGTCCCATTTTAAACTATTGGTTCATAAGAACGTCGTTTGGTCGGTTGGTGAAAGAAGAAAACAAAACACAAAACTGAAAAAGCAATTTTAGGAGAGTCAAAGTGTGATTCTTCCTTCTTCTTCTTTCTTTCTCACCCCACCTCACCTGATGAAGGAGTTATAACAGGGGTGAGAAAAAGATGACATTCCTCCGTGTACAAAACTGAACATTCTCTCATTAAAAGAACATTTCCTCCCCTTTATCCTTGATCAAACAAACCAGTCGACAACAAGGCCGAACCTTTCTTGAGGTGAACGAGTCGATCGACGCAGGCCCAAAATTTTCTTGATATTTTAGGGGCTCATAATTATATATATAACATATATTATATAAAATGATATTAGAAGTAGATATAATAATCGTTACAGTGCCCAAACGGATGCGGCCTGTGTTATGTGTAACTTTTTTATTTGTGTTGATCAATAGTAAATGGTTTTTAGTTTTAAATTTTAAAATAATTATTCAGTGTCATATCTCCTAAATATATGTCTGGTAATTAAATGAGAAAAAAAAAGTAAGAATTGAAGATTCAACGATGATGATATCAATAATTATTTTAGTTCTAATAAACATGTCGTTGTAGAGAAAAATAATGAGGCTGGAATCTTTTGGATATAGGAAAAAGTGAAAAATTGGAATGAAATAACTAACATGTTTTTAAAGACGTGGCTAAAACGGTAAAACAAGTTGTATTTAAGTAATTATTTTGAAAATGTTCATCATATTAGTTTAAATATGAAAGTGTGTTTTTTTAGTATTGCACAATATATAATGGCCAATTATTTATAGATTTATAGAATTATTGTCTATTTATATAATGTCATTTAAAATATATTATTACTTAATACTCCCTCCGTCCCAGATCAGTTTTTACAGTTGACTTTTACACGCGTTTTTGCGAGCGAGTTTTCCTCATCTATTATTCCACTCCTTAAAAGTCATTTTATCATTTCAATTACTAATACAAAACTCGTTCGCAAAAATGCGTGTAAAAGTCAACTGTAAAAACTGATTTGGGACGGAGATAATATCTTTTACCTTCTATTTTTTAAATATAATATATATGATTACTAATTTATTAATATGAAATGTGCACGTGTGAACCGTGCATGTACAAACCATGGACAAAATCTGTACGAAATGTGCACGTAAGGATCTTGTACAATATTTACACGGTATGTGCGCGTAAGGCAGATCGTGCACGAAATGTGCAAATATCATTCGTACTCTACCTACTTAAACACTCATGCACAATCATTACATGTGAAAATATTAATAAAAATATGCAACACACATTCAGTTATATATTAAAGAGTATGACTCTTGTGAAATAGTGCATCATATATAATGTTATGTGCAATACCACACAAATAAAGCAAAAAATTGAAAATTTCGCCGGTCTGGGCCGGGCCGGGGCGGGCGCAGGTCGCTGGCGGATCTGAGCGGACCAATATATATTTATTGAAATTCTTATTGAGCACATAATTTTTTATTTATTATTATTTTATTTTATTTTTTGGTCAGGTTTTTGTGTGTTACTACATTGTTATATTGAAATAACTTCATATTTTACGTAACACGTGCTAAAACATAATATAACACATAAATGTTCATAAGGTAACACATTGTTGTTCATATTGTAACACATGAGTATTTACATAGTATTACGACATGTATACAGTATTACATATTACTAAAAAAATACAAGTGTTACTACATGAACAAAAAGTGTTACCCTATAAAGAAAAATGTGTTACCACATGAACAAAATCAGTACAAGAAAAAAAAATTACAAGTCCAAAATTACATATTTAAAGAACAATTTGATGTGTTACTACATGAGCAAAAGAGTGTTACCCTATAAACAAAAGAGTCTTACTACATGAACAAAACTAGTACAATCGTGAAAAAAAAACCTCAATCTAAAATTACAGATTTAAAGAAGAACAAGAGAAGAGAAGAAAAATATTGCATACAAGTTTTTGCGTATATTAAAAGTGCTCAATTTTAGAGTCGACTCAGGCTCTATAATTCACAGGATCGCCCTATAAGAGCTTATTTAATTATTTATCCAATATTATTTTGCAAAGTATTATATGCATCATTTTTACCGTACATCGTTATTATTATTGTTCGTAAGAATTAACACTTTGTAAATAAATTGTTGATCTTTATAAATAATAATAGTAATGATTGAAAAATGATGTCCACAATACTTTCTCATATTATTTATTTTAGGTGAATTGCAGTTGCCCTACGGCATTTATCTAAATTATCGATTGAATCTCACATTTGAGAAAATTATAATTACTTTTTCAAATTGTTCAAACTATTTAATAAAAAAAAGTAAAAAATAGTATATGTAAGACAATTTCATACATAAAACAGAACTCTACCTTAATGCTTTTATTTATGTTTAGAAGTTCTGGGAATTGCACCTACATAATGGATTTCTTCAAAACATGATTAGACTGTAGCTTTACAACCTTATATCATTAACAGAGTTACACTGCGCCCAAATAGTAGTACATAAAAAAAAAAAAAATGTCAATTTGTGAATCAATTTTGCATGAGCCGTCTTTTTCAAGTCAAAATTACTAATGTTATGTTTGTTTTGAAACTCACACTAGACTTAAAATTTCCTCATCTCGTACGAGTTTAAAATTTAGAGTTTATTTTTTAAACTACACGTTCAATGCACACCTACAAATATTTTTAAAATCTATTATTACTCTTTTCATACACCACTTTAAAATAATTCATCATTCTAAAATAAAACAATATGCTACACTTTAATTTGACATAAAATTAAATCCACCGCATAACTTAATATAATATAATGGGTGGGTCTTTACGTAAGACCGGATCGACGCAAAATCTATTTCATACAAGATTTTAAAAATGTGCAACTATACAAAACAGAAACGTACAACTATTCCAAACAAAAGCATGCAACTATAACAGTTGCACTTTTCTGTGTAAATAAGTCACACTTTTCAACATAACAAGTTGCACGCTTCTAAAATGCACTATAAGTGCACGGTGCACCCGAGTGCATACAAAACCTAGCCTAATATAATAATACAACATTAATCACTATTAAAACATTAATTTGATATAAAGTTAAACCTTACTCTACTCAAATTTCCAAAACAAACACATACATTTACTATTCATCAAGGATTTTAAATCTCTGGATTCTAAAATCTTGACTTGCTCAGCACACTTAAATCCCAAAATAAGGGCAACCTAAATAGTTTCACTTCTCACGCTAGACAGTACTATTTCATATACTAAATAGTGTACCAAATTCACTATATAACTTCAGTGAACCAAGTTGATCAAAATTTTTAACAAAAAAAAATAATAATAACATAATCAAGACAAAATATATGACTTGTGTGTGTAGTGGTGTGGAGAGAGTAAGATCATAAATGGAAGATAATGATAAAAAAAGCAGATCCCTCCAGCACTGAAAGCATTGATCGATCTTTATAACATCTCATCTAATGCTCAGACCTACACAGAGTTTACTAAGGAGAGTATGATTCAAACCAGAAACAAAAACTACAACCCAAAAACTCTGGTGTATACATCGCCTGAACTAAACATTAAATCACCATACCCGGGAAAGTAATCGACTCCCAATCTCTGGCTTCTGTGAAGTTCTGTCATTCCCCCATCACCCTTATGTTGGACCTCGTCCAAACCATGCAAGTACCTGTTGGAATTGGAAACGAGCCCATTTCCATACTTCTGCTGTGGTGTTTGTGTGAAGAAAGATGGGTCACGGTTTTGCTGTTCTCTGACTAGTCTCGAAGGCAAACCGTACGTACTATCTAGTCCAGAAATCCCGTTCGATTTATGAATATCAGAATAGCTCATTTCCAGCTGTGGTGTATAGAACTGAGAAAATTGGGAGTCCTGGTGTTGACGAAGCCAATGTCTGGACTCATCAAAGGCTGTGTTGTTGAATCTATTCATTTGATTAGCTGTACCAGCACGTAATATTGCAGGATCGAAAAAATCAGGAGTATCATCGTGCCTAGTTGATGTTTGAAACAAGGAGCTTGAGAAAGATGGAGTATTTGTCAAACGATTGCCTGCAAAGAAACAGATGAAGATAATGAGTAATACCGCTATGATTTGGAGGATGGTTGATGGATTAAGGCACAAAACCTGATGCGGGACGGGGTAAGGCTGCCCTGTCACCAGAGGAAAAACCGGGCGGTGGATCTCTAGAGGGCATTGAGAACCCTGGTGGAGCCAAAGTTTGAGATCTGATCACTGTAAGACCAGATAATGAGGATATAAAAACAACACAGAAAGGTATGATGGAAGATGCAAAAAGAATCAACCTAAATGAGTACCACTGGGGTGCAGCAGTTGCAACGTGCAACTGGTGCATAGAATTATTTGCTTTCTAAGTTCAAGCCATTAAGTATTCAAGTTTCAGCAATGCAAGCAGAAATCTTTACATAAAGACACACACTCTAATATATAGACGTCAAGTTTTAAGGAAGTCATCACGGACCACAAAAAGTACAATCATTTCTTCAAGCGTCTTGTATATTTTCATCACAAAACTCAATATGTATATTTTCATCACAAAACTCAATAAGACAAAAATAACACCCGTGTGGATTCTCTATAGATGATGGACATCTGAAACAATATATGATATATAAAAAAAGGTTTAAGATTTCCTACAAGTTGAAGAGAAAAACAAAATATTATATTTCATTTACCTGGGTACTGAGGCTTACAGAAATACTGCTCCTTATTATCTCCATAATCCGGAAGGACAGAGGCAGCCATTTGACTTGCAAAGCCATCTTGTTTAGCAAATGAATACCCAGATTGATCACTGTTTAGGGAACTCCAGGACGAACACCCCATTCCATCAGCATCGTCAAGTATCTCAGATAAACCATTAGGCATTGCCAAAGAATTTTCACATGAATCAAAATCTATTGACATTATATTCGAAATTATACTGCTCTCTACAGCATCTAAACCAGAACCTTCCTCATCATTGGTCACATTATCATCACCTATTCTTCGTAAATGCTCAACTATTTCTTCATTGGAGAATGGCTTGGAACTTCTATAGATTCTATCAGATTTAGCAGAATTTTGAAACTTCATCTCCTGGCATGAATCACTAGAAACAAAATTCAAACATCTGATAGGTAAACAGGCCTCATCATCACGATTATGTACAGAATCATGACCAACAGTAAAACTATTCATACTATGCATCTTTTTGTTCAATGATGACAGACCACCTGAATCCTCTGAAATGTTTGTAGAATAAAATGGAGGAACATAAGAAGTCCTATTATATCCTTGATTATTAGATAACAATGAACCTTCTCCAAGAGGTTCATCAGGACTACTTTTGAATAGATCATTCGGGATGCAATTAGACGAAGAGACTTTAAACATTGAAGGAACAGAATATGGCACTTCTGTATGTGCATCTCCACTAACTGTTACTGACGATAATTCAGAACATAGGCTTAGCATCCTCCTATCTTCAGATATATTTCCCTCATTTTCTGAAGTAGAAGAACTAGGACGTCCTACAATATCTACAAAAGTGGTTGTTTTGTGGGGTACTGCAAATGGTCCTTCCTTCTCTTTATAGGGAAGTATATCAGCACTGCTATTTCCAGAACCATAAGCTAAATCCTGGACAGAGACAACGATGTTTCAGCAAAAGGTCAACATAAGAAACACAAATAATGTTGACTAAGCTTAAAATAAAGTGACAATTCGTAAATGTCTCTTACAGATATGTCATTTCCCATGGTAGTTTTATCGCCAAAAGTACTGGAACTGATACAAAAATCATCACCAGGAGGAGGCAACACATTGCCTGTTCGCTTTGCCATACTGTTTGTTGCACCAACTATTTGTTGAACTCTACCCCTGTAAAACCACGAAAAAGAAAGTATTGAACCAGCAATAACCAGATACTACAATAGTACACCTACAGCACATTAACCTTTTTGCATATGATATTCATGGAATATTAGTTGACAACACTCCTCTAAACCAAAAAAAAGTAAGAGCCAAAGCTAGTAATAACTAAATACTAGTATGCTACTCCCTCCGTCTTGTTTTTGATTGCTCAAAATCCATAAATGGAAGTCCTTATTTAGTTTTCCCATTCCATAAATTGCAAGAAAATAATTTTATCCTCTCAAACAAACCCCGAACAAACATCTTTTTATTACATCTCATGCCACTAATAACTACACACAAAAATATCTATTTTTTGTCTCAATCTCTAAAAAAGACCAAAACACCCCCAACAAAAAGCAACTTTACTCCTTTTAATACTAATAAACAACTCTTTCATTAAACCCGTGCCGTTTTTATTTGAGCCATCAAAAACAGGAGGGAAGGAGAGTAGCATTTACCAGCACATTAACAATTATGCATATGAATGAAGAAATCAGAAATATTGATAGACAGTTTATGGAATTTTATACAGCCTACATTGGACAATTGGTAATAAATAACCATGCAACAAGTTACAATCAATGCCAAGCCCAAGTAAGATGAGAAGCACCAACGATCAATTAAGAGTAATGTGCAACTGACAGTATTAACATATGTTCATGATATCCACAAATAACAGTATACCTGGAGCTTGTTCAAAATCGCATGCACTTAAGTTCATCTAGATGAAGGCAAATGTAAATTTCACTTTTTAAAACAAATCGAACAAAAGCAGAAAATTTGAAAATAGCAATGGGCCAAAAAAAAAAAAACAAAAAGGTTGTGCACATGACATGATACCTTGTATGAACTGCAGCAACCTCATCTTTTCCAAAACTATCTTCATCAGCCCCAATACTATGCAAGTATAAGCAAGCAGGATTGTTGCAAGGCTGAAACAAAATAAGAACAATTCTCAATGAATATTCATTTCACATGCTGCAATGTGAACGGAAAGCGACCACAAATCATGAGAGCTCTATACCATGTTTTTCAGCCAAGCATGACAGTATTTTGCAGTTCCAAATGATGCTCTGCACAAATAGTAATTATTATAATTGACTTCAGAGTAGCTATATTTGACCAGAGGAGGGAACTGGGCAGTTACTTACCTCAAGAATCTACCATCGAGGACAAAACCATGAACTGATCCAATACATCGTAAAGCCTCCTCCTCCTTTGAATATGTTATGTATCTGGGAGGTGACATAATTAGGCAAACGGATAATTGGGGAGGATGGGAAGAAATGTTTGAGATTTATTTTGCTACCATGAAAGACTGCCTAGTGGATCTAATGGGAAAATTTTCACTGGGAAACCCATAAAGGCAATGATGACATAAAGTAATAAATAAGTTATTAATTTATCGTTGCAACTATATTTCCTTGATTTAGCAACCTCTTTAGTAATACTTATATAACACAATCACTGGACAAAAGAGTTACAATTATAGATTGTGGAAAAAAGTTGAGCATCTGTCATATATGAAACACACAATAGTCTAGCATAATTCCTTACATCACAAACCAAACGAAGAATCTCGAACCCTTTAGAGAAGGAAAGTGGGAGGGTGGGATAAAGTATAAACAAATATGGACAAAATTACCACCATGCATAAATTATGTATCAAACTCAAGGAAAACCACAAGCAGATACTTCCTCCAACAAACATACCATCACTAACCTTGCACAGAATTCAAAACTTGAGGAAAAAATACAAAATAAAATTGTCATGTACTTTCCACTTGACTTCTTAAATCTGTTATGGGTCTAATTTAGTTCGAAAACAGATAATTCATATACACAATGCATAAAATTTTGATAGGCTAATTTATATCTCGTTTTATCTTGGTGTTGAATTTGTCAAAGCATAAGAGATTAAAAAAAAAGGCACTTAAATTAAACAGAATCAGGACTAGATGTCCAAAAGGCACAGTATTTTATCACAACGCTTCGATGTTGTAGATGTGACATTCTACAAAACCAATAATCACCTAAAGAATTCAAAACATAGCAACTGAATTAACAGAGTTAAACTCACACACTGCATGTGTCATTAATGAACTGTTGAATTGCCCCACCGGCTGTCCGCGAGAGCGAGACCTTGGTCACTTTCCCATACTGACCAAAATACTCCTTCCGCAGCAATACCTGTTCAGAGAAAACGAAACACTTTAGAACTTTTGAGAACCAAGCTAGAAATATAAATTTATCTAAACCAAGTACAGTTATTAAAATTTTTCAGGAGAGAATGAAGACAAGAAAAAAGTTAAAAAGTAATAAAGTCATACATCTTCATCGGCTAGACTGAGAGGTAACCCAATCACATACGCCATTTTCCGTTGGATCACTCTAATATTTGTCAAATCCTTCTTTACTTCAATGGCCTTTGGCTTGGCCTTTGGTGGTTTGGTTTTCCTATTAGAAATTTTGGACATTGTCCTGTATCATAAAAAAGATATGATGCATTGTTAAGACCAGAACAGGACTCTATTTTAGATGATAGAGAAGGTTGAAAAGTATAAAACATATCGACCTTTCACAATTTGCTTGTGTTGCAACAATTTTCTCCTTTTCATATATAGTCCGACAAGCAGGACATCTTCCCTCAGTCTCATCTTTTTCTGCCATGTCTATTATGTGATGCCAACACCAAACACATACCTGTAATGAAATAATAGCATGTAAGAACGGAAGCTCCAAAATAACTTTCTCCAAAGAAAAGAGTCACATTGCACTCATGTTCTCAATGATATATAAAAATAATAAAGGCAACATTTTACGAGAATGACCAATGGTAATCGGGTAGCATGGTCAAACTTGTGAAATCTCTCACCACACTACAGCTACCCCTATAGGCACTCTAACCTAGCTTCCCTCAACTAGAAAACTATGTGCCCGCATACAGATGGAATTGGGGGGGACACCGTAAGCTGCAAGTGCAACCATACTGAAACCAAGGTACCATTAGGGTGGCTTTCGGGAGATCTCAAGAAAGATTCTGGGAGGAAGGTTTTGAAAATGAATGTATTGGAGAGAGAAACATGAAAACATAATGTTTTGGAAAAGTTAAACATAGACTGTTCTCATATACACAACCCTTTGCATAATCCACAATCCAGCTAGCATTACAAGAGAGGGGTCCAAGGGAAGTTTGTAACCACCCTGTCTACGTTGTTAAGGAATCAAAGATCAGGTGAAATGTTATAAACAACTTCAAATGCATCGCCTCTTATGCAAAATTCTGTCACATTGCACAGACAAGTACGAAAGAACAATCAATGAAATCTATAATTGGTAAAAACGAAAAGGAATGTTAATAAAGAACAAAAGAAAAAGGTTTCGAAATGAATTATTAAGGTTTAAGACTATATTTCATTCATCTAAATCAGCAAAATTTCCTCCTTAGAGAGATACTATAAGAAGCCATCAAGCACAGAAAATAGTGTGTAGATTATCCAACAACTATCATTTGAAAGGCCATTGCATGTGGAACAAAGAATAACCTGATAACCGCACTTGCAGGGCATGAACTGCAGGTCAGTCCAGTCCATCTCCTCCGCACAAAGTGGACACCTCTTCTCTTCTTCGTTGCTCATCTTGCCTTCTGCCCCAAAACAAAATTTTCTGCAGCAATCAAAAAAACAAAGCTCAATAAAAAAAGACAGAGAAAACCATCCATCAAAAATCCTTCAACAAATTGTTTGTTTACCTGAATGTGCAACATTTAAGACAACAGAAAAAAAGGGGTGGAAACCCCCACATTTAACCTAGACCAACATTACAAAATGCACACATTTCCTCCACCCAGAGCCCCATATACGAACTTAACAGAAAATAATAAAATACAAACCCTAATGTGAAGGTACAATGCCATTCCCCACGCATTATCATAAAAGACAAAATTTTAAAAAAATCGCAATTTTCCAGATCAGGAAAACAGAAACCCTTTTTCAAATCGAACACACACCCAGAAATTTCCAACAAGGCGAGAACTACTCATCCACATTCAACAAAGAAATTCATCTTCCACACACACATTATGCAAATGAAAGTACACAAACCGATAAAATGAACCAAAGGGTTAGGGTTCTGAGATTACATTCAAAACGAAACAGAAATGGAACAGGATTACCCAGAGACTTTACCCAGAAACAACAACAACAAAGAAAAGGCAGCGATGTGAGAGAGAGAACCAACTCGGCGAGACTGTACGGCAGCGAGTGATGATTGAAAACCACAGGATTAAGACGCCTTTAATGGATGGCCTTTTTAATGCTTAGCTAGAGAGTTTTTCCTATATTTTCACATTCAATTTTTGTGAGACATGAACATGATAGAGGCATTCTCACTCACACATACATACACAAAGTACACACACTAACACGTGTGCGTGCGTGTGTGTCTAAATGATAATAATAAAAAAAGAATGTGGTTTCTAGGGGCGTTTTATTAGTCAATGGTCTGTTAGTGGAGTGTGGGGGAATTTGGTATTTAATGAGACACTTATAATGATTAAATTATTTAATATAGTGATTAACAAGTTTAATGCATTGTATAATCAGTTGTTGGTTCTATGTACTTTAAAAAAACTTTTTGCATATTTATGATGGAGTATATAACAAGAGTATACAATACTAGTAATAAAATAATTTGAAGTGGATTGTGTTTCCCAAAATAATTTTGTTGGAGTAACATTGATGTGATTACAAATCCTCGAAATTGGAAACCTATTGCAACTTTTATAAAAAAGAAATTTTCATGTGAAATATTTGATCATGAAATATTAATTAAAATAAAAAAAGCTTAAAATTCATAAAATTTGCGATGATCGAGGCTAGATCGGGTGAACATTTTAAAAAAAATTGTGCAAGAGCAAAATAGAAATTTTGCTCTTAAATTGTGTTATTATAAAGACTAGTATGTGTTATAGTAGAGGTAATTATGTGTTATTACATAATAATGAAAAAAATTATTAATTCAATGGTGTAATCTAGTTGTTTGGACCTTCACTTAAGATAGTTTGTCACAACTTAGAAGGAGAAGCAAATAAAAGAGAAAGGGAAAAACAGATGAAAATAGAGAGAGTGTTGTTTTGTTCTTACAATAATATATATTTCTCTTAACTGTAACACATTTTGAGCATGTACATAGTAACACATTTTTTAATACCTTACAGACATATATGTGTACTGAAAAACAAGTATGTGTTATTTGTCATTGCAGTAACACATACATGCACTTACAGTAACATATGTTTGTCTTTATATATTAACACAGATCTCGGAGCGAGTTATGTTGTTTTGCCTTTGCGCAAATTTTATAGAAAAATTTGTTTGACTCGAATTCGACACGCACAAATTCCATGAATTTTTCTCTGTGTGTTTATGCGCTTCTCGTTGTGATCCATGGGTCATGTTTAAAGGATCTTTCATTGTGTAACACATACATGAACTCAAAGTAGTGTATATTTGCTCTAATAGTAACACAAATCTCTGAGCAAATTTTGTTGTTCTGACTTTGTGCGAAATTTTAGAAAATATTCGTTTAACCCGGTCTGACCAGCACCGAATCGCGAATTTTTGGCTTTGAGTTAATTCTGACCTCTGAGTCATATTTCACGGATCCTAAGCTCATAAAAATTTTCATATAAAACTTTACCTCATAAAAATTAATAGATGATATCTCCGACTTTCTTATTTAAAGTATGTAGTATTCTTGTAATTTATTTGTTATAGTAAGAAGTTATGATGATAAATTCATTTCATATATGATTGTTATTAACGAAATGCCACTATCTTCACACATAAAATTATTATTCTGAGTAGGCATTAATTGAAACAACAAAATATTTTTAAAAAATTATAGTTTTTAATCAATTTTCATAAAATTATTCATTTTCTCAAATTATCAAGAACAATACAAGACAAAAAAGTAATCTAATGCGAAAATTAAATAGCATGGATAAAACAGGAAATTTAGATCTGAAAGTTAATATGACATCTTTACCCTTGACGTGACAATTATCTTGGCCCTTGGCTTTAAACAATTCAATGGTCTAAAAATAATAAAAATGGATAAAGCTGTATATTTCTTTGAACTCTTTTTAATAAAGAAGCATTGTATTGTATCACAACGTCACATAACGGCAATCATGTACAGTGATAAAACACATTTATTAAGTTAAAGTCAAACGAGTTTAAAAAATACAGTTACACATTTTTATTTTTATTTTGGAGGGTAACATTCGAAATATAATATTCGTGGTTGTAATATTTCATCGATTTAGAGAGTCATGGTAAGAATCTTAGTAGATCTCATGTGTATCAGCGGTTCGATTTTTCTATTTTACTTTTCGTATTTCATTGGTATTTCATCTTTTTGAATTTTTAAAACATGAACTCATGGTATGGTGGTTCGTTTAATATTTTTTATTATTTCACGTGTCATTCATCCATATTACTTCATTCGTCCTTATTTTGATTGGTCATTTTTCATAAATAGTCATCCTAATTTTGTTTGACAATTTTCTAATAATGTAATAAAGCAACTTTCAATACATAAAAATACCCCTTACAAACAACATTTATTTACACCACATGCCACTATATTACACACTATAAATGACAACTTAAACAAAATCAACCCCCTAATTAAACCCCATCAGCCCATTTAACTTAATTAACCCTAACCCAACTAACCTCCCTTACACCGAATTCGTCTTATTTGCTCACATCCCCAAATCCTCTCTCTCTCTCTCTCTATCTCTCTCTCACTCTCCTCTCTTTCGTTTCTTCGAGAAACCCTAAATCCATGGAAAAAATCACCACCCCTACATATGATTATCTCATGTCTGATTCTATCCCGTTTTTGTTGCCATCCACGGAGGATTGTGTGATCGACGCGTTCGATGTTATTCCGATCTACTCATGGGAGTTGACGGAAAGTGGAACGTTTGTGTCGGAATTTGTATTCCCATCTCTAGGGTTTTTCAATTTGGTCTCTAATTCACTAGTGGTCCCGAATATCGTTGTCGATTTGTCGGAATCCCTAGATCCCAACGATCTAGGGTTTCCCGATTTGGATGGCTATGGCTCTGATTGCTCGATGGTGGTTCCTCTCTCTCTCTCTCCCAATTCATGTGATGGTGAATTGGTTCTCGACTCTTTATCTCCCGATTTATGTGATGGCAATTTGGTTCCAGACTCTCTATATCTCGATTTATATGAGAGAAATGAGTTCGCATTTGTGTTGTACACAGCCCAAATGCGAAAGGATTATCCCTGAGAAGTTCTCTCTACCTCGGTTTAGGGATAAAGCCTATTGGTTTGATGAATCTCGAAGGAGGCATGTTGAGATGCTCGGCGTTTTGATTCCTTCGGCGTTGCCTCTGATTTACAGGTGCATGTGCTTTGTTCAATGTTTTCATCATTTATCTGCCTTGAATATGCAATTTCTGGTTGATTTCTTGTTGAAATGTGATATTGTTATGTTAAATGTTGGAAATGTTGATGTATTTCAAGCCACCACTAACATTAATGTGAGTTAGGAGACGAATTTATATCATTGGGCTTAACCCAATGATGAAATTGTTCTGAGGGTATTATTCATGATTGAATGTGCAATTTCTGGTTGATTTCTTACTGAAATGTGATCTGGTTGTGTTAAATGTTGGATATGTTGATGTATTTCAAGCCACCACTCACACTAATGTGAGTTAGGAGGCTAATTTACATCATTGGGCTTAACCCAATGATGAAATTGTTCTGAGGGTGATTATTCATGATTGAATATGCAATTTCTGGTTGATTTCTTGCTAAAATGTGATCTGATTGTGTTAAATGTTGGATATGTTAATGTATTTCAAGCCACCACTCACATTAATGTGAGTTAGGAGGTTAATTTACATCATTGGGCTTAACCCAATGATGAAATTGTTATGAGGGTGATTATTCATGATTAAATATACAATTTCTGGTTGATTTCTTGCTGAAATATGATCTGGTTGTGTTAAATGTTGGATATGTTGATGTATTTCAAGCCCCCAATCACATTAATGTGGGTTAGGTTGCTAATTTACATCATTGGGCTTAACCCAATGATGAAATTATTCTAAGGGTGATTATTCATGATTGAATATGTAATTTCTGGTTGATTTCTTGCTGAAATGTGATATGGTTGTGTTAAATGTTGGATATATTGATGTATTTCAAGCCACCAATCACATTAATGTGAGTTAGGAGACTAATTTACATCATTGGGCTTAACCCGATGATGAATTTGTTATGAGGGTGATTATTCATGATTGATTATACAATTTCTGGTTGATTTCTTGCTGAAATATGATCTAATAAAGTATTCAGATTAGCTTTTGCTAAACTGTTTGCACCTTTATTACATAAAGTTGAATTGTCTTGAATTGTCTTTATTGCTCTTAAATATGATCTGCATATTATGGTTGATTTCTTGCTGAAATATGATCTGCATGTTCTGGGAGTGATTATTTCATGACTAAACTTGCATATTCTGGTTGATTTCTTGCTGAAATGTGATCTGATTGTGTTAAATGAGTATTTAAAATGTGATCTGGTGATGTTCATGATTGAATATGCAATTTCTGGTTGATTTCTTGCTGAAATGTGATCTGGTTGAATTGTCTTGAATTGTATTTATTGCTCTGAAATATGATCTACATATTATGGTTGCCAACACCCATTTCTAAGGCTATTATTTTGCCAACACCCATTTCTGAAATATGATCCACTATTAGTTTGCCAACACCCATTTCTCAGGCTAGATATCGTATTGTAGATTTGTTTGAACATCAATGCTCTTCAGTTTTTCTTCATCTAATTCAATCTTCTTGTAAGATAGTCCAATTCTTTTTGAAGTTATGGATATTGGTTTACCTTCTTCCATTTGTCTCTTTGCAGTAGCCCAAAGATTGCCAACGGTCTTTCGGTGGACTTTGGGCAGCCTCTGATATTTTGCCATGAGGAGGTTGACCTTGAATGCAACTTCCAAAGATAAATTGCACTACTTTATTCTTGTCCTCAAAACTCAAATGCTTTTTTTTTCACTTGTAGACATCCTGATTTAGCTTTGCATTTATGATGGTGATGCAGGTTTGATGAATTTAATGTGAAAGATCTGGATGTGAAATGTTGGTTGGAGGGAATTCAATGTGATGACAGCTTCATGGGAAAAGTTGGAGTGATGGATTTTAAGTGAAGTGTAGTTATATTTCATGTAGTTTGAATCTTATTTATAGGGAATTGTAAGTGTATTTTGGACTTGTAAGTGATGAATTTGGAGGAAATTGAAGTGTATTTTGAGTTTTGGTGGAAATTATAAGTGTATTTTGAGTTTTGGTGGGAATTGTAAGTATATTTCATATTTTATTTTTCATTTTTTGCTCCAATTTTTTTTGAGTTACTGTTCATTTTTTTACTATTCAAACACGTGTTTTTCTGTTCATAGGAGGTTTAAGTATTCAGATTGCTTTTGCTAAACCAAAAGCACCTTTATTACATAAAGTTGAATTGTCTTGAATACCCTTCCACCAAACCCACTTTATACAATTTAATACTATTATTTCCCATTTTTCTTAATCTTTGAATCTACAGTGTTTGTCTAATCTAAATTAGGACGGAGGGAGTATAAAATATAAAGTAGAACATGAATTATGAAATAGGTGATCTCCTTCATGTGAACCAGATATATTATAGTGTATTTTTTAACGTGTAACTTGTTTTATTGAAACACTCTTTTGAAAATTTGCCTTTTAATAAGAGCTTCGATTAGGCATATTATTTGCCCATTCTGGAGCTTGGGTAAATGAGAAATTAATTTTTAAATGACTAAGTCTTATATGCATCCAGGTGCACCGTGCACTCATAGTGTATTTTAGAACCGTGTAACTTATTATATTGAAAAGTGCAATTTATTTACACAGAACCTAGCAACTGTTAATATGAAAAAAATAGTTACACGATTCAGTGTAGACAAGTTGCATTTTTCAGTATAACAAGTTGCACGGTTTTAAAATGCACTAGCAAGAATGTGCACCTACATGTACATGAGAATCCACTATTTTTAAATTTGTTGTAATTAAGAAATGGAAAAGGGAAAATCAAAGAGTTTTTGTCCCACAATGGAAAAGTAAAAATGAGGAAGTGAGGAACCCAATTGTAGTTTGTAAATAATTATGGGATTATGTTCGGCATTCCAGCCTGGTATAAGGGAGCACAAATCTTTGTCGAAATTGGCCTACGAATTCTAAACTTTTACGCAACCTACGTGCACAAATATCGCACCGATTTGGTGGCAGACTGACAAGCTAATTTTTGCCTCGGTTTTATTTTCTATTGGTTGCTAGTGTATTACAACATCATTTTTTAATTTTAAATCTAAATTAATTACACGATTTTTCAGGAGTTTAAACTTGAATTAAATCCACATTTTTTAGGAGACGTTGGTATCGGTCAGAGGCACAGGGTCAATCCTTTTATGATGCCAACGAACCGACCGATTCAGGCTCCAAAATATGTCAAACTTTTATGGGGCCATTTTTTTGGTACCATATATATATATATATATATATACACACATATATTTAATAAATTAAAAATAAATAAAGATTGTAGTTTAGCTTATTGGTTAATTCTTATATATTGTATGATATTCAAACCGTGTTCGAATTCTTTTAGTTACAAAATCTAAATATTTTTCCCATTTTGTTAATTAAATAAAATTTAGAAAAGCATAATCACCAAAAATGCCTAAAATTCTAATTTTAATAATAATAAAAGGAAAAAAGGGAAATAGCCAAGATTATTAGAAGACTCTATCCCAGCAAGCACAAAACAAACAACAAGAGGGAAAAAAATATTGAGAGAACGATTTTTTCGATGTTGAGGAATTTGATAATTCTTACTTGATTAATATTTTTACTGCAAGAACTATTGGACGATTTTTTTTTATTAATGTGATTATTTTGGACGTCATTGTTGTATATTTTAAGGGTAATAGAATATTTTGTAAATTTGCATTATTAATATTTAAAAATTTATTTTATATTATTTTAAATTTTGTAAACAATGTGAAGATAGAAGGGTCCATTTTAAAGTTCGATTTAGGCCTCAATAATCATATGATCGACCTGCAGAGGCCATTAGTGGCTATTAAAGGACACATTCCAACATTCATATTTGGTGATGCTATAAGTAGCATCTCATATGTTGTTTGAAAGAAAAACATGAATTGTGAATTATACAAATACTATTTCAGCATGCAATTGCTATTACCTTTCAGCTTACATTTTTTGTTAAGAATTTCGTTCTTATTCCGATGATTAACTCAAGCAATATCTCGGCTCGACTCGAGTAAGATATAATGTTAATATCGTTGCTCTTTGATTGTTGCATTCTAGAAAACAAGTGCCCTACGATTCACTAGCACCGAGAGTGAATGACATAATTTATTTTAAGAAAATTATGTTCTATACGAGCCTCAGTTTTTTTTTTTATTAAATTTTCAGCCACTATTGTGCTCTTGTGCTAACACATTCAACTTGTTTACACTGAAACATGCAATTTGTGTAGTGTAAAAGTTTTAATACAAACAAATTGAACATTTCAGGGAAACAAGTTGCATGTTTCCAGAAGTGTCTGATCCATGTGTTCTGATACACCATTCTGTTGTGGTGTATCCCGTACTGTATGATGTCATGTGATCCCTTCATTCTTGTAGAACTCATCAAAATAAAAAAAACAGAATTCAAGACCATTATTTTTTGATTTTCTTCCATGTTTGATTTTCCACCAACGTCATCCATTGTTTGAAACTCTTGAAAACTTCACTTTTATGCTTCATCATAATCAACCAAGTCATTCTTGAGTAGTCATCAATGTTGGGATTATACTGGAAAGTATGCTTTTACTTTGTATAATTTTATGACTTATTTCATGAAATAAATTGTTTATCAACGTTAAATATTATCAATGTTACATCATTCTTGCGTGTTACATTGTAGTTAATTTAGTGATCATCACGAAGATTAAATTAACGGTCTTGTATAAAAAAATACACCATTCATGATCTAGATGGACATGAACAATCCATCGTGAAAGACCAAGTAATATTTTCATTGACTTGTCTTGACCAAAAGAATCAAATGTGTCTTTTGAAGAGGTTATAGGAGGATAAATTCTTGGGAACTAGAAAGAATTAGACCTCGGTGATTCGTTATTTCTTAATCTTCGTCCCTTAAAAGGATCACGTGTGGTCACAGTAAAGTATTGCTTTGACTTATTACCTTAGAGAATCAATGAGATTCAATACTTTATATCTTGAACAAAAATTATTGGTCACATCCCCTAAGATTTATCTGAAGTGATCAAGTTCGATTTGCCCTTGGGAGGTTCATAAGTTTTATCATACCAAATCTTGCAAGTGAAACTAGTTTAGGTATGAGTAATAATGTTGAATGTTCCTTTCTTGACAAAAGATATTAATTAATGGAAATATTGAATTAATTAATGGACTAATAATCTTAAACACGGAAAAATACAGGGAGCCATATTTCATATGGGTTAAGATGGATCACAATATTAATTATGTAGTGGGATTAATTAATATTTATGGGCTTGAATAATATTTGGCTCAATATTGATAATTCAAGATCCATTGGAACGTCCAATCTTAATTCTCCTAAAAAAGTAGCCCAACATAAAGTCCAATTCGGAAACTATGTTTAAAAATAAAATAAATTTCAAATTATTTTTCATTTGTGAACATTTTTTAAATTTATGGATAAAAGGGGAGAAAGATTTTCTTTGAATTTTGTTATGGAATGAAGATATGTATTCTTGGAATACAAGATTATCTCATTAAATTGAAACAACTTGGTTATTCATATAAGGCATTTTGAAAATTTTGAGAAAAAGGGAAAGAAAGATTTTCTTGATTTTCTTGAAAATATATTATGGAAGATATGTATTTTTTGAAATACAAGAATAATAAACCAAGGAGATCCAAATTGGATTCTTGTTCCCTATTTTTCTAAAAAAAATACTCCATAACTTGATAAGGTGGGATTTTTGTGGAATATTATAATTATGGGAAAAAGAAACATATATTCAAATTTCTTGGAGATCAAGAAAAGATTTTCCCACATTGTTTTTTTTTCCTAAAATTTAGACCAACACCATATCTATAAATAGGGGGGATTCTTTTTTCATTTCAGTTCAATTCCATGTCTTTGGAAAAATTAGTAAATCCACAAAAATAACAAAATTTATTTTCCTTTTAGTTAATTGTTAGTGGGAATCCTCGGATCTTCGAGACAAGGATTAAGGGAATACTTTGGGAAGACTTTTTTGGTGTGTTTCATAGACAAGTCCATTGCCATTCCAAAAGGTAAGTTTACGTAAACTCGTAGTAATTCGTCACGTAGGATTTTAGTGAATCGTTTTATATGCATGATTCATTGTTGGATTATTATTTGAATTAATATAGGATTAATTCATCTAGTAATAATTGTTAGAATTAAATTTGTATTTAAATATTCATCCCGAATAGATCCAGGCAATTCGTTCCCCAACAATCAATCATAGACATGAAACATCTATTACTTTCTAGAGATTTCAACATGAGAAGGACCATAGCAATCAGAATGGTTGTAATCAAATGTGTCTTTTGTTCTATGAATTGCCTTGGGAAATATGCTACGATGAATCTTCCAAAAAACACAGTGCTCACATAATCCAAGACCAGTGACCTTGTTGCCACCAAGAAAATTTCCTTTAAATAAAATTTGCATCCCCCTTACACCCATGTGATCAAGTCTCATGCGTTTCTTAGTCAAGTCGTCTTAATGAACGATGATCAACAACAAAAATGATATCGTTGAACCTTGCGAAAATACATAGTTCAAACTTCAAATTTAAGGACCAACAAAATTAAAGACAACATAACTCCACCTTCACCTTTGAAACTGAAACCTTTACTATCTTGAAGACTAAGTGATATCAAATTATTCGTCATTTGTGAACATGTCTAACATCGTTTAATGTGCAAAATTTACAATCATGTGCCCGTAATTGAATTGAACCTATTTCAACCGCCTTGCAAATTGAACTGTTTTCCATAGAAATATTACCTCCATTCACTTGCTCGTAAGTTGTGAATCACTCTATGCGCAGACATATATAATCAGATGCCCCGAAATTGAGAAACCACACATCAGTGTGATGTGTTTGTCCATCAACAACTAGTATTACATCTTCCTGGGAGTTGGTGTTTTCTCCTTCAACAACAATAATAGTACCTTTTTCTCTTCTTGTTTCCTCTTCTTCTTCGGACAATCATTTTTCCAATCAACCATAGAATTACTGAGATATCGCCTAGTTTAGAGCCCTTAGACCCGCACTTCTTGAATATCATCCCCAATTTTTTAGGGGTAATGATAATCCAATTTTTTAGCCTCATTATCGAACTTCCACCAACTTCCACCACATGATTGATGAATGTGAGATTATCCAACCTCCAAAGAGACACAATGTCTTTCCCAATAATGAACTTCCACAAAAAATCCTCATCTTTTTTCATCAAGGTAGAGAAACCAACAAAATTAAAGCAACATTCCCTCATCAACTTATCAATATTACCCAATTTTAATAGAATTGTATTCAATTGATCTAGATGTTTATAAGTGGTCGAAATTGTGCACATGCTCGTGAACATACATTGTTTCAACAAAAACTTATTGGTTAGCGACTTATCCATCTGAGACTCGACATCTTTTCATTTCATCCTCTGTCAGGATTGCGGTAATGATGTCATCTACAAGACACAACATGATGGATAAATGTGCATTCTCCTCCAAAGTGGTCATCAAATGTCTTAAAACCATGATGCGAGATTGTTGTTTACACATCCGATAAATAAATCGAAATTGTTTCTTCCGTGAATTTTCGATTTTCACGGATTCACTAACAATGTGTCAATTGCGGAAAATCCAACCAGGCTTTAGATACAAATTTGTTAAAATTGATGCGAGAAAGCTATAAAAACGATAAACAAACCGACAACAATTTTATGTGATTTAAATGCTACGAATATAAATAATCAAGTATATTATTCGTAAGCAAAAACAATATACAAATCAAATGAGAATATAAATAATCCTAACTGACTGAGCCAAATTAATAAGCCCAAAATCAAAACCGAACTGATGCACTTAAATAAAAAACACATCGATTTTTTTAAATAACATTAGGAAGTCCTTCACATTTTGTAAATAATGTAGAATGCGGAAGAATAAAAGTGAGAGATTAATTTTGAATAAGAAAAGAACAAAAATATGCACATATAATATTAAAAAAAATTACTCTATAATTGAATTAATAAAATTAATTAAATATTTAATCTAAAATAAATAATACAAAAATTATTTTCGATCCGACGTGACTTGGGTGAAAATCAAAGAGAGAGAGAGAAGAACTTCACGTTTTTCCTGCCCGGGGTGGCGCCACCTCATACTCCTCCGTAGCAGCGCGACCCAATTCGTGCAGCAATGAGGCTGATAATGTTCACATCCCGCAGCAAAGCTATTTTCGTCTACCCGCGTTGTTTCTCCACGCTCTCACAAAAGTCCAGCCGCAATCCCAATCTTCTCTCCTGTATTGTTCTCCACCCAAAACCTAGTTCCGTACACTCGCGCCGGTCGTCAAATTCCGCGTCTTTGTGGAATTCTGGTCTCGCGTCGTCGAGATGTATCTCCTCAATTGCGCCGTCTGCTGTCAGCACCGTGGACTGGAACGACGCCGTTCCGGATTCCGAGACTGGTGGCCGGGTGGATTTGGCGCGTACGGAGGAGAACGAGTATACGATGGGTGAGGTTTCAAAGTCTTCCGTACGGGCTTTTTTCGTGTCCACTAGGTTTGTTGAGTTCTTTGTATTTCGATTTTTGGTTTTGATGATCAAATTGTTCATTATGGCTGTGGTGATTGTGTGGCAGTGTGGATTTGAAGGCCTTGGAGAAGCAGTTCCAGGACAAGCTGAATGTTATCCCGACATCGTCCAGAATGACTAATTATGTGGTTCTGAGTTTTCTTGATTTGAAACCTTATCCTTGGGTAACTTTTTTTTTTTCTGTATATCTATATTGCAAATAATTTACTCTGTATATCTGATGATTAGGTATCAAAATCGTTGTGTGATACTGATAGATATCAAAATTGGAGCTGTAACTTATGAAGGAATGAGATTAACTCAAACCAATGTGATGAATGACTTATGAAGTACTTCTTGATTCTATACTCATATTTTGAACTGCGAATCAAAGCTTTCTTGTTTGCTCAGACATTTTGCTGTTCATTTTGATTTTGTAGTTTGTAGACTCAACCTTAATTTTTCTCAATATGTAAAAGCAGCCTGAGACATCATGCCCTTGTACATTATGCAAAACTTTATATTATGGTGGATATTTTTTCGGCTGTACTTTGCTTGCTTTTGTTTAATTTTACATTCATAAGTAGTAGTTGACTGTTTCTTTTTCAGGTTTTGGGTTCAAGTGCAGTCATAAATGGTTGCTGTTTCATGGTAGTTTTCCAGTATGGTTCCGTTGTCCTATTCAATGCCCGTGAGCATGAGGTCAAACCATATATAGATATCGTGAAAACACATGCTTCTGGGGTTCTTCATGAGAGCAGAAAGGATGGTAAGCCCATTTATTAGCTTCTACATATGTAAGCCCTTTTATACACACATATTTTCTTGCTGGGATGCTATTTCAGTGAGTCAAAAAACAAAAGGAGAATCTATAGAATTAGTTAGTTATGAACTGTCTGCTCAATATGTAGCTACGAAATGGTTCCAAGTTGCCAACTTTGTTCAAGCACTTGGACTTATTCAGAATATATGCTACATAAGGTTTACAATAATTAATTAAAAAGTGAGTAGCACATTAACTTTAATGTTCCTCCAACAAAACAAGTTGGAATCAGATTTTTGTAACACGATCAAAGTCACAGTTATACCTTATTATCTGCTTATCCCATTGTTATTCTGCATGGGTATAGGAAGTGAATTCATTATTAGTTATATATATACACATATTTGTAGATTTCAACTCGTTGTTTGTGAAGGAACATTAAAGTTATTGTGCTTATCTTTTTGTTGAGGTACAATTTGATACGCTATTTATTTTTATTAATTATTGTTTAGGGTTTTAATTTCAGTCATTGAATAAATTGGCCCATTGGCTTAGTTACTTAGGGCTTAAGTTAGGATTAGTGTTAGTAAGTTTATATATATTGCACCGTGTCTTTTCAGTCAGCAGCTTTTGAATAGTTGGAATATTGGATTTCAGCCTTTGAGGCGTGGGACGAGAGTAGCTCTCGTTGGTTCTGTGTTCTTTTTTCCTTTCTTGTTCGCCATATTTTCTGTGATTCATCTCCTTCACTCCAACACAATTTTTCTTTCTTGATTCACAATACAGTATAAAACTAAACAGATGCAGTAATGAAGGCTCATTTTTAAGTATTTGTCGGAAGTTCATTGCATTGTATTTGCTTATGGTTTTAGCAAATAATCCATGCTTAGTGCTTACAAATTTCTAACTTGGGTTTAACAACTTAGAGTATGAGGTGCGACAGAAGCTGACTCTGAACACATGGATGCAAGGGGGGCTCGATTACATAATGCTGCAAAAACTAGACATTGATGGGATCCGTACAATTGGTAGTGTTCTAGGTCAAAGTATTGCCCTTGACTATTATGTTCGTCAGGTAATGTCCTCTCTGTCTACTTCCAATTTTAAAACCATATGTAAATGCCCTCTGGTTTTAACGAAATATGTGCTTGTTGTTCTTTAGGTCGATGGAATTGTTGCAGAATTTACTGACATCAATCGAGGGATGGAGAAAACTGGAACCTTCACGATGGAACGGAAAAAGCTCTTTCAGCTTGTTGGAAAGGCAAATTCAAATCTTGCCGATGTAATACTAAAGCTTGGGCTGTTTGAGAGGTATTAACTCAATACTGTTTGACTCAAGATGACATGGATCTGCTTGGAGTCATTTATATTGTATAAAGTTAGAGAAAAATTGTGGTAACGCATGAAATTTATCTCATGTATTCCTGAAGTGAGATCTTTTGCAAATTGTTCGTGATATATATATGTTCATGCCCTGCCTTGCCCTCTTAAAGTTGAAACTGAGATGAAGTCGTAAAAACAATACAGATCAGATATCGCGTGGAAGGATGCTAAATACGCCCAGATTTGGGAGTACCTCAGAGATGAATTCGAACTAACTCAAAGATTCTCAAGCCTTGATTTCAAGTTGAAGTTTGTAGAGGTACTTTCTGCTTTCCTTTTATCGCGATATATATAACATTTCCTGGTGTAAATTTGCCCGATTTATTCTTCCCTTCACTGGTGCAGCATAATATTCGTTTTCTTCAAGAGATTCTCCAGAATAGAAAGTCGGATTTCCTCGAGTGGCTGATCATCATTCTAATCGGTGCTGAAATCCTCATATCCGTTTACGACATAGCTCATAGATCAGCAATCACTTCGTTATAGAGCCCCTTCCAACTTCCAATAATGTGCCCATTTTGATTGATTACTTATATTATGCTGTACATACTACACTTTAGTTATTGTGCGTTTTTTTTTTTTTTTTAATCTCGTAATTTATTCTGTGTTCTTGACAAAATCACAAAATTGTGTGTGTGTGTGTGTTTTTTTCCTGTGTAACTTGTAAGTTTACGCAGAGTAAATGGAGAGGATAAGTTTTTATATCAAATTTTGTTTTCTTTCGATGGGTGTCCAATCCGGCCCGTTGGCTACTCGGATTCAGATTCGGTTCGGATAAGCTGTGGCGGTTGGTTTTGGATGAGACTAACAAATTTAAAAGGCTTTGGGCGGTTTTAGTCGGTTGAGTGCTGAAGACCCTTTTAGATGGCGCCACCTGGCGATGCTGAATGATTCTGCAGTCGAGATTGATTTGTCCTAGTGATGGGGGATGTCCGTCACGTTTATTTTAGCAATAGCTTAGCCTGAATTGCATAGCTTAGCCATAAACTGCCAAACTTTTTCTCCAAAGCATACTGACAAAGGGGGATCTCACTTTTTATATATCATCCTACCAATCAAAGTATCTCCCAACTCCAAAACAATAGAATTATATAAATTTTCATCTATATAAATAGATATGAATTTACCTTTCCTGACCTGTTTAATGGAATCGTCGATAGACGAGCCACTCCAAAAAAATATATGAATCGCATTCATTTTGGAAAAAAGAAAAGATTATACTTATAATTATTTCATTCATACTTATTATTGTTCACCAAATTGCTTTGCAAAAAACCTTCTTTCTTTATCCTTTCAAGAAATAATTTCATTTTCGTGTTTTCATTTTCAGAACAAATGCTTTCTCGTCAAAAAAAAAAAAAAAAAAAAAAAAAAAAAAAGCTCAAAATGGGTTTATTGGGGAAATAAATTTTTAATGAAGCCCATCTACTGGCCCAACTTAGAGCTCAAGAGACAGAAATAATCTTTCTCAACAACGAAAATCCGACCCATTTCACTCAGGACAAGATACTGAGCGAAAATTACACGAAGAAAGGTGAGTTTGATCTCCATTTATTTTTCAATTGTTCTTTAGTTGTTGTTGAAATAAAACCATTGATGATTTCTCATCGAGCTTCATGTGTACCAATCGTTGTAGTTTTTTTAATTTATGGCGATTTTGTGGAGTTAGGATTGCAGATTGGTATTAGGTTTTTGTCTTATCAATTCTGATCCTTGTAGGTAAATTTTGGGGGAAAACTATGCATTCATTTTAGAAAAGAAGTCTAAATGAGGTGTTAGATTGTTAGGTGAAAATAGAGTCGATTGGTGCATTTTGGTAAATGTATCTGAGAATTTGATGCGATTTTATAAATGCTGTTCCGAAATAATTGAAAGAGTTGGGGGTTCAGGTAATGATACTCGGACTGCGCTGATATACTTCACATCTTGACGATTATAGGAATATTACATCATTTAAGGGTTTAATAATTTTGTTCTAGCATTGGGAGCATTGTGTGTAATGTTATACCTCATCGATCTGCATTGTGTTTATCATTACCCGTTTTGTTTCGCAGTCATTCGTGACAATTAATTGTAGAAGTGGCAAAAAATTTAAATACGAGCCTCTGAAAGGAAGTAATATGATTGTTGAAAATTGTTTAATTGTTAGTGAAGGATGGGAAGCACTATGGATGCGGCTGTAAATGAAGTTCCAACTTCACCTGTGTTGATGGCAGCTGCAAAGCATATAGGGACTAAATGTCGCGGTGAGAATGTAGCATTTCTGAAGTGCAAAAAAGATGATCCGAACCCTGAAAAATGCCTGGATAAAGGACGCCAAGTAACGCAATGCGTTCTTCACCTGTAAGTTGAAATTTAGTACTTATAGTACAGATGTGATGCACAAGAGGTGTCTTTTCTTCTTTGCTTATATTGTGCTATCTGTTTGACTGCCAAATCATGGTATGATATTGGGCATTTTTAAAGTTGCTGCTAATATTGGGTGCACTTTTCCTTTTCTTTAGACATATAAAGATCCTGTTGAGAGCATGTGCTAGGACCTGATATGATGTCATGATATATCCATATAGCCAACCCTATGTAGTTGGATAATGGTTTGGTTGCTATGGCATATCAGGATTTTGTTGGCTTGAAGCTAAGCAGGTCGTATCATATTAGTCCACATATGCATTATTTGAAGTTAGTTATAAGGTGTGGGATATCTAATATGGTATTGACTGCTGGACTGTTTTATTTTTATTTTTTTTTTGTATTTATTAGTTTGATTTTTGGTTCATGAATTCGGACTTAACATAACCAATGCAAAGCTTAATGGTTAAGCTTTTCTTCAGGCTTTCGCTTATGAAAGCAATGATTATATGGGGAGGTTAACATTGCTGCTCGATTTTTGTTGAATGTTCACTTTGCTGATGTGTCAATAAACAAACCCTTACCCTTCTAAGCACAAAGTGCCTCTCAAGAGGTCTTTCATCTACCTTTCTCTAAATTCTCCCTCTCCGGTTTTTACATTTTCTCTTGAATAATCTCCTTCTGTTTTTCTTTCTGCTTTTTCTTCTCTTTATTTATATCCAAATCTTCGTCATGGACCTCATGGTTGAGCACCTTTTTGTGGGCATCGGGGGGTTCTATTTGTTGTCCCTACATGATGATTCCCTCGAGGAGGATAAATGAGGGGGAAATTAAGTATTGCACCCTTAAGTCTCAATGACAAGTCCCAATTCACGGTAATCACACACTGTATGAGCAAATTCATGGAGTTCAGCTTCAGATCCTGTTATATTATATTTTCAGGACATCAATAAGATGAAATGTGACGAAGTGGAATAACTCAAGCAGTTTGAGCACCACTACCTATGCATTGAGGTTATGGGTTCGAGTCACCATTTGCTCGATCAATAAGATGAAATGTATGGTTGCTTGCTGCTCAGCCCACCATTGAGAAAAAGGAGAGCTGTTCCATACTGGTGTTCAAGCTGATTAGAACTGATCGATTTCCTCAAAACTCTTTTAACTATTTAAAATGGAGGTGTCGATGCTATGAATAGTTATCTGAGAAACTATAATTCATACAATTTCTTGGAAAGTTATATGTTCGTTATACTCTTACCTAATATGTATTTGAATGTGTGACAATGACATGTTGATTGCAAACATATAATTTCATAACACCCAACAATACGAGCACCAGTTACTAAATCAAACTACGTTGTGTTTGTAGGCTGAAAGATCTCCACCAGAACTGCAGTAAAGAACTGGATGCTTATGCTGGATGTATGTATTACCACACCAACGAGTTTGAATTTTGCCGCAAGGAGCAACAAGAGTTTGAGAAAGCATGTCCCCTCTGATAATTTGCAATAGAGACCCTACATCTTGTGAACATAATAAAATCTCCCAATGGCTTCCTGTGTTAAATGTATTTCAAATTGTTCTTTTCCTATCTATGGTAGCAGGTAACTAATTTCTTTATGAAGAAATGCCATGCCTAGGAACCAATTTTCAATATGAAAACACTTAAATTCTTCGTTTTGTTTTAAAACCCGAATTTCCTGGTGGGTTTACTAATTTGACATTTGTTCAGATCTGAAACACAATCAGTTTCACTATTCTGTTCATCTTGTTCATGTTATTCACCCATGAATTTCAGTAACATCAGGAATAAAGATCAGTGCTGAGAAAGGAAAAAACTTTGGCTTCTTTCACATACTGTTAGATTCTCTGATATTTTTAGTGTAATTTTTTAAGGCAATATTTTCATGCAGGTTTCTTGCTTTTTTTAGAATTACATAAATAGACGTGTGAGACTGTGACACCGTATACGAACGACCAAAAAATAAAATGTTGTTTCCTCCTAAAAACTATTTTTAATACTCTTATATTATTATTTTTTGTTTTTTGGTCGGTTTCCTGCTATTTATTTTACTTTTATCTAAACTACATGAATCAAATAATTTAGTAGACATACAAAATAAATCATCATATAAAAATAAGTGACAAAATAAAGAATTGTGTCATGTATACATTAATTTAAAAATTACATCAATTGTTTCCTTGCCCTGTAATGGTCCTAATGGAGTATTTATTTTCCCTCTTTACTAACATACATAAGAATGCTGAATGCGTACATTAAATGTTTTTAGAAATTTATTAGTCTTTTTTTTTTTTTTTTTTATCGGGCACATGGTGACTCGAATCCATGATCTTGCGATATAGGTTATGGTGCTCTAACCACTTGAGTTATTCCACTTCTTCCTATTATAAATACTTTTAATTTTTTATTTTTTTTTTCAAACACTATCAGCTTTTCTTTGATTTTTTTTATAAATTCTATCCACTTCTACTACCAATCACTTTTGTCGTAATCACTAATTTTAATCAATTCTTCAAAAGTATAATTTTTTACAAACATTCCCAAAATAAACTCTAAAAGCTAAAAGTTAAACGAATTGTTGTTGGTAGCTTATGAATATTTTTTAAGTATTATTAATTTTTTTTAAACATTATAAATTTTTTTTGGATTTTTTTTTACAAACACCATAAACTTTTACTATTAATTAATTTTCACATAATCACTAATTTTAATCACTTCTTAAAAAAATACTAAACTTTTTGCAAATACCCCACAATATTTCCTGTGATTCCGCTTAAAAATATTGGTTTTATTTTAATTTTTTTCCAAAATATAAGGTTGTGTTTGTTTTGGGATTTATGTGTGCGGAACAAGTTAAGGTTTTAGAATTCAGAGATTTAGAATCCTTGATAAATAATAAATGTTGAATAGAGTGAAATTTAACTTTATGTCAAATCAATATTTAATAATGATTGCTATTGTATTATTATATTATATTGAGAAGAATAATAATGTGTATAATATATGATGTATTGAGAAGAGTAATAATAGATTTTATAGGTATTTGTAGGTGTGAATTGAATGTGAAATTTGAATACCAGATTCAAAATTCCAAACTCTTATTAGACAAGGAGCGCAAAGTCCTAAGTCCATTTGTATGAGTCTCAAAACAAACACAGTCTAAAAGATTGGACCGAACAATTGTATAAGCAAAATTGTCAAATAATTTTGCATTGATTTAAAAAAGGTTACCTTCCTTTTTCTTCGTAGTGCTGTAGGGCACTGTGATTTTAACCTAGATAATAAACAGTTAATTAAAAAAAAAAAGATATAGTAAAAATAAGGTAAAACAATTAAATCTAATGCAATATTTTTAATTTCTTATCAATTTTGGGCAAATACTTAAATACAATATTGCATATTATGATTTATGTGAAATTTTGACTAAATTCAAAATTTTTTAATTTTTCTCAGGTTAGGTCGGCTTATCCTATCTTTCGGGTTTCTTCTTCCTCAAAACAGACGCCACAATCAAATCTTGCTGATTTTCACAGCGGCGCATTATAGGTTTTCTCTTCTCTTCTTCTTTTTTTTTTTCTCTTCCTTATTCAGATTTTTCTATATACTGCTCAGTTTCTTCCATTTTCTCATCCTCCCAATTTTGAAGGCCCTTCTGTTCTTTTTCTCTCGGTTTTCTAACGCAGGTTTTCAGATACTTCTGCACTCTTCACACTGTGTTCTTTAAATCTGGAATCTTTTTAGTTTCTTCAGTTGTTCTTCATCTCTTTAGACTGATGATTTTTTTTTTCCGCACTTGTACTGGTTTTTGGTCATGAGGTAACACGATTTTCTTCATATCGTAACACTTTTTTTGTTCATATATTAACATATAATTTTTTTAATAATATGTAACATTGTATACATGATTTTGTAATACTGTATGAATATTCATGTGTAACAAATTGTATATTTCAATTCAGTGTAACAAATCGTATATTTCAATTTAACAAATTACAATTTTAAAGTATACTATGAAATGCGAGAAGATATTGTGTGCATCATTTTCACCGTACACCAACTATTACTATTGTTGGTAATTATCAACTTATCAACAATAATAATAGTGATGTACGATAAAAATGATACACCTAATACTTAATCATAAAATACACGTTGCACCTAATGCACATAAGATCCCCATCACTCCTAAAAATAATAATGTCGATCTCAAAATTTACCGTCAACAATAAACCCATAACATACCATAAATAATTATATATAGTAGTATAAAATATTAGATTTAGGGGTAGTAACAAGCAAGTCTCCTTCCTCATCTCTGCGTCGTCCGATCTCCCATTCTCTCTGCTCTCAGATTTCTCCAAATTCATCGCCCAATCATTCTTCTTCTCTTCTCAGCGCGCCAAATACAAATCCCCCACCTCAGGTATTCCATTCTCCCACCAACCTTCACACCCACCCACTCTCTTTGATCTCAAATGCTATGACCTGAATTTTGAAACTAGTTTGTTTTCTAGGTTTTCTTTTTGTGCAAGTGATTTTTCTGATGGTGAAAAGTGGTGTTGTTGTTGTTGTTTTTTGTTTTTTTTTTGGTGTATGGGGGCTAGGGTTTTGTTTCCTGCTCTGAGGAAGGAGGATGGAGGACAGTCCTGGTGGCCACGACGGCGCCGGCGGCGGAGACCAGAGCCCGCCGTCTAGCGTCCGGGAACAGGATCGGTTTCTTCCGATTGCGAACATCGGTCGTATTATGAAGAAAGGCCTTCCTGCTAATGGAAAGATCGCTAAAGATGCCAAGGACGTCGTTCAGGAATGCGTGTCGGAGTTCATCAGCTTTGTCACCAGCGAGTAATACTTTTAACAACCTTATTTTTTTGTTTATTAATTTTTTTAATTTTTATTCTGAGCTTATGGTTTTTTTTCTTTTTCTGCTCTCCTTGAATGTGGTTGTTTTCTGTTCAATTTCTATGTGGTTGATTGAGCTTATGACTAGTTAATTTTAGTGTCCGTTGTTCTGTGTAATTCCTGCCTTTGTCAGAAGACAGATTATTTGAAACAGTATGAACTCATAAGATGGACCTTGAATTTTTTATATGTTGTTTCATGTTTGTATAGCTAAGAAAAAGTTATTTTAAGCTTCATATCTGATTCTAGTGGTTTTGTGTAACTTATGCTGTCAGATTTGTAAAGTTCCTATTCCTTTTTGAACACACAAATATGTGGATTGCTGTTTCATTTTACGGTTGGTCAGAAGGAGTGAGTTCGTTCTTGACCGCACTTAGTGTTCCTTATATTCTATAGTTTGTGTTAATTTGCCAATTTTCATTAATAATCCAATGCTACAAGGTCAGATCAACACTGTGATTATTAGGGGAAGAAGAGCTCATAGACCTGAGACCTCAAATTTCTCATTTCCCAACAAGTTTCAATTTTTGTCATGACAGATGAGTTTGTCAAATTGTATACTACTAATGATGCTTCCATTATTATCTCCAACGCATTAACTTGTAATCTTATGCATTCTACTTTCTGATCATTGTAAGTTGATAATGCATTTTGCTTTGATGTGTATTCCACTACATGCGTACTAAATTTTGTGTCTGTGGGTCTTCGCCAAAAAAATATTCCCCCCTGGAAATGTAAGACATACACAGTCCTCGAAAGGAAACCATGTGCAAACAGTTTGAAAATTTTAAGACGTACACATCTGTTTGCTTTTATACTGATCTGGCCACTCTTCCTTCTTTGAAACACCAAAAACAATTTTAGTTGATATCTTCCAGATTTCACGGATTATGTGACCCAAATATTTGTAATGCAGTTCTCATGAAATTAAGTCTATGGGGTAGAAGGGGATATCTTTCTTGTATTTACGTTGTTGATTTGCACCTTATCCCTCTCAGCACTTGTGACTCTTTTCCATGACTTCGTCTGTTCCCATTCAGTTCCCTTCTATTTCTTGCTCTATCCAATCACATTTAATCCTTTTCTTGAGTGATATACAATTTATGACACACAACTATGTAAAGTGTGTGACTCCTTCAAAAGAAAGTGCTTTCATTGAAGTAAATGGATTTTTGTAAAGCTATTGAAGCATACTCCTTCGTTACTGCTGCTATGCCTCCGAGCTTCTTATCCTAAGATTAGCTGGCTGCCACTCTTTATAAGTGACATTATGTACAACAAATTCTACCTCATGAACTACTACTAAAACATTCCATTGCCTATCTTTGCTAGTTTATTATATTGATTATTTGCATATACTGAAGAACCTCTGTTGAGTTAAAAATAGTACTGACCACCATAATAGTGGTGAATTCTTATCTCTGCTGGGATTTGTTTTTTGTTTTGTCCTGCGTAATAATTAGCATCATTATGGTGAAGTTTCTTTGCCTGTTACTCTGAGAATGTTAGCTTTACTGTTTTTCTTTTTCATCTTTTTCGAGATATATATGAATTATGATTAGTTGCAAGCAAGAAGTAGCCCAAATGTTTCCCATGAATGAAACCTTTAGTTTCATCAATGACATTTTTCCTTGCTTTATTACTTCTCAAATAGAGCAAGTGATAAGTGCCAGAAAGAGAAAAGGAAGACAATTAACGGGGATGATTTGTTGTGGGCAATGGCAACCTTAGGTTTCGAGGAATATGTTGCTCCACTGAAGGTGTATTTGGCTAGGTACAGAGAGGTATCTTAATTTCTCCCATTATATCCAGTTTCTATATTTTGTGTTGGTTCCACAGCTCTATCATTTAATGAGAAAACAAGAAGATAGATAGATGCTTTTAAGCTTATTTTGGTTTTATCCTTTCAACTAGAAGGAAAATGATGTAAAAGTCTAAACTAATCGTGTTCTTTTCTCTCCCCCCCCACTGTGACATGGTGATTATATGGCACGGCCTTGATGTTGCAGTTAGAGGTATGTAATAAATAAGCATTTCCATATCCTTACGTCTGTGATATGATAGTGAATTGTGACCTATGGGCAGGGTGACACCAAGGGATCTGCTAGGGGTGCTGATGGAGCTCCTAACAAAGATACAGTAGGGACCCAGCTGGCTTCCAATCCGCAAGTAAGATTTCAAGTATTCTTGACTTCGCCATTGGCCTGAAAATGTTGCCGATGTATATTACCTGTAATAATGTAACTAAGGAGCAAACATGTTCCACTTCTGAATGACTCTTGCAGTTTACTCATCAAGGCTCTTTCCCTCAAGGCTATAGCTACTCAAACTCTCAAATCGATTATTGAGTAAGTTCCAATCTCCCTAACCTTCCTTCTTTCTTTCTTCCTGCACTACCACTAAGGGTGGGGACAACATTGGAAATTTTGGTACACTGCACTTATCGACCCAAAAAATATCAAAAATACCTTTTTTTTTCCGGTATACAAAGATTTTCGGTATGGTAATGGTTAGTAGATTCAAACTATTCAGAATTTGGGTTGTATTGAAATATCCAAAAAAATTGGTAGGTATGAAACGGGTTACCAAAATTTTGGTTAGAACCGATATCATTTAAAAATTCGGTATGGTAAAGGTAAAGTATTTACCATATACCTAAATTTTGGTATACAGAGAGTTTCGGTATGATAATCCTATGAAAATTTACATGCTGGAACGTTATCTGCAGTATACAGTACCAAATCACTGTATCTGATTATGCCTTGGAGTATGTTTCTGTTTTAATGATATTGAGCACCCATTAACCACTCTAATTTCTGCTGACTGATTAACCGACAAGATCTAGAAAATCATTTACTAGTTTGTTTAGAGCACACATGTTTTAGGAATCTCATCGACAACTTTAAAGATCAAAGTTCATTTGTCATCTGTAATATATTTCCCAATGCATTTAAGCTGCTATCTTCATAGAACAAAAAACAGGGATTCATACGAGCTTTTTTTTTCTGAAGCAGGAAGCAGAAGGCGAAGATAGAGTTCGTTTGATTCTTGATCTCGGATTGATCCCATTTCACGTACCTGGAAATCTTCTATGCTATCTGAACGAAGTATGGTCATGTGATTATCATTTACTCGAACATTATGCTCTGTAATTGCTTTGAAGAATCTAGATTAAGATAATGAGGGTGATTTTTAAATTGCTTGCTAAACAGGTTTGATACACTTATTTTGTTAAAACTTTGTAAGAGGTTGTGATTGTGATGGCTCAGATTTTAATGTACCCTGATTTTTGTCTTAAAAGGACAAAAATTGTACATGTATGTAGATCTCGTTTTCGTATAATATATGGTTTAGGACTTGTAAACTGACCCAAATGCCACTCGTACGATGTACCATGATCCAGGTTACTATGAGCTGGACTTGGTCTACAAATTTAAAAAATATAGGGTCTTTGTTGTTTTTATTTCCAAAAGAAAATATATAGTCTTTCAATTTTATTTTTCAACTTTTAATTACAATTTTTCTGGGTTTAAATTGTGAAGAAGGGAAAACATAGAGCTGGACAAAAAAGTTGATCACTTTGACTTTCATTTGTAATGTCAACAAAATTTAACGAGGATTAGATAGGTAATTTTTTAAAACATATTTGTGTAATTTTACAAGTAAAAGTTGAAATGTGTGGGTTTGAATTGTTAAAAATATGAAATACAAGAGTATATTCAATAATTTTACCATTTGTACGATGAAGAACTCTTTATTTAGCAATACAACCAAATTAATGATGTACTCTCTGTTTTATCACTCAGAGCATTCATATTTGCAAAACTTATTTTAAATTCTCCAACCAAAATAAAAGGTACATTTACGTGAGACAGTCTTATTGTGAGATAAAATATAATTTAAGCATCACACTTTAATACTTTGGGAGGGATGAATGTTAATTTATGCTAATTTGTACGGTCTCACATGAGTTTTTATCCCAAAATAATGATGTATTTTTATCGTTTTAGGCGCCGTTTGGTAGCCGTGGGTCATAATCAACGAGATTGGGCCGATTATTTATTAGACCCAGATTAGGGATGCCCAAGATTGATAAACCGATCTTTGGTAGTAAAAAATAGGCCCAGATAATTCAGCCCTGATTCACAATTATTTGGAGTCAAAATGACATTATTACCCCTTTGATATCTTTGATATTACAACCCTACCCATTTGACATAAAAGATTGGGCTCTCGATCTGAAGAAGCTTTGGATACCCAAATCGTACGTTGTCTTCTTCGCGAACCGACGATTCAGGCGGCCCCATTCGCCATCGTTCAGGTTCATCTCGTTAATTCCTCGAAGTTAGTTATACTTTGCATTTTTATTTGTTCTCATTTTTTGGTGTTTCAAATCCATATGATGCTGGACGCCGCTCATTGAATTTGCCCGCGACCCACGCAGTTCGTTCAACAATAGGTATTCGTGTTTAATTCGTCATATTTTTTGTTATGAATATATTTGTTGTTGGGAGATGAATTTTAAATAAAGGTTTATGATTTTGATTAGATCCCAAAACCCCTGAGTATGACATGTTCAGAATGATCTTGATAGTTGAGTCAGGATTCAGTTTTAGAATATTCAGGATATTATCTGCAGAATGTATAGTCAGCAGATATAGTTCGAGATATTCTTGAAGACTCGATGAGGATCTCGAGTAATCGACGACTCAATGAGAAGACTCAAAGACATCGGTCCAAGATAAACTACAAAGATTCGAAGACCCGAAGACTCGTAGAAGACCCTTAAGACTCGAAGACTCAAGACACAAAAGATCAAGATCAAGATCGAGACACTAAAGATCAAGAATACTGAAGGCACAGTAATTACTAATGACTCAGTAAGGTACTGAATGCTCAGTATGAACCTGAATGTTCCGAGGCACTGAGTATATCTATCCGAAGGATGCAACATCGAGAAGATCGCGTGATTCTTTAGAAAATAGATATTTGCCAAGACATTCAAATGCGCATAAAAGGAACTAAGTCGAAGTGTTGTTAAGGTTATATCAAACTCGAGTTTGTAACCAAAAAGAGCCGATTGAAGGTGTATACCTTTAATCTGGAGACAAAAGTCAAAAAGAGGAAGACAACATCAGACCATACCGACATCGACAAAGGATGTGTCTCTAAAAAGGATGTCGGATGTACAAAAGTTCCGAATCGCAAAAAGTGAAGACCGGCTACATGAAAGACTATTGCCTAGAAAGTGTTAGGGAGTTTCAAACCCTAAATATAGCCGTTTCACACACCACAAGAGGGAACTCACGGTTGTCTCTCCAACGGATAGTTTTCAAGAGTGACCTTGGTGTATGCCTATAAATCTTGGTGACCCTCTACATTGTAAGGTTACGGGAAATTTATACATAACTTAAGAGCTCAAGCTTATTCTTGTAAAAGTTAAAAGCACTTTAAAAAACTTAGAATTTCCCAAGTGCTTCAATATTGAAGAGAGCTCACTATACTAAGCCTAGCTTGATAAGAATTATCAAAGCTTAGTCGAGATATCCTAACCCTTTGCATTGTGCTTCATTGTAAAGGATATCTCATCCTAGTTGAAACTAACCAAGAAACCCCAAACCCCTGTAAAGGTAGTTGGAGTGTGTTTGTTGGTGAGAAGAGTTGTAAAGAGTTAGTAAACTACGGCGGAGTAGTCGTAAAAACTCTAGAGGAAAAGTTAGTAAGCTACGAGGGGTAGTCTGAAAGCTTGTGTGTGATTGAGTAAGTAAACTACAGAGGTAAATGTAAAGCTCAAGGTCGGGTTGAGTAAGTAAACTACGTGGAGTAGTCGAAAAACTTCGGGCCGAAGTTGAGTAAGTAAACTACGAGGTAGTCGTAAAAGCTCGAAGTTGATAGTGAATTTCTCTCGAAGAGTCGGAGAGAGTGGATGTAGGAGCTTGAGTCTCGAACCACTATAATCGCCGTGGTTCTTTATTGCTTTCCTTATCTGTGCTTCATTCTGTTGTAATCGACTTGATTTTGAAAGCATACTTTTCACCGATATTCGGTTGGAATCAATCCATTTGAAGTTGCATAAGTGAATCACGGCCTAATCACTATTTCATAAAGGGAAGGTTTTGTGCAAAGCTTAAAACGAGTATAAACTAAAGTGGCCAACCATTCAAGACAACCGAAAGTAGCTAGAAGAACAGATAGTTACCAAACCGAAGGTACTCTTCGAGGGTTGAAGAAGTTAGTTATCGATCCAAGCAACTCGGGATCTCGACACTCGGGACTCGGTTGGGATTATCGAGGTTTCGAAAGCATTTCGGGATCATTTGTCTCATGAGACTTTGACTCGGAGAGCGATCTGTGCTTCTCGAACCTAATCTTCGGATTATCGACCCAAGTGACCTCGGAAGAAAAAAGTTTAAAAACACCGAACACGTGTATTCCCCCATACGTGTAAGACTCGCTTACACCGGGACCAACAAGTGGTATCGAGCGGTGGTTCAACTTGACCACTCACGTGTTGACCAAAGTTTTATTTTCAAAAATACTTGTGGTCTATCCGAATCGATCTTATTTCTTTGAAATTTTTTTCTTTTCAAAAGATCAGAAAAATGTCTTCTAAAAAACTTCTCATGTTCTCAGTGGAGAACTATGACCTATGGAGACTGAGAATGCAGGCTCATCTGTATTCCAAACATGTGCGTATGTGGAGAGTGGTCTCTCAAGGATCATTCTCATTTCTTGTAGTGAATCCCGGAGGAGCGTAAGATGAGAGAATTGATCCTAGAAGCGAAATTTCCTAAGTCCGATGACCAACCGACTCTCGAGGAGAGAAAGTTAGTCAATCTAGACTACATTGCAAAAAGACACACTATACATCACAATTGATGATGGTGTGATGGGAATGATCTCTCACCGTAATATCTTGCTAAAGAGATTTGGGATACACTTTTTGTTATGTGCCAAGCGCACGATCATATAAAAAGAAAACAAACTTTTCGGTGGCAATTGGAAAGTTTGACAGTTTTGAAATGGATGATGGTGAATCAATAGACAAACTGGAAGTCAGATTCACTAGCATCATGAATGATCTAAATGCACTTGGAAAGAAATACCCACAGAGAGAAGTTGCATTGAAAATTCTTAGAGGTCTATCTAAGAAATGGGATATTCATGCAGTGTTGATTGAAAACACCAAGAATATTAACTCAATGCCTTACCAACAAGTCTTCTCTGAGCTGAAAGCCTATGAATTTGTAATTGATAAGAAATCCAAAAAGGCTGACAACAAAGATGATTCTTCATCGAGTAAGAATGTGGCTTTAAAAGCCAAAGATAAAACCTTTAAAACTAGAGAGTCTGAGAACCCCATGCCAAAAAATCGGGATGAGCTTGAGGAAAAGCTAAAGACCGATGGCAAGAACGTTTGATAGACTCAATAGTAGATTTGGAAAATAAAAAGCTATTACAGAACCACAGTACCGAGAAGAAACCCGAGGGACAGATCAACCGAGAAGAAGAAAGACACGAAAAGTGAAGGATCTTCATCCGAAAAGAAGGACTCCAAGTCCAAAGAAGAAAATGATCAGGATGATGATGCCAACATATGCTATAATTGCCAGAAGAAAAGTCACTTCCAGTATGATTGTCCAGAGTTGAGTGCTAAGGAGAGAAGAGAAAGACAAGCTATAAGAGACCGTAAGTTCTCAAGCAAAAAGGCCATGGTTGCGAAGAAGAAGAACACTCGAGGAGGGATCTAGCTCTTCAGATGAGATATTCTCGACAAAGTGAAAGTGATGACATCCGTCGATGGCCATTGAGGAGGTAAACTCTTCTTTCTCTGTTGTTGCTCCTACACTAGCACAAGAGTTTTCAAGTTCCACCGAAAAAACAATCATTTTGACTCGATGGATTCTTTTCGAGAATCGATGAAGGACTATCTTTGTTTTGCAAGGATCGCTAAATAGAACTCAAGAGCGAATAAGGAATCGAAAATTTCAAAAATCTAAAATGGAAAGACTCTAGCAATATTGAAGTCACTTCTCAATTAATGGGAGACTCTCGATGAAATGGATGTTCGAAAGTACAACTCTCGAGAGAAAGAGAAGTTGATAATGTCCCCTGGCGAAAAGCTAGAGAAATCCACTCAAGAGATTCAATTTAATCGAATCGAAGTTCAATGACCTCTCCGAGAAGCATAAAACTCTACTAATCTGTGAGGATAGTGCACGAAGAAGTTAACTCTATTGAATAATGCATCTAATGTAATAGATGAAATTCAGAGTTACCGAGATCTGTGTGACTATAAAATCTGGATTGGGATACATTCGGGGAACCTCACAAGGTCATCCGAATCCGCGATCTAGTAGCAAAGAAGACTATCTTTGTAAAAAACCAGTGGCACCTACACTTCAAGCCGGAGTAATGCCCATGATTGTAGACAAGGAAAAGGACCTATGGTCTCAAAAAAACCGAATGATCGGGGTTAGAAAGCCCAAACCTCGGTGAAGGCAAGAAAACCCGAAAGTCGATTGGAAAGTTTCAGCAAGTACTTCAAAGCCTCAGCTAAGAATGCAAACCCGAAAGGCTCCACATCGAACCATCATAGGAATCCTCGATGAGAAACACTCGCAGAGACATTCTCAATCGAAGAGACCAAGTCCTCAAGATAATCGAAAGACCCAGATTTTAGTACAGGCAACCTGAACCTCACTTGCCTAAGGGTAAAGGTTATCTGAACCCGAGTCATCAAAGATTTAGACCATTTTGCACAAAAGCCTAAGCATGTCGAGCGTAAGGCCTGAACCAAAGAAGAACTCTAAGGCACATGTTCATGCTAAAGTTAGCACACATATACGTAAAACTGCTAAGGCACCTAGAGTAGTGGATGTATATGTTGATGTTTATGGAAGACAAATTAGCCACTCTAAAGTGATTAGAGTTGTCAGCGATTTGGATTCGAAAGGTACAATTTAACCTCGTAGGACCCTACACAAAATGGGTACCTAAGAATTGATCATTTTTCGGGAGGAAAACCAGGGCACTAAGCTGATGAAAGATCCATTGGCACTGATGAGCAGAGATGAAAAAGCTCCTGATGTATGGTATCTTGACAGTGGATGCTCAAGACATATGACAGATTCAAGAAGATGCTCGGTGACTATGTTGAACAAAGAGGCCCTGATCACTTTTGGAGATAACTCGAGGGATGACCCGAAGGATATGGAACTTTGGAAGTCGACTCAGTTCATATCCATGGTGTTTCATATGTATCTGGATTGAAGCATAACTTGCTGTCAATTAGCCAATTCCGTGATAAGGGTTTCAATGTTGAGTTCTCCAAGAACTTATGCTTTGTGAAAGATGATACATCACAGAAAGTATTACTGACTGGTACAAGAAAAGGGAATGTGTATCTTGCTGATTGGAGTTCAACTCCTAAAGATACATGTTTCGTTGCTAAAAGTTTTAAAAACACTGAACACGTGTATTCCCCCCCCATACACGTGTAAGACTCGTTTACACCGGGACCAACAAGTGGTATCAGAGCTTGCAAGATACTAGTTGGTTATGGCATAAAAGAATGAATCACCTAAACTTCAAAACCCTGAACAAGCTTGCAAGATTAGCTCTTGTGAGAGGGTTGCCTAATGAAGTGTTCAGTAAGGAACACATTTGTGATGCGTGCGCTTAAAGGAAAACAAGTTAAAGCATCATTTAAAAGCAAAATAGAAGTTTCTCTTGAGAGAATACTTGACTACCAGATATGGATCTGTTTGGTCCTATAACACCGTGGAGCACTAATGGCAGGAAATACACATTGGTAGTAGTTGATGACTACTCAAGATATACTTGGGTCATATTCTTACTCAAGAAGAAGAAAGAGACTCGAGATAAAAGTCGCCAGAGTTCTTGAAAAGGCTCAAGAATGAGAAAAATCGAGTGTGGTCAAAATCGATCGACAAAAGGAACCGAAGTTTATAAATCATATCATTTCGATTATTGTGCGAAAATGGAATTCTACATGAAACATCACCGCAAGGACCCCTCAACAAAATGGTGTTCTTTGAAGAAGGAAATGAACTCGAAAAGAAAGTTCGCAAGGACAATGATAGTGAAGGTCGATATTCCTAAAAGATTTTGGGCAAGCCAACAACACCGCATGCTACTCTCGAGAATAGATCCATCTTCGACAAAAAGTCAAGGCAAAACGCATTTATGAGCTTTGGAATGAAAGGAAGCCTCTTGTTTCTTTCTTTTCGTGTGTTTGGTTTGCAAGTGTTTCATACACAATAATGGTAAAGATCGGTTGAAAACATTTGATAGTAAAAGTTCGATGAAGGAATATTCTTAGGATATTCTCAAGTCAAGAAACTTTCGAGTTTACAAGCGTAGGACTTTATTGTGGAGGAAACACCTCATGTTGTTTTTGATGAATCTGTTTGTGTTCGGAAGAAACAGGAACATGATGCAAAATGAACCCGACAAAGAGGATCACCAGATTAAGCCCGAAAAAGAAAGATAAATCATCCAATTGAACTTGAAAAGAAGAAGTCGGTCACTATCTATGATTGGGTGACTCGGACTCAGATAAAAAAGTTCGAGGATGGAACTCGAGGATGGTGAGACCGGGAAAACCAACACTCCAAAGGTGACCAATCCGAGCAGACACCGATTCGGACTCGTGCACGTGATGCCAATGAAGATGTGGTCACGGTGAGGCAATTCTGAATCTATCAACCAAAGGGGAACAAATGTCTCTCGACAATGTTCTAAATAGAATTTCCCCGAGGAAGATGATTCCTTTTCTCTGTTTTGTTGTTCCCGAGTTTCTTCGATTTAATCGAACCTAACATTTCAAATGTTGAGGATACCATTGAAGGGGAACATCAAGAAGGAAATGGTTAGATAGCCATCCTACAAGCCGATTGTGGGTGATCTAACTGAAGGTGTTAAGACTAGAAGGTTCCATGGAGAGAGTGCACTATTCTCGCCGCTTCCTATCGGAGAAAGAACCTCACCGAGATTGGTGAAGCTCTACAAGATTCTCCTTTGGATTCTTGCCATGCAAGATGAGTGAATCAATTATCGAGGAATGAAGTATGGGATTTGGTAGATAGACCCGAGAAAAGGCACAATGTCATTGGAACCAAGTGGGTTTTCAAGAACAAAAGAGATGAAAACAACAACATTGAGAGAAACAAGGCAAGGCTAGTTGCACAAGGTTATTCCCAAGAAGAAGACTTGGATTATGATGAAACCTTTGCACTGTTGCAAGACTAGAAGCCATCAGATTGTTTCTTGCATATCTTTGTCCACATGAATTTCACTGATCCATCGGATGGATGTAAAAAAGTGCATTTTCGAAGCGGCGCTTTTAAAGAAGAGGTTTATGTGGAACAACCTCCTGGTTTCAAACAGAATGACCAAGTTTACGTGCTAAGAAAAAGCTTTGTATGGTCTTAAGCAAGCACCGAGCATGGTATGATACTCTTTCTCGGTTTCTTACCGACCATGGTTTTGTCAAAGGAATCGTTGATAGAACTCTGTTTCGGGATAGAGGATGGGGAAGATATCTTACTAGTTCGGATATATGTTGATGACATCATTTTTGGATCTCAAACCATCACCGTGTGAAAAGTTTTCAACACCGATGAAAGGCAAGTTTGAGATGTCAATGATGGGAGAGATGAATTTCTTTCTAGGTCTTCAAGTGAAACAATCAAAGGAAGGAATATTCATCAACCAGCAAAGTACACCGAGATCCGATTGCCAAATATGGTGTGACAGATTGCAACACAGATTAGATTCCTATGAATACTAACTACAAGATGGATCCCGATTCGGAAAAGGCAAATCGGTGAGTCATCATCGATTATAGAGGAATCATTAGATCATTGCTCTATCTCACGCAAAGCAGTAGGATATAACATTTCTTTGTTGGGATATGTGCAAGATACCAAGCTAATCCTAAATTTAGTCACATGGAGGCCGCCAAAAAGATCTTGAGATATCTTAAGGGCACAAATGAATAGAGGATTATGGTATCCGGTGATGATAACCTAGAGTTAAGTGGTTACTCGATGTCGATTATGGAGGATCAGACTGGATGTGAAGTCCACTTCAGAACTTGTCAATTTCTAGGAAGCAAGTCGATATCTTGGTTTTCGAAGAAAGCAGACCTCAAGAGCAACAAGTACTACCGGTTGAATATATGGGTGCAGGGAAGGTCGTTGCGTACGATTCTTTGGCTCGGACAACAATTGAGGGATTATAAAGTTGTAGCCAATGAAGTACCAATATTTTGTGACAATAATAGTGCCATTGCTATTTCACAAAACCCGTATTGCACACGGATGCAAGCATGTGGATATCGATATCACTTCATCGAGAGATCATGTCGAAAGAAGGACATAAGGATGGAGAAAATTCATATCGATAAGCGAGAACCGATATCTTGACTAAACCTTTGGCGGAATCAAGATTTCGTGAACTTTCGGTTGAATTAGGGATCTTTAAACGGTGTATAGAGAAAAATGAAAAATTTGAAGGTTTTCGTAGCATGAAGTTTTCTCGATTCTACCGAGAAGTTTCAGGATAAAATGGAAATCTTGAATCGAGTCTCGTAAAAACTCAAGAAAGATCTTGAACCAATTTAGTACTCGAGATTATAATCGACATTTTATCAAGATCAGTACTCAGTAACACTGATAGAGGGAAATTGGTCTGAAGAAGTAATGACTCATGAGATTCATTTATTGCTCAAGTAAATTCAGTAATCATTCGCAATAAATATAAAAACACCTGAGGAATGTTTTTTTTTGGGCGGGATCGTTTTAAATTCGAAGAAGGTCAATAAATCATTTAATGCTCGCTACATTAATGACCAATGAGGATGTTTTGGCGACTTACTTTTTGGGAGATCGTCGGTTCAGATACCGATTAATCGGAGATTAATCTCAACCGTATTACTCACCTAACCCACACGATTCCCCACGATCTCAAGGCTATATAAACCTCAATCAGTCATTCAAGCCAAAATTTTATCAAACCCTTCGTTTTCAAATCCTCTGAAATTAAAAATCCCCTTTGCCCAGAAATTCTTCAAACCCTAAAGCTTTCCTTCTTCAATCAAACTCTAAAATGGCTCCAACCCTGTTCGAGAGATTGGCCTAAACCAACAACCCGGTGGTACGAAGTTCGTTGTCTCACTTGAAAGCACAACCAACTCAAAACCGTAAGAGGAGGCTCGCGATATGATTCGATGGCTAAACTCACAACTAACTAGTCGCAAAACCCACCATACCGGAGTTTCTTGAAAAGAGGTAATCAATTCATCTGTAATTTGAAGATAGATGAAGAGGGTCAGATGCATTCTAAGTTAATCAGTATCACACTTAGAGCGATCATCCAAATACGCCGATTTTGAGAGGATCAGATATTGTTCAAAAAATGAATGATGTTTTTGAGCTCTATGATAGAGAGAGGATCCTACGACGTATATGTCGGGGAAGAGAGCGGGAGTACTTAGATAGGATTGCCGAGAATCTGTTAAGTTTGAGGCGATTAATCGCACAAAAAGGCACTGAAGCCACAATATCGTGTGTTGATGGATATTGTGAGCAAGTTCATCATGAGTCTTCTTGGGGAGTTTTGAGCGGATAAGTACCCCAAAGCTCAGATTGATGGCGGCGATAGAAGCTTCACCCACCATGATTTCAACCGGTGAAATTCCGATCCAGACGGTGAGTGAAAGCGGACCAAAGTTTTGAGGAAGATTGACGGGCGATCTCAATCAAAGGCAAGATCCACCATGCCACCAAAATTGCTTACATTTTGGAGATGTGCGAGAGAGGAGGAGGATATCTTCGCCAATTCGACCCCATTTCCTAAATCCAAAATTCTCCTTAAACCCAGCGCAAGGAAGCAGCCATCGTGGGGAAGAGAGAAAAGAAGGTAGAATCACCTTCGCAGATCTTTGAAAAAAAAACCCAACAAACTAGGGAAGGTGTTGTTGGAGGCAAAGATGGAGCAGGAGCAAGAATGATGAAACGAAGGATCTTGCTCCAAAAAACGCAGAAGATTGGTGGTTCTCACCGATGAAGATGAAAGTGATTCTCAAGAGATTCAATCAAGGCCAAACCGATCGAGTTCACCATTACAAGTGTTGGCTCAGTTATCTCCGTGACACAGATCGACCGGCGAGCGTGTCTTTTTTCGAGGTGCTCGAGACATCGCCAGATGCATAAAATTTCTCAGAAATTTTCAAAGCGAGCTCGTGACCTCAGAGATGCCTACCTAAGATGTGCAGTGCTCGCATTGTAAGAGCCACCGAGTCAATCAAGATGTGCAGCTCGATACCGACGAGCCAACCTCGGACTCATATCGGGATATGCCAGCCAGCCTCGTAACCCACTCGATGCAAACCGAGGACCGATCGACACGACAAACTTCGATGCCGAGACTCGTGGAGAATATACTTTGATGAGCTCCGAAAGTGATCTACTTCTTGATCCCTTAGCGTAAACTTCAAATGAACCAGAGAGCCCGAGATGGAAGAAGCGGCGAGGACAAGAAGGCGAAAGGAGGAGCAAGGGGAATGGTTCATACTTGACCGAAATACTCGAGCTCAGCCCATACCCTCGATCCGCAAGATGTTTTCTTGATTAAGGATCGGCAGTGTATATCCTCAATCGCATTTCTTCCCGAGATGCTTGATATTGCCGCCGAGAGGAAGATGGTGGAATGAGGAGACAACCTTTCGACCGACTTCTCGTGGTTGAAGGACAAAGCTCGAGGATGAAAACACCGATTTTGATGAGTTGGTTCAAGAAGAAGTTGGTCGAAAGGAGAGCAACCGGTTGGTGCCCCAAGCAATGGAGACAAATCTCAAGATGGAGATGGGGACCAACAGGGAGATGTTGAGAAGTTAGCCTCAGATTGAAAAGAGACTTCATTGCTAATCAACTCGGATCTAGTCAACATCGATCGATGATAGTACTCTTCTTCGATCGAGGCGCAATTTGGAGACCGGAGCTCGAATGAAGCCGAAGCTCAAGATGATCGACAAAGACGTGAGGTGCGAAGATTCCTGAGATTGATCTCACTCCACTGATAGAGAAACTTGAGAAGGTTGAGCCAATGATGATCAAGATTGCTCAGATGGAAGAGACGTTGGCCAATCAAGCTCAAAAGATGGATTCGGTCTTATTCACTCTTTGAATCGGTACAAATTCAAAACACTCGACCACCCGGATGACCTCCATGGAAGAAAAAGCCGAATGAGAGTTTGGAGGGAGTCAAGGTGAATTAAGTGATGAATCAAGCAGAAACACCAGGAGAGTTCTGATTTCCTAGAGGTGAAACTGGCAGAAAAGAATGAGGTGCTAATCAAGTCAGCTGTTGAGGAAATGAGCTCAATGCTCATGACCAAGATGACAAAGATGTTCAAAGAAGCACTCTCGCCGGTTGCCCACTTATCTGAAGAATTTTCGTGGCCAAGAACCATCTAAGGAGGGCCGGAAGACGAACAAGATCGATAGCGCAGAGAGATTATTTGTGTGAGCAAAGAGCAATATCACATGGACACAAAGACTCTCTCCGTGCTTCTTCCAAATTACGGTGCAAGAAGGGAAAAAGGAAGTCAAGATCTCGGGAAAGTTTATGGCACGCACTTTGGAGAAGAAGGCTCGAAAAGATCTTTGAGATGTATAATCTAGCAAAAGCCTTTAAAGAAGTCCGGAGACTACCGGAAGTTGAAGTTCGCTCGGGTAGAAAAGCCTATCTACACTCGAAGTTTCCGAGCAAGCTATGCTTGATGTTGCAAGAGAGAAACCGAGTCTTAGAGAAAAGGTTGGAACAAGCCGGTGATGTCGATCCGCTTTATGAAGAGGAAAGCCTTGGGCGTTGTTCAACCCGAAAGCAAAGCGTCAAAGGCTTCTAAGCCAATCGAGAAAGTCGATTACGGATGATGAAGAGAAAGAAGAATCTGAAGTCTCAACCTCGGAAGAAAGTCTTCAACACGAACCGCTCTCAAGACACTCCAAGAAGAACAAATTAAGAAAGTCGGCCGCCCGGTCTCGGGAATGTCTGCGGATCGTAAAGAAGATAGAGCGAAGAGAGCGAAGCGCGAGTGATTTCGGGAAGTTTGCAAGCAAGAGGAAAGGAACATCAAAAGAGCTAAAAAGTGGCCCCACGTTGATAAATGGATGCCCATCAAACTCAACGATATGTGGGAAGAAGTCAAGAGAACCTTCCGGTTCAATTATGATGTTCTCGGGAATGAGAGGGAAAGCTCGGATCGAATGAAGCTTTCATTGAATACCTTCTTATCTTCTATCCAAAGTATCTACAGAGTTGGATTAACTTTGCGGATGAAGGAGAGGTATAGATAGTAGCCCCTGGTCCATATTCCTATCCACCTCCAAAACTTGATAATGGCTTGGTGAATGAGAAGGCCATTACTCAAGAGATTGCTCAGTATGCTGGTCAGTTGGGTTTAACAGGAAACAATCCGGACATCATCAAGGAAAGAAATGAGCTGAAGAAAAGATTTTTCGGAATGTTTGACCTGGAAGTGCCCGCAGATGAAGTTGAGAATGAAGCAAACTGAAAAGCAGAAGACTGAAGAGCCAAAATCAGAAGACTGAAGACTGAAGACTCAGAAGATTTTGTAATCTTTAAATTTTGTCTTTTTGATTTTGTTGATAAACTCATTGTAATATGTAACGGGATACCAATCATCAATGAAGATTTATCATTATGCTCAAAAGATAATATCTCATTATCTTATTTACATGTCTTTATTTTGATATGCCTGAATGTATGTCTCTGAACTGATTGTATGATGATATGGTGGAAATTGTCTGAATTTGGGAGAAATTGTTTAAGTATTTGGTAATGAACTAGTTAAAAAGATTCATTATTGAAGAAATTGCTGAATGATTAAAACTGTTGAGAAACTCTGAAATTGTTGAGAGTTTTTTTCTGATTTATGAAAATTGTTGGGAGACAATCAATCTTGTAATAGGATAAACTGAAACCTGAGTATAGGTTATTTGTTTGTAACAAGATAGGTTTTGGCATCATCAAAAATGGGGAAATTGTTGGGAGATGAATTTTAAATAAAGGTTTATGATTTTGATTAGATCCCAAAACCCCTGAGTATGACATGTTCAGAATGATCTTGATAGTTGAGTCAGGATTCAGTTTTAGAATATTCAGGATGTTATCTGCAGAATGTATAGTCAGCTGATATAGTTCAGGATAGTTACTGAAGACTCAGTAGGATACTGAGTAACTGAAGACTCAGCGAGAAGACTAGCACATCAGTCAGTATAAACTACAAAGATTCAGAAGACCCTGAAGACTCAGAAGACCCTGAAGACTCAGAAGACTCTGAAGACACAAAGACTGAAGACTGAGACACTAAAGATCAAGAATACTGAAGGCACAGTAATTACTAAAGACTCAGTAAGGTACTGAATGCTCAATATGAACCTGAATGTTCCGAGGCACTGAGTATATCTATCTGAAGGATGCAATACTGAGAAGATCGTGATTCCTTAGAAAATAGATATTTGCCAAGACATTCAAATGCAGACAAAAGGAACTAAGTCAGAAGTGTTGTTAAGGTTATATCAAACTCAGAGTTTGTAACCAAAAAGAGCCGTTGAAGGTGTATACCTTTAACTGGAGACAAAAGTCAAAAAGAGGAAGACAACACTGTACCATACTGACACTGACAGTGACAGGTATCTAAAAAGGATGTCAGATGTACAAAAGTTCCAGACTACAAAAAGTGAAGACCGGCTACATGAAAGACTATTGCCTAGAAAGTGTTAGGGAGTTTCAAACCCTAAATATAGCCGTTTCACACACCACAAGAGGGAACTCACGAAGCTGTCTCTCCAACGGATAGTTTTCAAGAGTGACCTTGGTGTATGCCTATAAATACTGGTGACCCTCTACATTGTAAGGTTACGGGAAATTTATACGCAACTTAAGAGCTCAAGCTTATTCTTGTAAAAGTTAAAAGCACTCGAAAAACTTAGAATTTCCCAAGTGCTTCAATATTGAAGAGAGCTCACTATACTAAGCCTAGCTTGATAAGAATTATCCAAAGCTTAGTCGAGATATCCTAACCCTTTGCATTGTGCTTCATTGTAAAGGATATCCCATCCTAGTTGAAACCAACCAAGAAACCCCAAACCCTTGTAAAGGTAGTTGGAGTGTGTTTGTTGGTGAGAAGAGTTGTAAAGAGTTAGTAAACTACGGAGTAGTCGAGAAAACTCCAGAGGAAAAGTTAGTAAGCCGGGGGTAGTCCAAAGCTTGTGTGTGATTGAGTAAGTAAACTACAGAGGTAGTCGAAAAGCTCAAGGTCGGGTTGAGTAAGTAAACCACGTGGAGTAGTCGTAAAAAACTCGGGGCCGAAGTTGAGTAAGTAAACTACGAGGTAGTCGAAAAGCCTCGAAGTTGATAGTGAATTTCTCAAGAGTCGAGAGAGTGGATGTAGGAGCTTGAGTCTCGAACCACTATAATCTTTGTGTTCTTTATTGCTTTCCTTATTCGTGCCTATCTGTTGCATTGACTTGATTTTGAAAGCATACTTTTCACTGATATTCAGTTGGAATCAATCCGCTGAAGTTGCATAAGTGAATCACAGCCTAATCACTATTTCATAAAGGGAAGGTTTTGTGCAAAGCTTAAAACGAAAGTATAAACTAAAGGGCCAACCATTTCAAGACAATCGAGTAGCTAGAACGAGATAGTTACCAAAATGAACGTATTTCTTCGAGGGTTCAAGAAGTTAGTTATCGATCCAAGCAACTCAGATCTCGACACTCGGGACTCGGTTGGGATTATCCGAGGTTTCGAAAGCGAATTTCGGGATCTTTGTCTCGATGAGACTTTGACTCAGAGCGATCGTGCTTCTCGTAACCTAATCTTGTGGATTATCGACCCAAGTGACCTCGAAGAAAAAAGTTTTAAAAACACTGAACACGTGTATTCCCCCCCATACACGTGTAAGACTCGTTTACACCGGGACCAACATTTGTATTTGTTCTAATTTTTACATTTAATTTCAACACATGTGATGGACGAACGGGGGCCATCGAAGGTTCAAGCGCCCAACTCGTTCCTGCCTAATACCAAAACATCTAGGTATACTCAACATCCTAAATCAACTATTTGCATTTTGTAGTTGTTAGATGCATTTTAATTGTGTAAATAGATTATTACTAATCACAATTCTTGTCTGTTGTTAATTATTGGATATTATATTAGTTGATTTTAATATTATGTCCTATGTGGTTGTACCACCAGAATTGCTCAATTCTAATTGTGTATGATAATTATTGGGTGACCTAGAACAATGATTATGCACGAAATATGTAATAGGAAGTATGTTTGATAGTACAATTTGTTCTCATCTTACAATGATTATGAGTGTAATAGGAAGTATGTTTGTGTGATATTGTTTGTATTTGGTTGTTCTGCACAAAATATGTAAGAGGAAGTATGTTTGAGATTGGAATTTTCGCTCATATTACAATGATTATGAGTGTAATAGGAAGTGTGCTTGAGATAGGAATTTGCACTCACATATGAATGAGATTATGAGTGTTGTTTGGATTAAATTTGATGTCGTATGTTTGTAATAGGAAGTGTCTTCAAACTATACTTCTAGCATTTGTATTTGATTGTTATTGGATGTATTGGTATGTGTTATCACAAATTGGTGCGTTTTATATTTCCAGAATCTAACCAAAAATATGATTGTGAAGAAATGTACAAACTTAATTCTTTTTAAACTTTTCTTTGTTTTTTAGGATGTCCTCACAAGGACAGAATACTACCCCTCCTTATTGTTCGTGTGGTAAGGGCATCATGTTATTGCTTTGCGGCAGTGAAAAGTCTAATAACCCCGGATGTTATTTTTTTAAATGTCCCGTTGACGGAAATCATTCAAAGAGTTTCATTTTGTGTGATGAATTTCATCGGCAAAATAGCAACATGACCGGTACAACAAACACGGTTGATTCAGGGGTGGAATGCTCAAAAGTTTGTAGCGAGGTCCTTAGACGACTAGAACACAGTGGGCGAAATATGAACAACAATGCAAAGTGTTTGGGATTGGGCTTGTTGACAAACACCTTTTATTTTTGGGTTATTTTAAATATGATTTTAATTTTCACGGCATTCTCTCTAGTTATGATCGGGTTTGTAGCGGGGAAGCATTATTGAAAAGTGATATGTACTTCATAGACCCCTTTAACATGCTATTGTAGTTTCAATTGTAGACAAGGAATTGTTATGACACTATGTTCTATTTTGCTTTTACTTGAATGGTAACTCAAACAGTTGATGTATATTTGGGTCTGGTTATGCTTTTACTTGAATGTATTTTAGCATTATGCCTTTTTTGTCATGTAGTTTATTAAACTTTGTTTGTTTTGTATTTCTATCAACTATTCAGTTGTTTGTTAGCTTGTTAATATTCCGAACTTTGTTTGCAGCATATACTAGTAATACATATATAGCTCTCCTTATTAGCATGATACAGAGAATATGTAATAGCATGCTGGTGGGCAACGCATACTTTTAAATAGTAGAATGTCTTATTATGTACAAGAGAAATTCAACCACTTTTGTACATTAAAACTAGCATTTTGAACTCACTTGCAACTACAAGATTCCAATACACCTTTATTATTGAATGAGAACTCCTAATGAGAAACTTCCAAATATTACTTTGCAGGGGAATATATTCTCCTATCATTTCATGCATCTCCCACTAGATCTTTGACCATATTTTCCACATAAACATCATTCAACTTTTGACCAAAAGGTTTGGATACACCTTCATGTATAGTGTACTAATTACAAGTAGTATCCGTTGCTAACATACCATCTATAAATGAAACCACCACCCATCCATCTCATTCTCGTAGTATCAATTGTTTCATAAATACAAACATGAGTATACCTCATTCACATCTCAGACAAGAGGACTTCTTGTAGTTGTTAAACTGGGATGTTAAGGTTGATAATCTCTTCACAGAGGTCCTCTGTGACCAAGCTCAACTAGGAACATTTGTTCCAAATGGTGATTCATCGGATGCTATTAGCACGGGGCAATATCTTGTGAACAAGATGTACAAGAAATCGTTTGACTACAATTTCTGTGCTAGGCAAGTCCGAAAGCTCAAGAAACGTCACCGTGTTTTTTCTTGGTTGATTAGACTAGAAGGTGTTCATTTCGATGAGTCAACTAATCGCATCCATGCAAATCCAAACTTGTGGCGGTCGATTCTTGCGGTAAAATGATTATTGTTTTTATTTTTTTATTAATATTACTTATTATTATTGTTATGCACATATCACTATTGTAACATTTTTTTCTTTTATACATATACATGCTTAATACGTTATATATGTAGGTTGAGGATTTCGCAAAAACGTATGACACCTTTGGAGATCCATGTTGGAATATGTTAAAAGCTTTGTTTGGCCCCCCACCCGATGCTCCTTCAAATCTTGTTCGATTTGGTGAGGACGAGGAGATTGTTATCGTCTAAAGCAATAGCTCCAACATCATCCGTGCACCGAGACAACGTAAGCCAAAATACCGGTTTATTGACAAAGACGTCGATGGTCAAACGTGTTCCGGAGGTCAGTTCTGGAGTGAGCTTTCAAATTTTCAGGACCTCGACTCCGATTCGGATACTTCTCCGCATGACATTCGGATTTGAGCAATCCAAGTGAACAAGGCGGAAGTCGTACCCCAACAAAGAACTCTCTTCCTCCGTCATGGAAAAACATGTCTCCTTGGAAGTAATAAACGTGTTTTAGTATCTAAGACATGTTTCGGCAGCATCCCATGGTGGTTGGTTTCTCCTTCAAGTTTGATTGTTTCTCTTCTGCGGCAGTATGCCATTTGGTTGATTTTAAGTGATTTCTCCTTCATTATCGTCTACTATTTTCTGTATTTGGTTTCAATTTTCAGGGCTGGTAATCTGTACTACTTTTAATTAAGCTTAGTAAGCAAATTGTTATTTCTGTTTAATTTGACTTACGTACATAATTTATGATTGGTAATATTTTGATGTTTTATATAGAGCCATACATACACCTCAGCATGTTTACCAAATTATCATTATTGCAACAACCAAAGAACTCAATATACACACTGCAAGTCCATGTCACAATCCATGCATTCATCGTATAATATGTACTACTTATTGCATATTGCCATCATTAATTAATCTTCACACACACATGAGTTCTTGAAAATAAGCACAACAAAAATGTCGTCTACCCCGGCGTTGCCCTTTATCCATGGAAGCGTGCAACAATTATCTTTCCATTATTTTAATTAATCTGCTGCTCTCATGGAAATACATGCAGAAAGCTAATAGTCGTTTCTTAATACAAAAGGCATGTGAACATATACTTAACAAGAACAATCCAAATTCAAAAGTACATCCACATGTCAACATCACAATTTATTCAAAAGTAAAAAACAAGCAATACAAAGCCTTATTGCCGAGCAAATACTTAACCTAATCATTCCCACGTGATAGCAAATGCATTGCGTAAACAACACGTTCATCTTCGGTCATACCCATAAATATGTCTAGCTTTGCGACATTGTCCCCAATAATTTCCGATACGTCGATCTTCTGCACAGTTGTTATGCCCGACACATGTCCTAGCAATCCGAACACTTTCTCACGTTTTCCACACAAGTCGTGATCGTATCCAATTCGTTTTGCAATTGTCTCTAGACGATCTCCAGTTGATCGGCATAAATCTTGGAGTAGATTAACCATTGTGTTGTCAACCACATCGGGAACCTTCTGTTTTTTTTCCTACGTGACTTAGTCGATGTTTCAGGATGGGTCTATTTGTTAGCAGTGCTATCTTCAGTGCATTCTTCATTCAAACCATTAAACGTTCGACGATCAAAATCTGGATCCCCGAGGTTGAAGTAGTTATCATCACCATACTCGTCTTCCTTTTGGGTGTTTTGGTTTGATTTGTTTTCATCCCTTTGCTTCTTCATTGTACTTGCCCCGTCCGTGACATCTTCTGCTACATCGCCCGTTGCACGGTCCTTACCAAACACCTCTACCCATTTCAGAAACAAGGGTCATTCTTTGTACCACATTCCTTTCATGTTTGGATCTCTCTGTTTTTATGAACATCAAACACATGGTACATCAGAAAAAAAAAGTACATCCCATAGCTAAAATAAAAATTAGATAAAAACATTAAATGCATTTGGGTTTGGTGACAAGTTACCTTGACAACCGATTCCCATTGTTCGTCAGTAACTTCCAAGGTGCTTGTAGTTGTATTGAACCCAACCCCTGTAGTATCACGTTGAACATAAATAATGACACCATACGCCTTTTTCCAAGTAGTCATCTTTGACATAATGTTTGGTTCGACTTTTAAGTCAGTATTTGGGTAGACCTTGCGCATAGCATCCTCCAATTTCAACAAGTACCCCGTACGAAATCAATTATCACTTTTCCATCCATTACTGACTAAGCGCAATTATCAATACCTTTTCTTCATTCTTTGTCCAAATCCTCCGTGTGTTGTTAGTTTTTTTAGCCGCACCTCTACCACGTTTTGCTCCAACATCCGTGTTGTCCATCTAAGAACTACAATCTCAACCAAAAGTAGTCAAAGTTGATAGTAATATACACAATCAGTTACATTAAAAAATATAATTGCCACATATTGATACCAACAAATAAATTATGAAATTCTGACTTCATCATCACCATAGTAGCGAGCATAACAATTGCGAAAACCATAACATAATAACATATGAAAGATTAACCATTGTTGCGTGCAAAAATAATGCCAAATTAATAAACGAATAACATAGTACATAAATTTAATGGAGCAACATATAACATCAGATCCTGGAATAACATATGATTAATTAGAATAAATTGTTTCTACAACATAGCTTAATAGAAATATAAAGCATAACCTACAAACCATACACAACATTGGTTTTGGCGAAGTATTTGAGTACTAATATTCCTAATGGCCATTATAGTCCTCCCACATTTGCAACGATATTTGGTCCCTATGGGCCGACCATTCATTCGTTCCCTCAATTGTTTCAACATAATCTCCGTTGTCATCGTTGTTCTCAAACTCTGCTTCCTCTTCGTCTAAGAGAGCATCTATAGGATCTACTTCCATTTCATTCCGAATAAAATTGTGTAGTAGAAAACAAGCCATAATCAATCTTACTTGGGTCTTAATTGGATAAAAGGTTGTACTACTAAAGATATCCCATCTCTTTTTCAAGACACCAAATGCACACTCGATGATGTTACGTGCACGTGTATGACGCATGTTGAAGTGTTCTTGGGCGTTAGCGGGCATCGATTGAGCAGGTCCCCATTCATTCAAATGATAACGTACGCTTCTATATGGCGATAGAAATCCGGGACTATTTGCATACCCATTATCGCATAGATAGTATGTACCTAATATCAATTATAATTCATTAGAATTGCAAAACAATTATGCAACGTACGCTCAAATTATGATTTATGGTAATAACATACAACTAGGAACTTTGAGTCCATTAACTCTATTGACAACATCCCTTAACACTCGAGCATCCGATGCCGATCCCTCCCAACCCGGAAGAACATATGAAAATTGCATTTCCTGATCACAACAAGCTAATACGTTTGTGGATATTGTGTTCCTACGTGTTCTATATCGCCCTCTATCTTTAACGGGAACTTGTACACTCACATATGTGCCGTCGAGTGCTCCAAGACAACCCTGTGTATAACAAAATTAAAACAAATATTGTATCATACACATTAAAAATAATAACACAATATAATTGAAAATATATCAAGCGTCTGACTTATAATTACCTTAAACCACTTCCAACGTGGATTGTTGCTGTCTTCAGGAACTGTAACAGGTTTGACAAACAATATTTCATGTAGTTGTAGAATAGCACACAATACTTGGTGGATGTAATACGACACGGTCTGACCAGAACGAATAAAGTCGAATCTAACAACTCGATTTTTCTTGTGATGTGCTAAGACACTCAAGAACATTGCCACTTGTTCTTCTATACTAACATACTTGCCGTCAACCAATCCACCAACATTATGTAGAAGTATACAAAGCCTACCGAATGTGTTACGATCCATTCGTAGATTATCAAAGCAATCAATGTCATATCTACCAACTTATCGTCTTAACTTCCGAATTTGGTCAGGTATACGACCAATCATGGTATACCTTCTTCTTGCCCTTCTTAGATTCCTACGTCTATTCATTCTCATAATCTCGATAATAATGGAAATGACAGTAATTGTATGGAGCATAATCTCTTCAAGCAGCAAGTAGACAACTTCGTTATTGTTTCTGACTACATCCATCATTTTAAAATACGTTATACCATTACAATGTGTTACATATATTATAATTTGCTATATAAATATAATCCATTGCATAAGTTAACAATTAAGCAAATTGTGCATTGAAAATTATTTCAAGATACATTAGCAAAATGTAAATTACCTATTAAGTAATAAGGGTTTGACTATTGAGCTTGGACGTTCACAAACGAACTGCACCGATTCAAATCGCAATTAGACTATCAGACTTTGCAAAAGATATATATATATATATGTAATTGCAAGCTAATACAAGTTGTACCCAATTCGGATTACCTTGATTTCGTCCAAAGATGTATGATTCTTAAACCAAAGTGGTTCGACTTGAAGGTGTTTTGTTGATGAGATTAGAAAATAGAAACAAAAATAGATACATTACAATTGAAAAGTTTCATCTTTCATTTCCCGCCGTTTGTGTTTAGTTTTGCAGCCAAATATGTGATTTTCCCGCTTCATTCCTAATACCCTGTTTTCCCCTATTATTGCCGACCACAAGTATGGATACTAGAAGTGTACTTATGTTGCTTTTTTTATTGGGTATATCAATGGTACCTTCATTTTTTTAGTTGCTGAGTGTGACTATTTTGACCATGAAATTGACATATTATGAATTGAACATTTTATATGGGTTATATTGTATTGGTTTGATTGTGTTTCATATGTAACAAATATTAATTTATATTGTGCTAATAATTGGTTGTGATTGTCTTTTATTGTAATTATGCAAAGTTACAATTTATTACATATGTTTGTATGAATAGATTTGTTAGATATTAACTAATACAATCAGCTCAAGTAGACAGTCTCATAAATGATACGAGGTACAACTATTTACAAATTAATATTCAATGGCCGACAATTGTTATGTTTTCAATGCCTATATTATGTCCCGTCTCATCAAGACAACATCTCACGCTTTGGTCCCGTATTTGAAAATTGTATTCACAAGTATCATCATTTTGTATTTTCAATTATGATTATGAAACAGTTCATGTTTTTATGCAACACACACATATATATATATATATATATATACACATAGAAATTGACATAACATTCAATTATGATCAGTCCATAACACATTACATTTCAAATGCACAAAACCAAAGCATAATATGCCATTTCAAATGCACAAGTGATAAGCCCATAACTTAATATGCCATTTCACAAGCACAAAACCCATAGGACATAATTACAGTCATAAACTTCTTCAAGATTGACAGTAGTACAGACCAAACAAAGTAGCAAATTCAAAGACACCATAGTTTAAACAAGGACCAACTTATAGTTATAGTCAAAGGCAAAAGATGACAAACTAAATATGTCACAAAGATACCACATCCAACACCCTAATCCTCTTGATAGTAGCATTTGAAGACGTCCTCTTCACTTGATATTTTAACACCATTTGGAATAACCTGGTCAATGTGTGCCAAATGGTCGTACACATATCTTCCAAGTCCTTTCTCTTCAAACACATGGTAGCATGGTTCATAATAAGGAAATCCTTCTTTTCTGAACATCCACATATAAAGTGGTTCCTGATAGATGAACAATGTAATTATTATGACATGCCTGAATATAAAAGATGTCATTAACTGAAGATTTGGAATTTACCTTTCCCTCACGATTCAAGTACTCGTTGTTCACCCTCGCTTCATGCCTTAGGAAGTTGTATTCAACACTAACAGTATTGAATACAAAGTGCTTGAACAATTGATGCACATACGCTAAGGATCAAATCTTATCGAGGATACCATCGTACATCAACTGGTCATTGTCTGGGTTATTATATCGGCATGAGATTGCAGATACCAGGAGTTGGAAATTCAGATTGGTTTTAAGGACCCATTTGTCTACAAATTCCACTAACTTGTCAATGAAAATCATGCTATCATAAGGTTCCCAACCTCCATGGAAAAAGTAATCATCCCAGTCTTCATTCGTCCATCCACTGTCATTGTAGCAAGTAACCATGTCACTCTTCTTCAATTTTCTGTATCGAGCCCTATGCTGTACACACATATATACACACTTTCAGTATCAAAATGAAGGTAAATGTCCAACACACATATATACATATAATAGTAGTTCGTAATATATATACGTACTTTGAGGTGATAGTACACATCTCCACCCATTATACCAATTCCAACTGGTATAGTACGGTATACATCCTCGTCGATATAAGATGCAAACTGTTCAAGATTATAAGATCCAAGTATCCTACAACAGCTTTCTTAATGCCGAAATCCATATGTTCGGAAATAGGCTTCAAGCTCCGACTCCTGCAAGTCACACTGTTGTAATTGATAGTAAAATAGTATATACGGGGTTATTATAAGCATAACAAATATTGTAAAAAAATACAAACTTGCTCAACAGTTCTCCAATACTTAGGGCCACATTTTGTCATTCTCCTGACCGCATTGTATGAAACTCCATCCCTCAGAAAAAGGAAATTCTTGTAATGCCGATATAAGATCGGTCATAAAGCGCATTTTCCTTAGGATTACAACAGAATTAGCCTTGTCATAAAGCGTGAACGTTAAATAAGTTGATACCTTCTCTATCAACTTGTGATATGTAGACACGTTATTCACACGGTAACGCTTCAACATAAACAGGATTCCATTAATTAGCTCATCCTCTTAATTGTCTTCCCAATACATTGTATATTTGAATACAACATTGGGCAGTAGTTGATATGCCTTGGGATGCAAACTTTGTTCCAATATGTCCGTAAAAAAGGAAATCAAGCGAAGGAATGAGATTATTACAAACAATTGAAAATCTAGAAACAAATAAAACCATTCCATCTTATTCCTCAAAATACTAGAATCCGGAACAGATGCAATAATCACAAACACAATTTGTAAATAAAAACAAGAATCTGGGACAAAAGATACCATATGAATTAAATAAGTAAACAAAGAAAGAATCTAAGAATAAGAACAGTGAAACCATCAGAATAATGATTGTTACATATGATATATTAGATACTAAAGCCTTCAAATCTATAATAAAATCACACACAACAATATTGATAGGAATAACAGAGAAGCTTCCTTGCTAATCAAACTAACATAAAAGGTTTTTTCGAATGGAAACCAAATGAAAGCAAGAATGCATGTATAAAATTGGCACATTTGTTTTAAGAAAACCCAACAGATGTGATAAACACAAACACAAACTGTAACTACAAGAATCTGGGCCAAAAGATACCAGAGAATTAAAGTCCGGAATTGAAATGAAAACCACAATTTGTTTAAAAAAAAAAACCAATCTCATTCTCGTCATTTTTTACATAAAACCATCCATAACCAATACATTCGTATATTTTGGACACATCTAAACACCCTAAACCAAAAAAATTAAAACCAATCGAAACCCTAAAGTTTGAATCCGATCGAAAAACCTAGAAATTGAAACCGATCAAATAAAACAATGCGAAATGAAGTAGACAATACCCGATGTAGGTAAGTCGTCTAGGGATTCGTCGCTTGAATCCATTGCTGATGTGATGAATTTCTTGGTACTGTTTGTCCTCAATAGATTGAGTTTCGTCTTCAATGAACCATGGGAGAGGAAAGAGAGAGATCGTAATTCTGAAATCGTAAAAATGAAAAAATTGAGCCCCAAAATCTTTATATACCCGAGGGGTAAAATAATAATTTCATAAAAAACCCGTGTTACTGTAGAACAAAGATTACGAAACTTACCAAATTGGGCCAGACTACTCGGCCAAAGGGAAACAGTAAACAAGCGTGGACTTCAATTTTATCTTGGGCCTGAAAGATTAAATAACATACCTATCAATCAGTTAATTGGCCCAAGATTAGGGTCCGACTATGTGCTAATCACGGCAATCAAACGGCCCTTAGTCTTCAGTATTCATATTAGCAAAACTTATTTAAAGTTTTTAAAATCAGATTTATTCCAAATAGTTCAAAAATACTGTTCCACGTAATCAAGAACATTAATATAGTGATTTGTGCAAAAATCAGATTTGTATATTTCCCCAAAAAGAAATACGCCTCATCTCTTAACGGTAAATTTGGACTATTCGAACAAAACTTTGACTTTAATATAGTGATTTAGTAAGTTGGGTGTTTCAAACAACAGTTAGAGTGTCGTACTGATTGTCAACAGTCAGTTAATTTGAGCTATTAGATTTAAAATTTAAAGCTTAAATTTAATAACTTGCTACGCATTGTACTATGTGTCGTACTAATTATCGTACTGCATCGTACTAGTACTATCTATCGATTTATGTCGTACTGTTATAATAAATTAAATAATTTAAAAATACAATTATCTATTTACAAGTTTAATCTATATAACTCTTTTTAAGTTTTCTATTTATTTAATAGAAATGAAGTTGTTCAGTTGTTCTTCAAAAAAAACTATCACGTCCCCACTCCACCAGAAATTTCATATGCCGCTCATCTTTATTCGAAAATTTCACCCGTCGCTCAAATCCTTTGCATCCGATCCTCAACGGGAAGTGAAGTTTTCTTGAGATTCTTCCATCCGCCACCTTTTCATGGTGGGGGAGAACAGCTTCCGGCGGAAAAGAGCTTCACAGAAGGAAAAACTGGCAGTAAATATATTTGTTCAGTGTTTAATGGGTAAAATAAAGTTGTGGTACATTTTGATTCTTTGAACCATTGTTTATAATTAGCGGCTTACATGTGATATTATGGAAAATGTAACGGGAGAGGATCCACACCTGATTTAAGATATATTTTTTTAATTATTTTACTTTGTTTTATATAAGGGTAAAACAGTAAATACTAAAATATAGTTTTAAAAATAATTTTAAAATAATAAATTAATGCATAAAAAGAATGGTCAAGATTGACATAAAGACGACTATTACGCGTGGCGTGATATCGACTCGATTATCGACATCAAGACGACACTCTAATTCTATAAGAAACACCCAAGTTGGTTTATTTACATGTGATTAAAAATAAAAGCAGACTAACATTTCATGTGTAGTTTCATATGTCTGCAAAAAATCTGATATTGTATAACTATATATAAATGAATTAATTATTCATCTCTATGTTCTCGAGAAATTTTAAATGAGGCGATTTTTTTTACTAGTGCACTCTATAACACATTTTAAAATTATACAATATGTTACATTGATGCATATAAGACTTAATCATATTTCAAAAAACAAAATATATAACAGTAAAATATTGAGCGATTCTTTAATAAAAAAAAATAAGAAGAACAAAATGCTATTGTGATAAGCAAGTTGAAAATATCGATAAAAATATCAAGATGCTAAATTTAGGGAATATCAATGGATATATTAATATCGGTAAATTTAAGAATTTACGAAATTTTAGTAACACACTTTAAATACATAAATAAATTTGAACAAATTTTATATTTATCATAAATATACATAAAATATTTAGCTAATGTGCTATTCAATTTTTTTTCATAATTTTATCGACATTCTTGCAATATTATCAGACTTAATTTGTACAACAATTTAATTGATATCAATATTCTCTTCATTCCTTTTTAAACGTCCACTAATTAGACATTGACAAAAAAATAGACAATTCTGCCTTTAATTAATTAAATTATTCAATCTTATATTTTGTTAATTAGGGAAAATAAAGATTTTGGAAAGAATAATTAGGGATACGAGAGATAATAATAAGATTTTTCCTTTAAATAAAAAAATTCTTAATAATTGGGAAAATTGGAAAAATCAAAGGTAAAAGTAACTAAAAGGACAAATATAATGAAATACTACTAATAATTTGAGGCTAAATAACCTATTAAAAATAAACGAAAAAAGGTACTATTAAATACCAATATTAATCGATATTTTGTACTCCACTTTTTTATAAATATTATGAAAATATATTTTTTCCTTAATATCAGATATCGATGTACTGTGGATATTTACTTCGTTGGATACAGGCAACAGCGAAGAAGGTCGTATTATTAACTGACACACAACCCACTTTCAAACGTACAAAGGTGACTGTCATGTGATGTTAGCACATTCAAAATTTACCAGGACAATAATTTACCGCATTTTAATTTTTAATTTATTTATTTATTACCCTTAAATCTCAACTCAACAACAGTGTACATTTAGTACTACTGTTTCTTCTCTTTCTCCCCCCTTTCTCTCTCTAAAAACCCTCAAGAAACCCAGCTTCCAATCTCTTACCGAAAATTCCGGTCGAGGTATTCTTCTTTATTTATGTAATTGCACGTGGGTTTTCGCCGTACTCTATATTTGTCGATTTTTTCTTGAATTTACTTGTGTATTTGGTGGATTTTCGACAACTCTGCTATTAGGGGTAAAAGATAATTTACCTTTTTTCTGGATTTTGTTAAAAATTAGTTCTTTTTTCGTTTATTGATTTTGGATTATTGATCCAGAAATCGGAATCTTGATTATGAAACATCAGCAAGATGTCGTGGGCGTGGCTTTGAGTGGTAATTCGGCTAGTGAAAGCGTTGTTGTAGAAAATATGGGTAGTGAAAATCAGGCTGAGGAGTCTTTTGAAGAGGGAGAAGAAGGAGAAATCATGGTTGAGGTTGTGGGTTCAGATGTTTATGTTGATGGGGTCAGTGGGGATACAGAGGGTAATCTTGATTTAGGGGACAAAATTGAAGAAACTCAGATTGATAATGTTTCTGAAGCTATGGATGTGTCTAGTGAAGGGGATGGGAATAAGGTGGGGGAAAGTGTAGAGGGGCCCGCGGAGTCGTTGAAGGATGAGAAAAAATTGGTTGCTCGGGAAGTAGTAGGTACCACTTTATGTAAATCGGTTGATGTTAAGGGTGATGTGGTTAGTGCATTGCCACCAAAGGTTAGTGTAGTAGATGATGAGGTGTGGAATCCCGGAATTGAAGCAGTTGACGGGTCTTCAACTGTGTCGGATTCTGAAGTTATTGGGGCGACTTCTGTGGCGATTGTTGAAGATAAGATAACTGAAGTTGAGGCAGTTACTAGAGATGGTCCCACGGAAGCTGTTCTTGATGGAAAAACTGAGACCGAAGAGAGAAAAGAAGTGTTACTCTCAATTGATAATACTGCAAGCTGTGATCAGATTTCAGCAGCAGAGGCTGTGACGAATTCTGAAGTTGTAGGGGCGTCTCCTATGGTGATCGTTGAAGAGAAGATAACTGAAGCTGAAGCAGTTACTAAAGACGGTGCTACCTCTGAATCTTTGGATCGTTCAACAGGAGCTGTTCTTGATAAAAAGCCTGAGATTGAAGAGAAAAAAGAAGTATTATCCTCAATTGACAATACTGAAAGCCATGATCATTCCACTGAGGCGTCTCCTATGATGATTGATGAAGAGAAGATAACCGAAGCTGAAGCAGTTACTAAAGACGGTTCTACCTCTGAATCTTTGGATCGTCCTATGGAAGCTATTCTTGATGAAAAAACTGAGACCGTAGAGAAGAAAGAAGTATTACCCTCAAGTGATAATACTGCAAGCCATGATCAGTTTTCATCAGCAGCGACTGTGCCAAATTCAGAGGTTACAGTGCCATCTCCTCTGGTGATTAATGAAGAGATGCAAACCGAAGATGAAGCAGTTACTAAGGAGTCTGCTGATTTAGCGAACCCTGAACCGTTGAGCCATCCAGAAGAAGCTGATTTGGATGAAAAAACAGATGTTGAAGAGAAACAAGAAGTATTGTCATCAACTGATGATTCTGCAAAGTGTGTGGCCACTGATGAAGTTAAAGAGCCGTCTCCTATGGTGATAAACGAAGAAAAGAGTACTGAGGATGAAGCAGTTACTAAGGAGTGTGCTGATTTAGTGACCCCTGAACCTTTGAACCATCCAGAAGAAACCGATTTGGATGAAAAGACTGATATCGAGGAGAAAAAAGAAGTATTGCCATCTGATGATTCTGCAAAGTGTGCAGCCACTGATGAAGTTACAGGGCCGTCTCTTGTGGTGATAAGCGAAGAGAAGAGTTCTGAAGATGAAGCAGTTAATAAGGATAGTGCTGATTTAGTTACCCCTGAAACTATGAGCCATCCTATAGAAGCTGTTTCTGAAATACCTGATTCTGAAGTGATAAAAGAAGTATTGCCCTCAAGTGAAAATTCTGCAAATCCTGATGATATTAATGCAGATCCAGTGATGCCTCGTGAGAAAACTGCGAGCCAGCCTGCAGCTGAAATTGAAGAGAAAAAGGAAGTATTATCCTCAAGTGATACTTCTGCAAATCGTGATCACGTTGATGCAGATTCTATGATGTCTCATGAGGAAACTAACGCAGCACAGGGTGGTGTTGAGCCACCTGAGATCTCTCTAGACTCTAATGGTGATGGTGTCGAAAATGTTCAGGTTGATGGGATTGATTCTATTGTTGAAGAAGCCCGTTTAGTTGATGCAAGTGATGGACAAGATCCTATGGAGATTGATACTCAGGAAGATGGGACGAAAGTTGAAGTTGCAACAGCTGATAGTGATGGCAGCATAGATGAGAAATCTGTTGATGATAAAGAAATTTTTCCTGCAGAAAATAAGACCTCGATTCTTGAATCTGATACCCAAATCTCCGATGTTCAAGATGATCGGGTCGATGGTGTTTCTCATACAGGTGAGACCATTTTTTTATGTACATGATTTCACAGATGCTGTATCAAATGTAAATATGATAGATTTGTGTTTTGTAGGTAATGGCGAATGCTTGGGGACCGATGAAGAGTTAGAAACTCATAATGCTCTTGAAAACCAAGTTTTATCTGATGAGCCAAATAAATTGACAGTAGTAGACAGCGATAAATCACTCAATGTTGAGATTCAAGAAGATAAAATTGAAACCGAGACGAATACAATGAGCTCGGGTGTTTCATTGGACAAGGAAATTGTACAAGTAGATTCTGGCATGAACTCTGACCAGCCTTTTGGTACAACAGTGGGTTCAGAAATAGATGGCCAGGATGCTGTCATACTGGAAGTTGTGGATGAAGATGGATCTTGTGAAAAGGTTATGGAAATTAAATCTGAAATTCCAGCAGTTGATGATTCTGCTGAAAATATGCAGCTGGTGGAAGAAGGCGTCTGCTCTAAGGTTGAGACAGAGGATTTAGTGGCTGTAGAAGATCATGTTGTGGGCCAGGATGCTATTCTCAATTCTGAAGGCTTTACGAAACAAGAGGTTTCTGAGCAAATAACTGAAACATCAAATCACGAGGTTGGTAAGATTGAGGATATCAATTCGATGCCAAATGAAGTCGCCCCTGTTTCTGAAACTGCTCAAGTCTGCATCTCACCGGAAAGAACAGAAAAGGTGGGACCCGTTGAGGAGGTCAATATCCTCAAGAATAAGTCTATTGAAGAAGATAACAAGCCTAAAGAATGCAATGGCTTTGGTACTATAGAGAATTATACTTCTGAAAAAAAAGTCATGGATGTGGAAAAGGAACAAGAATCTGATGCAGAATTAGAAGCTGAAGGACCTTCTGAGACGGAGAAATCGAAGTTGTCAACTGAAGAAAAGTTGAAGCACACGAGCTCCTTCAGAATGAGTCAATCGGGTTATTTAACACCTCCTGAAAACGAGGGTGCTTTCGCCCAGTCAGATTTGGTTTGGGGTAAAGTGAGAAGCCATCCCTGGTGGCCTGGTCAGATATTTGATCCAGATGATGCTTCAGAAAAGGCTCTTAAATATCACAAGAAAGATTCTTATTTGGTAGCATATTTCGGAGATCAAACCTTTGCTTGGAATGATTCGTCTGCATTGAAGCCTTTCAGACCAAATTTTACGCAAATCGAGAAGCAAAGTAGCTCCGAAGCATTTCATAATGCAGTCACCTGTGCCTTGGAAGAGGTCGAGAGACGGGTGGAGTTAGGGTTGGCGTGTTCTTGTATACCAAAAGATGATTATGCTAAGATTGAAACTCAGGTTGTGGAGAACACTGGGATACGTGATGAAGCCAGCCAAAGATTTGGTGTGGATCAATCTACACGGGCCTTTCATTTTGAGCCCGATAAACTCGTTGATTATATCACAGGCTTTGCAACTCGTGCATGTTCTCGACCAGATCGTTTGGATCTTGTGATCGCTCAAGCTCAACTGTCTGCATTTTGTCGTTTTAAAGGGTACCGCTCTTTAACCAAATTTCCTTCATCTGGGGAATTGCTTGAAAGTGGCGCAGATACTGAAAAAGTAAAGCGTAGACATGTTCCAAAAGAGGCTTCTCAGTCTAAGGAGCGAAGCTTGGTGGATTTAATGGAGGATAGGGGGGAGTATTCACTTGATGAAGAAGACGAGTTTGGTGCTGATGATCTTGGAAAATCGGTTGGGAAGAAAAGAAAAGCGCTCGATCCTCTAGCTGAAGTGTCAGAGAAAAGGGTAACTGTCTATGCTGCAAAAGTGTCCACCTCGGCAATTCAAGCTCCTAAACCTTCCTTTAAAATCGGTGAATGCATTCGTAGAGTAGCCAGCCAATTGACGGGGTCCACACCATCGATAAAGGACGAGATGGCAATTGATGGCTCTCTGAATGTAAACGAGCACTCTGAGAAACAAAGTGTTGTTGTTTCAGCCGAGTCTCTATCTGTGAGCGAGATGCTGTCAAGAATCGAGCTGGTGGCTCTGAATCCTAAGAAATGGCACGGATTCCATAATAGTATCCGGGCTTTTTTCTTGGGATTCAGAAATTCAGTAGCTATAAACAGACGAGGTAGAAAGAAGTCTGAGCAAACAGTAGGTGGCTCTGGAGAAGAATTCGAATTTGATGATGTGAACGACTCTTATTGGACGGATAGAATCGTGCAAAATTATCCTGAGGAGCAACATGAGGGAGAGAATGGTGGTGCAAATCTTCAAGTCGTGCCATTTTCTGGAGAGAAACCGGTAAAAACGGGACGTAAACCTCATTCTAGGAAGAGATTTTCGAGTGGGGCATCTCCAACTGTGCACGCTGTAGAAGACGAGAGTGCTAAACGAAGAAAGCTAGAGACATCTCCAGCTGAGCTTATATTGACCTTTGCAGAAAGAAACCGTGTTCCATCGGAAATTAATCTGAATAAAATGTTTAGAAGATTCGGGCCTCTGATGGAATCTGAGACAGAAGTTGATCATGAATCTGGCTGTGCTAAAGTGATCTTCAAGAGAGGTTCTGATGCAGAAGTTGCTCGTAATAGTGCAGAAAAGTTCAGCATTTTTGGGCCAGCTCTTGTTAATTACCAGATTGGTTACTCACCGGTTATCTCAGTGAAGATATTGCCGGTTGCAATGCCTCTGCCACTGGATGAGGAGACTCTGATGGTGTAATGATGGAGTATGGTAATTCTCTCTCATTACTTGAGATTATATATTTCAAAATACTACTCCCTCAGTCCCGGAATGACTTAAACAGTTCTTGTTTATTTCGTGTTTTTAATGAAATAGTTTTTTATTATTAATATCTTAAATGATAAAGTAATTTTAAGAAATGTGTATGATAGAGGAGGGTAAGACTATCATACCCCACCTTAAAAGTCATTTTATTATTTCAAATACTAATAAACAATTCGCCCCGCTAAAACACGAGCAAAAAGGTAAGTGTTCAAGTAATCTTGGGACGGAGGGAGTAATATATTATATAATGCTTATTCTGCTCTTCTATGGTTTAATATTTACGAAGGGACATCGCCATTTAAAGGGGAAAATGTTTTTTTTTTTTAAGTCTGTAAGTTTGCCAAATTTTGGTTTGTAGGACACTCCACTTTTCTGAACTGAAATTCGCCCTGTTGATTTTCAAAATTCAATTTTAAGTCCTTTTTAAGTCTTTTGGCCGACTACAGCGGGTGACCCACCAGTTTTGAGCTGACGTGACATTTTTTATTTTTATAATTTTAATTTTGAATTTTGTCCTGTTAACTTTCAAACCCTGTTACTAAGCCACAACAACTGGTCAAAGGACTAAAAAGCCGAATTTTGAAAGTTAATAGGACAAAATTCAACTCGCGAAAGTAGAATGTCCTGAAAATAAAATGGGCAACCTTACCGGACCAAAAAACACATTCCCCCATTTAAAATCCATGTCTTGTTTTTCTAGTTTTGCCAAAATTTTTGTTTGTTGGTAGTTATTATCCTTGTTCAAGTTAAGTAGAACACATTGATGACTTATGAGATCGTGTCCAAGATGTAAAATTTCACATATGTTCTTGCTCATTGAACTTCAAACAAACATTTGGCACCGATTGTTTATTTTCTGGATATTCTATATGTTTGGATTGGACTTAAGTGCCTTCGAGCTAATTTTGCTTTTGAAATCTTTGGATATGAAGATCTGGATGTATAATAAAATCCATATGTTTGTTTTGAGATTTTGTAGAGTAGGCCAAAAAATGCTGTGGGATTTGAAAATTGAAACCCCAAATCCGGACTAAAGAGCCTCGGTTTTTCTTTGCAGATTTTAACGGAAATCAATCACGGTGTCTGATTGTTGCGATCGAGAATTGATCGAGGTGACATCTTGAAAGGGGAAGCTGGTGAGAATTAGCATGTGGGAAGGAGGTAAGCTGGATAATGTTCTTATAGGTATCTACTACTTATTTGGTTGTATAAGAGATGATATTTTGTTGTATTCATTTCAAGGTTTTGATGTGCATAAATGACCATTTTAGACTGTTAGTTTTAATTGCATCTAGTAGTATGTATGTTTAAGATGGTGCTCTTCAAATCACAGTCTGCCATATAAAAAGAATATATGAATTCACCATGATTTAATATTTTTTCCTTCCTCCCATCTCCAAATACCGATATTACCCATGCACTACCCGCTGTCTCCACCTTGGTCTATGTATCGGTGCATCCTTAACAACCTTATTAAAAAAATAAAATAAAATAATAATAGTAAATATAATTTTTCTTTCTTAGTTTGGATTACTTGGACTCCACCTATTGGAACCAGCAAGAAGCAATTATAAAATTTCCTTTATTGCTTGTTATCCTCGGTGGTGTTAAAATATATATATATATCTTAATCTTAATATTATATATTGGTAAACCTATTTCAGCCTATGTGGCGAAACCACGTTAGTCTGCGCAAAATCAAATTCAACTAGATTATTTCGTTTCAAAATTGTGCACTCACATTAAAAGTTATTTAACTTAAATTTTTAATTTATCTAATTAAATTAAATTTTAAATTTTATATATATTTATATATATTCACGATATATCATATTTATAAATATTCATATATCGTGAAAATGTATCATCCTAAATTAATCTAATTGAATATTATAATTGAATAAGGATACAAAGAGTACCGGAACAAAAAAAAAAAAAAGGTGCAAAACTCACGTTCAACCCATACTCAATCTAGGGTTTTTTTTTCTGTTCATAACACTTTTTTTAATTTAATGAATTTATTAATTTTATTTAATTTTGTATAGTCAGGAAGTATTTAGACAAGTAATTTATCTTAATTTGAAGAATTTGTTAATTTGATTTTATTTTGTATATTGCATGGAGGATTGAGGTAAATAATTTGAATTTTAAATTGGTTATGAATGTTTATTGTAATTGTGTAATTAAATTTTGTTTTGTATATTGCAGGGAGTATTGAGGTAAATAATTTGAATTCTATACTGGTTTATGAATGTTTATTGCAATTGTGTAATTAAATTAATAATTTATTTTATATATTGCAGTGAGTATTGAGGTAAGTAATTTGAGTTTTGAATTGGTTATGAATGTTTATTGCAATTGTGTGATTTAATTAAATCTTTAACTTAGGATGTAATTAAATTAATAATTTATTTTGTATATTGCAGGGAGTATTGAGGTAAGTAATTTAAATTTTGAATTAATTATGAATATTTATTACAATTGTGTAATTAAATTAAAATTTTAATTTATAATTTCTTCTTTTTCAAATACGCCCATACCCCATTTAGGTTATGAATATTGATTACAATTGTGTAATTAAATTAATAATTTTGTTTGTTGTCCCTCGATGTTCTAGCAGATGGACCTGTCACTTTGTTGTAAAATAACATATTTTTATGCCCATATTTCATGGATAACATTTTATCCTTTTTCATTTTCGTGTTTTGCTGGTGGTATGGATTGCTTTGTGATTGCACCTGAAATTATTTAGGTAAAGTTATGGCCATTTAAGTGCTCATATTTGATTATAGTATTCTGTTGCACCATTTATCAATGTACAATTCATCTTATGTAATTGTATTCTCCCCTTAAAAAAAAATAGGGGAATTAGTGATGGAGACGAGACCGCGATAACAATCTCGAATAATTATGAGCGAATTTGGAGAATCAAAATTATTAAAAAATAAGTTTTAAAATCTTTAATTTATTAAGTATGATATATTTTGATTATTTCCATATATTTATGTTTATTTTTTAATTAGAGTTTTAAGTCTATTTAAGAGTCAGTCTTCTAATCGTTTTATTCAGTTGAATGATGAATTAAAATATTAAGAGTTTCTCATTCTTTGTCTATTTTACGGTATTGAATTATTGAATCAACATATTTTAGAAGGTGTTTTCGTTAATCTATACGTCACTCGGTATAAATCGATAAATAAATATGGTAGTTATTTTTTTCCTATTTGTGTGCTATAATAAGGATGCATATAGTGATATAGTGTGATAATCTATCTGATATAGTGTTATTTGTGTGTTATTCTTTTACTGATGTTTCTGAGTGTTTATCTTCATTTCCTATTAGATTTTTTGTAGTTGTGATATGTTCATTTTTGTAGTTATAGAATGTTTTAATTTCATATTCTCTATCTGTCTCTTGAGTTTAATTTGATTCTCAATTTTTGTTATTCAGAGATTTTGGTATTCGTTAATTTCAGTTGTTTTCTCCTTTTGATATTATTATATTAGATTATGTTCTTCGTTTTTTATTATTCAAATATTTCATATATAAATTATATATACAAATTAAATGTAATTTTTGCTCGAACTAATTTGCCACTTTATTGCAAAGGGAGTAGGATTAGGATACACCAATTTTGAAATCCATCCTTTTGTAAGTTTATAAATAAGTTATTTACATTTTATATTTGCTTTAAAAAATAAATAGGGAGGTTTTTATTTATTGCACGGAGCATTGTGACAAGTGATTTGAGTGTGGAATTAATTGTGGATTAATTTTTTTTTAATTTGTTCATAGCGATTAATATTCACGTTGTGTATATATTGCAGGGAGTATTGAAATAAATAATTTGAGTTATGAATTCATTTATAATTCTATGAATTTTTTTAATCTAATTTTATGTTGTACATTTAATTTGATTTTATATTGTAGGAAATATTGAAGTAAGTAATTTGAGTTATGAATTGATTATGAATGTTTATTGAAATTGTGTAATTATTTTGAATATTGCACGGAGTATTGATGTAAGTAATTTGAGTGTTGAATTAGTTGTGGAGAATTATCTTCTAATATGTTCATAGCGATTACTATTCACATTTTGTATATATTGTAGGGAATATTGAGGTAAGTAATTTGAGGCATTTTGTATATATTGCAAAGAATATTTAGGTAAGTAATTTGAGTTACGAATTCATTATGAATGTTTATTTGTAATTGTGTAATTATTTTGTATTGCAGTGAGCTTTTTTATATTGCACGAAATATTGAAGTAAATAATTTGAGTGTTGAATTAATTGTGGATGAGTTCTTATAATTTGTTCATAGCAATTAATATTCATGTTTTGTATATATTGCAAGGAGTATTGAGATAAATAATTTGAGTTATATTTTTTACTCCCTCTTTTTTTATTTACATGTCGTTTTAGCATTTTGAATTATTTGTGAAATAGATGTTGTTCTGGTATTTTATTCCCCATTATCTCATATTTACCCTTGATATTGTAATTTTAAATTTCCTATAAATGTGTTGTGTGTTTAATTTTTCAATCAATAGTATTTATTGTTAAGAATTTTAAATAATATTAATTAAGGTTAATTTTGGAAAAAAAAATGTCCTTAATTTGTCTTAAAAACTCCAGAATGACATCTATTAAAAAAAAGGGGGGAGTACTTTATATGCCAATTAATTAGTATTCAAAAATAAAATTATATATCAAATCTTGCGTAGATATGATTAGTTATAACTCTTTAAAATTGTTCAAAAAAATTACATTTTCTAAAATTTTTGCAAAATATACAAACAATTAGATTTTATTTTCAAAAATTTTGTATAATAAATATTTGTCTGAAAAAATTATGTATAAGATTTTGCGAAGATATAACTTCTTTAAAATATTTCAAATAACTATTTTTTCAAAAAAAAAAATTAATAATAAATATTTATCATTCACAATTATTAAAATTAATTTGCCCTTTTTGATTTGCAAAATCTTTCATAATAAATAAATGAAAACTTTAGAATTTCTTTTTTAACATCAACATTGTTTCAACCCCGTGTAATACGCGGGTATAAGAACTAGTACTATATATTGGTAAACCTGATTCAGCCTATGTGGCGAAACCACGTCTGTCTGCGTAAAGTCCAATTCAACCAGATTATTTCGTTTTAAAATCGTGCGTTCTCATTAAAAGTTATTTAAGTTAACTTTTAAATCTCTCTAATCGTATCCCTATTTTTTCTAACAAATCTCAACTCTTCGTTTTATACAAATAATTTAGACCATTAATACTAGAATAGGATTAGGATTTTATTTTACTATTTATTAAGATTATCTGCATCGTTGTTAGGGTTTTTTACCGCCACATTAATCTGCTCAAATTTTCTCCATTTTATTTTTGAAGGCGAATTAATTCTGATTTTTTTTTTTGTTTTAAATTTTTCCAGGGAACGACAATAGTGTTTTGTGGAAAGATATGTCAAAGAAAAGATACAGTTTTTCAAGGAAGATAATACAAGCTATTTTTATCCTTTCTCTCTGACTATTGGAGGTTTGCTATTTTTCTTTTGTATCTCTCCCTTTTGGATTGATTAATATTTGTGTATTTTGTTTGCAATCGGCCATAATTCAGATTGTAAGAAGGTGCAGTTGTTTTAGTGTGTTTTAAATGTCAGGGGTTGATGAATAATTTGTTGAATTGATGCTCTAGATGCTTAATATGGCTGTAAATTTTGTTTTCCATGAATAAAGGGTGATTGTCCGTAATTAATTATCATAATTTAGGATATGTTTTTTCTTTTTTGTTCATATTAATTCTTTTAATTTGATAAATTATTATTTTCTTGGAATAAATAATGAATTTGTTAACCTGATTTTATTTTACAAGGAATATATTGAGATAAGTAATGTTGGGATATTTTAGTTTTGATTAATTATGCCAAAACATTATCAACTTGTGTTTTTGTTTAATCTACGGATAACAAGTTGAGGGGGGAACGAGAGAACAAATTGAGGGGGAACTCCCGAAACCGAAATTAGTGAACCGAGATCGACGAGGCTGCAGACGAGACTGATCAAGATCAGATGAGAAGGATGAGTTCCGAGCTAATCGGGCGTCTGCAATAAACCGTTTTCAATGCGTTTTTAATGCAAATTCATTGTAGCCGACATCAGAGTAACCGACATAGTCTCGATGCGCTTTTCTTACCAGATATAGGTGATTCGAGACCGATAGTGAGCCGCAAATCATTTTTTAAATCGAATCGATGAACAAGAAAATCGATTCAGGAAATGACCGATGAACAAAGAAAAATCAGTTCGGAAATCCGATGAACAAGTAAAAAATCGGGCCAGGAAATCGGGACCGATGAACAAAAAAATCGGCCTGGATGAACAAAGTGATTTCGCAGAATCGATGAACAAGTGATTTCAAAGATCGATGAACAAAGGATTTCAAAGACACCGTAAATCTACAGATCGATTTCAACGGACGGAGTGAATTTAATCAAGCAATGAACAAGAATCCCATGAATGATTGCTAATAATACACAAAAAAATGATCAATAAGAAGATAACAACATATATGGTTGTGACATAAAGTCGCAAACAACAAAGGTAAAAGGACAAAAAAATTTGGAAGATTATTAGTATGGATTTGAATATTACTCCAACGGTAATATTCAAATCCACACTATAAATACATTGCACTATCTTCAAAAAAGAAGATGGAGGATCCGCAAAGTGAAATTAAAAGCCAAATATTCAAGAACTCCATTCAAGAACACAGAGCATTACATATCCAAATTTACCCAAGAGTGTTCTTCATTTTATCTAAGCAAAAATGCCATATCCTTTTAGAGAGATTTTCCCAACCTTAGCATTGAATTTAAACAAATGTAAGGGAAAATCTCACCCAGTTGGAAACCAAACAACCTTATACCCAAACCAGGTTGGTAGGTTAAGTTTGTAGGTTGAGTGTGAACCCCAGTAAACATCTAGCAATCCCGAAAGGGAGGGTCGGCAATCCCGTGAGGGTGATAAGTCCCGTTTGAGTGTGAACTCGGTAAACATCTAGCAATCCCGAAGGGAGAATTCAAGCAATCCGTGAGGGTGATAAGTCCCGTTTGAGTGTGAACTCGGTAAACATCTAGCAATCCCGAAAGGGAGGGTCGGCAATCCCGTGAGGGTGATAAGTCCCGTTGGTTAAGTTGGTTAAGTTGGTGCCCCATGAAGGGAAGAGTGGATGTAGGACGAGTTGTCCGAACCACTATAAATCTTGTGTGCCTTTACTGCTTTATGTTATTACTTGTCATATGCATTCGTTTATAAAGCATAACACACACATGAGCTTAAAAGAAAAAAAAAATGAATCACTCTGCCCTCACCCCTGTTTTTATATGCACCGAACTGAAACGTTTTGCTTCCGCGACGCGTAAAATGGGTTTTCAAAAGCGGGACCATCAATTGGTATCGAGGCGGGTTGTTCAAAAGGTCCTTTGTTTTTCAATGTGGATTTAACCGATACCATCAATTGGTATCGAGCGGGAGTTCAAACGTTCACAACTTTTCAAAGTGACCACCGAATCGATCTTTTAAATCAAAAACCCGATCTCGTAAAAGTGCATATATTTTAATGTTTTCAAGGCCATTATCAAAAAGGGGAAATTGTTGGGATATTTTAGTTTTGATTAATTATGCTAAAACATTATCAACTTGTGTTTTTGAAGCTAATCTACGATAACAAGTTGAGGGGGAACGAGAGAACAAATTGAGGGGGAACTCACTTAATCGTAAGTAGATGATCGAGATCGACGAGGTTGAGATTTAGACCGATCAAGATCGATGAGAAGGATGAGTTCCGAGCTAATCGGTCGCGGTGTAAACCGACCAGAATGCATCTTTTGATAACATGGGTGATTCTTCAGAGCCGACATCAGAAGTAACCGACATCAGCGCCTTTTGCTCATGATCGGATGCCCAGTGTAAAGGCGAACCGATCCGTGAGCTGTGTCGATCAATCAAGGCGACGTAAATCAGACCGATGAACAAGAAAATCGATTCGGAAATCAGACCGATGAACAAGAAAATCGGTTCGTGAAATCGCATCGATGAACATAAAAATCGATTGATGAGCGGTGATTTAAGAATCGATGAACAAGTGATTTCAAAGATCGATGAACAAATGATTTCAAAGACACCGTAAATCTGATCGATTTTCATTGGACGCATCGGCGACTTAATCGAAGCAATGAACAAGAATCCCATGAAATGATCGGATCAGATTAGACACACAAAAAGCGGTGATCAATAAGAAGATAACAATATATACGGTCAGTGACATAAAGCCGCAAAAACAACATAAAAGGACAAAGAAAAATTTGGAAGATTATTAGTATGGATTTGAATATTACTCTCCAACGGTAATATTCAAATCCACACTATAAATACATTGCACTATCTTCAAAAAAGAAGATGGAGGATCCGCAAAGTGAAATTAAAAGCCAAATATTCAAGCAACTCCATTCAAGAACACAGAAAGCATTACATATCCAAATTTACCCAAGAGTGTTCTTCATTTTATCTAAGCAAAAATGCCATATCCTAAGCTAGAGAGATTTTCCCAACCTTAGCATTGAGGCTAAACAAATGTAAGGGAAAATCTCAATTTGAATGGAAACCAAACAACCTTATACCCAAACCAGGTTGGTAGGTTAAGTTTGTAGGTTGAGTGTGAACTCGGTAAACATCTAGCAATCCCGAAAGGGAGGGTCGGCAATCCCGTGAGGGTGATAAGTCCCGTTTGAGTGTGAACTCCCAGAACATCTAGCAATCCCGAAAGGGAGGGTCGGCAATCCCGTGAGGGTGATAAGTCCCGCTTTGAGTGTGAACTCGGTAAACATCTAGCAATCCCGAAAGGGAGGGTCGGCAATCCCGTGAGGGTGATAAGTCCCGTTGGTTAAGTTGGTTAAGTTGGTGCCCCATGAAGGGAAGAGTGGATGTAGGACGAGTTGTCCGAACCACTATAAATCTTGTGTGCCTTTACTGCTTTATGTTATTACTTGTCATATGCATTCGTTTATAAAGCATAACACACACATGAGCTTAAAAGAAAAAAAAAAAATGAATCACTCTGCCCTCACCCCTGTTTTTATATGCACCGAACTGAAACGTTTTGCTTCCGCACGTGCAAATGGGTTTTCAAAACGGGACCATCAAGTAATTTGAGTTCCGAATTGGATGTGAATATTTTATGGCAATGTATATATGATCAATAATATCATATTGTGAATTGTAGCATGATTTTATTAATTCGTATTAAAATATTCTTCTTTTGATTATGCAGATTTTTTTAATCAATTTGTCTTCATCCAAGTAAACGCACGTTAGAATAAAAGGAGAAGAATAAAGCGGATGATTATGAGAATTACATGAAGTGCGAGATAATTGTATCCAATTCACCTAAGGAAGAATATAATTATTAAATAATTTGGTTTTTTGTGTTATGTTTATCACGACATTCACATTTTTTTAATCTTATTTTATTTTTTTATATTAAGTATTGAGATAAGAAATTTGAGTTATGAATTGATTATATTAGTTGAAATTGTAATTATTTTGTATATTGTATTAAATTATTTTTATATTGCACAGAGTATTGAGGTAAATAATTTGAGTGCTGAATTAGTTGTTGAGAAGTTTATTCTAATTTGTTCATAGCGATTAATATTCACGTTTTGTATATATTGCAGGGAATATTGAGGTAAGTAATTTGAGTTATGAATTCGTTATGAATGTTAATTGCAATTGTGTAATTATTTTGTATATTGCAGAGAGTTTTTTTATATTGCACGGAGTATTGACAAAAATAATTTGAGTGTTGAATTAATTGTGGATGAGTTTCTTCTAATTAGTTCATAGCTATTAATATTCATGTTTTGTATATATTGCAGTGGATATTGATGTAAGTAATTTGAGTTATGAATTCGTTTATAATTTTATGAAATTTCTAATTTGGTTTTGTGTGTATATTTAATCTGATTTTATTATTTTATATTGCGGAGAGTATTGAGGTAAGTAATTTGAGTTATAAATTGATTACGAATGTTTATTGCAATTGTATAATTATTTTATATATCGCAGAGAGTTTTTTTTATATTGCACGGAGTATTGAGGTAAATAATTTGAGTGTGGAATTAGTTGTGAAGAAGTTTCTTCTGATATATTTATTTAATTTGGTTTTATTATTTTATATTGCATGGAGAATTGAGGTAGTAATTTGTGTTATGAATTAGTTTATGAATGTTTATTGCAATTGTGTAATTATTTTGTATATTGCATTGAGTTTTTTTATATTGCACGATGTACTGAGGTAAGTAATTTGATTGTTAAATTAGTTTTGGAGGAGTTTCTTTTAATCTGTTCATATCGATTAATATTCACGTTTTGTATATATTGTAGACAATATTGAGGTAAGTAATTGGAGTTATGAATTTGTTATAAATGTTTATTGCAATTATGTAATTATTTTGTATATTGTAAGGAGTTTTTTTATATTGTACAGAGTAATGGGACAAGTAATTTGAGCATTGAATTAATTGTGGATGTATTTCTTCGAAAATGTTTATAGATATTAATATTACATTACAAGGAGTATCAAAGATAAGAAATTTGAGTTATGAATTCGTTTGTAGAGATTTTTTTTATATTGCACGAAGTACTTAGGTAAGTAATTTGAGTATTGAATTAGTTGTGGGGGAGTTTCTTCTAATCTGTTCATAGCTATTAATATTCGCATTTTGTATATATTGCAGTGAGTATTTAGATAAGTAATTTGAGTTATAAATTCGTTATAAATGTTCATTCGTAGATTGCTCTGAGTGAACGTGACTGACATTTGCTTTCAGATGGATAACTTTTGTATTAGTGATAGCGTAGAAAGTCTTGCAGGTAACTGCAAATTTCTTGCCACTTTGATGACTGTATTAGAGTTTTGTCTTTATTTGTTTCATTTTTCTCATCAAACTCATTGATATAGCAATCATATCATCTTCAAATATCTGTTGTGTTGTTCATCTGGTCACTATATTTTATTTATTTAAGATTTTTTTTTTCAGCCTATAACTCTGGTACTTTTGATATTGGTCCTATTGATTTTTTTTTTCTTCATGTAACTTACAGACGATTTGTTCAAATTGTCAAGCGAAATATCATAATATTCTTTTCGAATTGCGAAATTTTTCATAATAAAAAAATAAAAATATTAGAGTTTCTTTTGTAACATCAAAATTATTTCAACCCGCGTAATACGCGGGTTTACGAACTAGTATATATATATATATTTAATTTAGATAAAAATTCATATAAGCCGTTTCATGTATGAGACTTGGTATAACCAAACACAAATTACATTCACCTCTTTTAAAATATTAAAGTGTCAATGCCCAACTTATACCTAGTTTCATCGTGCGACGGTCTCATGACATCCCACAACAATATACATATTTAAAAAATTGTACATAATTCTTTTTAAGTAAAATTATACATAAACTTCATCCCAATAATATTCATAATTTTAAATGAAACACCGTCGAAGTTGACAATTTTCTCCACTTTAAGTATAAAGTAAACCCCTCCCATCACAAACTTCATTTAATTTCTTCGCTTCTCTCTTAATTTGTGTAGCCATGCAAATAATCTCCGGCGATGGAAGCATTATTATCCGTTTCCATTTCATGTAAAACTTGTTCATAATATAAAATTTATATCATTATATTTACAAGATAAAATATATTTTTAGGTTTCTAAATTTTTATTTTTTATTTCGAAAAGTCCCTAAACTATTATTTTATTTTAAAAAGCCCTGAACTATTAATTTTTATTTCGAAAGGTCACTAAACTATTTTTTTGTTTAATAAAATCCTTAAACTATTGATTTTTATTTCAAACAGTCATTCTTGATGAATTTTTCTAAATATCCTTACGGAACTATTAAGTAAAACAATGATCAATATTGACAATTTTGAGAATGATGATGTGTATATTTACTTAACGGTTTTGTTAAATGAATAAAAAAAATAGTCAAGAGGGACTACATGAAACAAAAATCAATAATTTAAGGACTTCATTAAATAAAAATATAATTTAAGGACCTTTCGAAAAAAAAAAATTAATAGTTCAAAGACTTCTTAAAATAAAATAATAGATTAAGGACCTTTCGAAACAAAAAGTAATAGTTTAGGAACCTAAAGATGCATTTTGCCTATTTACAATTTAATATTAGTACATATGTTAACTGAAGGAGTAAGATTCTACTCTCTTTTTTTTTTTTTTTTTTTAATTGAAGGATAAATTTGTTAAAATTTAATATTTTTTAATTTTAAATATAAAATTAAAAAAAATGGACAAACAATAAGAAATAAAAAAAAGTATTTTTCATCTTTAAGTTTTATAAACATTACAGATTTGTTGATTTTTATATTTAATTTAAATAAACTTTTCATGTTATAATTATTATTTATACTTATTTAATGAATTTCATATATCATTACATATTTTAAAATTAACTCTAAGTATTTAATGCGTAATTCAAAATCATTATAAATATAGAAAAAAAGCATCTTCGACGATAGTGAATCTCTAGGTGAACAAAAAGTAAAACAAAATGACTAAGTATTGTATTGTATCATTGAACAGTTATATTAAAAGATGTAATTTATTTACACTGAATTATATAATTATTTCTCCATATTAAATACGTTATAAATGCACGGTGCACCTGAATGCACACGAGATCCACTAAAATAGAAAGGGGGCCACAGGCAGCACCATCAATTTTATTACCTTGTATTTAGTTAGTACCAAAAAATTATTAAAAATCCTGCGATAAAAATAAATTTCCAAAAGTGTATCGAGTTGATATGGTAATTAATTGTTCTCAAAAAAAAAAAAAGATATGGTAAATAATTTAAGATGATAATTAAATAATTAATCAAAGGAAATACTTGATTCCCGGTAAAATAGGGTAAAATCACAATTCGCAGGGCCGACAGCTTGTCAATGAATGCCGTATCCTCATACGCCACCGAGTTGATTTCACACTTTTGATTCTGTCTCCGTTCTTGTCTTCCTAACTCGTTTCCCAACTCACCCGTCTCCCTCACAGACTCCTTTTTTTATCGACTTAACTATTTTGCGTTTTGGCGAATCTTAGTTCGCACTACATAACTTCTACCCTCTCTTAAACCCTCAAGAACCCCTGTTTCCAGTTTTTTCAAGATCACTGCGGTTTTGAGGTATTCTTTTACTTTTGTTAATGTATTTGCAATGTGGGGTTTTAATTTACAGCCCCACCAATTTTTTTCCTGCTATTTTTGTGAACTTATGAGTTTTCTAGGTTTTTGTACTTTACCTTTTTTTTTTTTCCCCTTTCCAGTTTCTATTTTCCGAAGGTCTCTGCTGTTGAGTTTTTAACTTTGGAATGTATCTGCAATGTTGGTTTTCAATATACATCCAGATTATATGTTTCTTGCAATTTTATTGACTTGTGTGTGCAAGGTTTTTTGTTGTGGTTGTTGTTGTTGAGTTTCTAGTTTGGGAGGATTGCTGTTGTTGAGTTTTTAGTTTTAAAAAGTATCTGCAATGTGGGGTTTCAATTTACATCCAACATCTTGAATTTTTGGGTGCTGACTGCTAGGTTTATTTTTTATATCTTCACTAAAGCTATTAGGTTTATGGTTTTCTTCCCTTTGATTTTTGTCGAGTTTATGTGTTTAGTTGTTGTGAATTTGATGCAGAAATCTTGATTATGGAAGAGGATGTGGGTCCGGGTAGTAGACTTGGTGTCTCAAAGATGCCTTTGAGTGGTGAATTGCCTAATGAACTTCTTTCTGAAAGTATGGGCAGTGAGAACCACGTCGAGGGGTCTTACGAAGAGGGAGATGAGGGAGAAATAATGGTGGAAATTGTGGGGTCTGATGTGTTTGTTAATGGGGTCAGTGGCCACAATGGGGACTTGGAGGGTCATGAGTGGGAGAACACGGAAGAGAATGAAGGGGATGTTCTAGACGAAGAGGTGTGGAATCCCGAGATTAGTGCGATGGTTGTGGCTTCATCAACGGTGATTGAGTCTGTGGTGATTAATGAAGAGAAGGTAGTCAAATGTGAAGCAGTTGATACGGATAGTGATAACTTTGTCAAATCTGAACTTTTAAACCGTTGTATGGAAACGATTATTGAAGGAAACATTCAAACTTTAGAAAAAGAAGAGATATTGGCAGATCTTGCTCAGCTGGATGCAGATTCTGTGATGTTTCACCAGACTAATAATGCATCAGATGGTGCACAAATTGTGCGTTCTGAGCTTTCTCATACTGATCAAGATAATGTTCAGTTTGGTGGGATCGATGTTGCTGTTGGAGAAGTTGTTTTAGTTATTGCCACTGAAGAAGGAGAAGTCTCAGGCACTGATACTCGTAATGATGGAGAAAACGAAGTATTTTCTGCAGAAAGTAAAGACTCAATTGTTGAAGTGGATGCCATTCTATCCAATTCTGAAAAGAATTTGTCAAATGAAGAAAAGATAAAGTTGGGAAGCTTGTTCAGAATGTATCATCCAGATTATCTATCGAATCCAACAAACGAGGGGCATTATGGGCTATCAGATTTGGTTTGGGGAGAAGTCCGGAACCATTTATGGTGGCCCGGGCAAATATTCGATCAATCAGATGCTTCGGAGAAAGCTATGAAATATCACCGGAAAGACTCACATTTGGTAGCATATTTTGGTGAGCAAACCTTTGCTTGGAATGATGCATCAGTTTTAAAGCCTTTCATGCCATACTTTTCCCATATTGAGAAGCAGAGTAATTCTGAAGCATTTCAAAGTGCAGTCACCTCTGCCTTGGAAGAAGTTTTCAGAAGAGTCGAGTTGGGTTTGACATGCTCTTGTATACCAAAAGATGTTTCCGTTAAAATCGGAACCCAGGTTATCGAGAACCCTGGGATACGTGAAGAATCAAGCCAGAGGCGTGTCATGAATCACTCAACTTCATTCGAACCAGATAAACTTCTTGATTATATAAAAAATTTGGCAACTTGTACATCTTCCTCAGCTGATCGATTGGATCTTGTGCTTGCTAAAGCACAGTTATTTGCATTTTATCGTTTTAAGGGATACCGTTCTCCAACTGAATTCCTTTCATCCATGGAGTTGAGGAACATTGACTTGAATACTGAACGTGAGAGTAGTAAAATTGGTGCTGCCTGCAAACGCAGATGCACGCCAATGGATGATTCTCATTCGAAAAAGGAGAGAAGCTTGACGGAATTAATGGCTGACAAAGACTACTCTCCAGATGCTGAGGGTGATTTCGAAAAATCAGTTTCCCCGAGAAAATGGAAAGCGTTTGATCATCTAGGCAATGGAATGGAGAGAAGGGTAAATATCCATGCTGCCAAATTATCTAACTCAATGAATCACCCTCCTAGGCCTTCCGTTGGAATCAGTCAATGCATCAACCTAGTAGCCAGACAGTTGACAGGGTCCACATCATTGGTGAAGGAAAATAATGATGCAATTGTAATTGATGGTTCTTCAGTGGCTCAGAATCCCGAGAAAACACAAAATATCCAAAATAGTGCTCACGCATTTATTTGGGATTATAGAAACCAAGTTTCGAATAAACAAGATAGAAAGAGAAAGGCTGAGCCAACAGTCGGTGGATTTGGTGAAGGATTTGAGTTCGATGATGCAAATGACTCCTATTGGAAAGACAGGGTTGTCCAGAACCATTCTGGAGAGCAACCAAGTTTTGTGAAGAACTATCCTGCGGAGCAACTAAGGCACGATTGGCAGAATCGAACTGCAAATCCTCAACCCGTGGCAGAAAAGTCGATAAAAACATGGCATACATCACAATCTAGCAAGAGATTGGAACCGGACGGCAATGTTAAAAGGCAGAAACAGGGGTCTTTGTCTTCACCTGCTGAGCTTATCTTGAACTTTGCTGAGGGGAAACATGTACCATCAGAAATCAATCTAAATAAAACGTTTAGACGGTTTGGGTCTTTGATGGAATCCGAGACTGAAGCTGATCGTGAATCTGGTCGTGCAAAGGTGATATTTAAGCGCGGTTCTGATGCAGAAGTTGCTCTAAACAGTGCTGAAAAGTTCAACATTTTCGGGCCAGTTCTTGTTAAATACCAGATAGGCTACTCTCCGTTGATGTCAGTTAAAATCTCGTCCCTTGCAATACCTCAGTGCTCAGAAGGGGAGACTTTCATGCTATAGCTTTCGAAAATTATCTGCTCATCATTGAACAGAACACGGTTAATGACTAAATTTATCTTTTATTATCTGTGATTGTTGATGAATGTTTAATAGTACTATTCATCATGATCTGAAAATATTTTCTTATGTTTCTGCATTTGGGGGGAGACGACACCCCACGTTGACTAATGCAAATGAGTATGAAGTCACCCTCTTTAGTATCGAGTCTATAGAATGGGACATAGCTAAGACCATTTCACCACCTTAAATTCTTGGCAATAGTTGCCACTTTTAAGCAAACAAAAACTTTGATTATTAGTTTATTTTATTATCTTTATTTATTTTACGTTCCATGGGTTTTGAAGGGCTCTGTTTTTTTTTTTTACAGGTGATCATATTCTGTTGCAGTCTAATGGTTCTCAGAATGGAATGCTGGAAGAAGGTAACATGGACAATGTTATTGTTATCAGAAATTGATTTATCTAAGCAAGAGATGCTACTTTTGTTGTATTCAAGGAAGATCCTTTTATGTGAACTAGATTCTTACATTCAACACAATCTACCTTTTTAATGTTTTTCTTTGGTAATTATGCATGTTTACTAGAATTTGTGTAAGCCCAGTTGTATTATTTTTTTCTTTGGAATTGAACCATTTTTACTAGATGGGAGTTGAATCATAGATTTCTTAGTAGAGGAAGTTGAATATTGACTCTCCTACTTACAGTTGGTAGTTTGTTTAAAGCTATACTTTTATAAATATTGAATTTGATTCTTGATGATGGTATGGATAATACATTCCTAAGGCACCTTAAAAACGTTTTAATGAAATTCTAAATGAAAAATAAGTAATTAATTATAGCTTTCATTTTCATATCTAATACTCCCCCGTCCCAACTCTTTTTTCACATTTACTGGTTTCTTGTGTTTTAGCGAACAAGTTTTTTATTAGTATTTGAAATGATAAATTAATTTTTAAGGAGACATGTAATAGATGAGAGGTAGAATTATCATATCTCTCCTTAAAAGTTACTTTATCATTTTAAATAATAAATAACTCGCTCGCTAAAACACGAGAAAAAATGTAGCGTAAAAAAGGAGCCGGGACGGAGGTAGTATATAACAACATTAACAAATAATATATTATTGATCTTAATGAAATTTGCACATGTTTAGTCAAATTATTAGGTTGAGCAAAACCTCATAGAAATCAAAATTAAGGGTGCACTTGGTATGAGTAAAATGAGAATCTCAATAAATATCATTAAGGAGCCTATCACCATAGGGTTGGGGATGCACTGTTACTATTCATTCTTATAACCCACCCTCGTAACTAACCAAGTGGAGACACTAAACGTTTGGGTTCGTTCGATTTTGTATATTGCCTATACTTTCTACATTATTCATGTTAGAGGAAGTCGTGTCTGAAACGGTTTCATACATGAGATGATGTTTTACCTTAATATTTGAATCACATTCTCTTTTAAAATATGATTGAGTTGAGGCTTCATAAGTGCATACATCATACAACTTTTTTCTTTCCGCGTCACCTCCAATATATTACAATCATTTATATAAACATATGGCTTATATATTATTAGTATTCGAAATTAAGGAAAGAAAAGTAGATGTCCTATTTATTCCAATGATGATTCATTCAATTGTATGCAAGGTCAATGGAGCACCATATTGTGGTTGCAGACTTAAAACCGCGAAAGGAGCATGCAAATAAGAGGGAGACAACTCGAATGAAAAGCATCGGAGAATCATCGCCAGAGCAATTTTAGCTTCAATCATGGCGAAGATCTGCCCGATGCAGATGCGGGCCCCAAACCAAAGGGCATGAAGGAGGATTGCATCTTGGCGGCAATGGGGACGCCTTCCGAGGGTTGAACTCCTTTGCATCTTCTCCCCAGATTTCAGGATCATAATGAAGATGGCCTATTAGTAGTGTCAAATGAACCCCTGCTGGAATAGTAAGGTTCCCTAATTTCACTGTCTTCGTCGTGCCTCGATCTGTTAGAGGTACCGCCGGGTACAACCTTAAGACTTCTTGCAAGATCATCGTAACCTGCCACACGAAAATCTTCATATTATAATTAAAACGCATGGAGGACATTCGTAATTCAGTATATATAGTCCTGAATTGCAAGTCCAGATATAATAGTGTCGTTAATTTGCACGAAAAAGTATAGGCGAAAACTTCAATGAATTTGGTTGACGGAAGTTTTATAGTGAACTCGATAATACTGTTTAACATAGGAAGTATTAGAGTTTAGTGATTTTGAGAAGAATAACACATAAAATCGAGCATTTTTTAAACAGTATACTTCATATACTAAACAGTATAACTCTGAGAAACCTACTCAAAAGTAAAAAAAGTTAATTTTGACATCTCTCTCACAATTTTGAGGCGATTGAGGGCTTCAAAACTTGGCTCTGAATTCTCCAAAACTGTGACGACCTCTTCTCTTGCTCGAGTTTGCCATTCAGGATGTTTGGCGAGCAACACCATCGTCCAGACGAGCAAGGGCGCGATTGTCTCAGAGCCAGCAAAGTAGAACAACTTGCATTCCTCAATCACATCTTCAATGCTCATTCCTGCATTCTTGCTTCCATCTTTTTCAATGAATCTTGAATTTGTTTCCATTAGGATACCCAATAAGTCATCTCCAAGAACTGCTTCTCCTCTTTCTACGGCCTTCGTCCTTTTCTCAATTATGCCTCTAACTAAGCCTTGAATCTCTTTCGCCATTGCTTTCACTTTCCTATTTGCTTTTGTCGGAACATAACTGCAAAATAAAATTATTAAGTGACATTTAAAGTTTCATAAAACTACGAAAGTTTATAGTGTGTTGGAGGGTGAGCTTAGATTTTTGTGTCAGTAACTGAAAAATCCTTCTTCCTTCTTCGTAACTGCTTCCAAATGCCGTACGCGAGATCACATCGCCTGCCATATCTTGCAGATATGTCCAAACATCAATCTCCCAACAGCCGCCGCGGTTGTTATTACACGTGCCTTCCCACTTGTGTGTCATGCTCCTACAACTCTTACCCATCGCCTCCATCATATTCTGAGAATACAAATGCCAATTAAGAACACATCGATCTGTTACATTTTGGTGTTCCATCTTGCACGTTTTGTTACCTTTTAGTACATGAAATAATTTCATCCCATTTAAAAGTTCGAACTTGTAGAGAGATGTTGAATTAATTCGTTTATATTATTTTTCAATACTCCCTCTCATTTGGGGGCTGTATTCTCTTACTCCATCATTGAGAGGAGACCGTGATCCATCGAGTGATCAATTTAATATGAGTAGAGTTGATTTCAACATGAATCGAACCCAGGATCTAGGCGTGAGCCAAATACTTTGATACCATGAAAAAATTCAGTCTCCATCTAAAGTCCGAACTCATAGAGAGATGTGAAACTAATTCGTTTATATTATTTTCCCCAATAACACATGATGATAAAATATCATTAATGATGATTTGTGATGTCATTTATTACATTTGTAATGTACTACCTCCGTACCAGAAGACTTTGCACATTTAACTTTGACACAAAGTTTTTGCGAGCGAATTTTGTATAAGTAATTGAAATGATAAAGTGACTATTAAGGATGGCTATGATAGATAAGCCCCTCATCTATCATACCCCTCCTTAAAAGTCACTTTATCATTTCAATTACTAATACAAAACTCGCTCGCAAAAACTCGTGTAAAAGTCAATTGTGCAAATTCTTCTGGGACGGAGGTTAAAAGTAGTTTAGTGAAACACGAGACGAAACACCAAAACACAAAATTTGATGCGTATATACCTTCAACTTATCCAGGTGGAAAGCAGAATTGACAATCTTTCTGTGTTTAGCCCATTTTTCGTCCTCCAGAAAAAGAAGCCCTCCTGCAAAATGGTGCATTAAAGATTCGGAAGGTGAACCTGAAGAGATAATACGAAAAGTGGAATAAAGAAATCAAGCTGACCTATGAGTAGCTTGCCGTTTTCTGTAAAGGTCTTATGATACACATCAGGTTTACTCAGAATCTCCTTAATTAGCTTTGGATCATCAATGTTGAGCCTCGGAAAAGGACCAAACCATAAGAAAGAATTTGGACCTGATATTATATTAAAACAAACCAATTGCAATTTTATGTGGAAAATAAATTAAAGAAAGAAAGACAATTAATTCATACTAATATTATAACATTCATTCACTAATACCTTTATTCTTACAAACTAATACCATAACATTTACACACACATAATACTATGGTATTAGTTTATACGTGCAATAGTATCAGTATATAAGTGGAATGATATCAATTTCATACTGTGAATAAGTTTCGCCAGAGACTGACTCAAGAAAAAAAGATGATTCATTGTTACTTACCATGATTAGTGAGGATGTGGTGATAGTAGGCATAAATATGTGGTAAAATGACATCTGAAAAATCAATGGATTTGGTTTGTTCTTGTTTCAAGACTCTGATGTAATGTTGAAGGTCTCTCAGAAAAGGCCGGTAAGGGCTCCCATCGAGACCTTGGCTCCTTAGGATTTTCTCGAGCTTTAGTGGCGTAATCCAAAGAAAATGTAACAACTTTACAACCCATGTTGCAGATGCTGCTACGACGATGATCGAGGTGAGGATCATCGCCGCAGTTGCATCCATTTTTTTAGGCAAAGATGAGCTGAAAACTGCTGTGGATGTCTGTTTTTAAAGTGTTGATAGAAAAAGAAATGTTGCATTACTATTTAATGAATTGAAGCTTAGAATGGCTGACCTAGCATTTGGAGTAATTAGATATGGACTTTCTAAGTTATGTGTATTAAAGGACATCACCTGAACATGTAATTGTTAAGTGACAAATATGTTGTGCAGGACTCCCCCTCCTAAAAACAGAGTTATATTTGTAAATATTTCTCTTCTTATCTCAAATAAATGTCATGTTATAAAAGTCGAATTAATTAATGTTGGAAATTTGGTTTTGAGAGTGTTCTAGCACTCAAGGTTGATCAAATTATTGAGGAATTAAAACGTTGATTTTTTGTAAATTAAACGTGACGAACGTGTTCTACTCGCGGAGTAGATGATCGTGGTATATTTAATATCTCAAATCCGAATTTCGGTGAGTGAGAAATTAATTAAAGAAGATAGACATTAATGCTCTAGTGAGAGAGTAATTGGTGGGTGAGTGTTGACCAAGTGTAGTCTTCTCACTCATCCCACATTGGAAACAAGAAGGGAAGTTTCCTAGTATAAATAGAAGCTTATGGTCATGTTCTCCAAAATGGTGCGTGGGGACCCTAACCATGAACCACACGCGCGCGCGCGCGCGCGCCCCCCCGCCCGCCCAGTCCGGGTTCGTGTTTGGACCAAATGAATTGGGCTGCCCATCCGGATTTGGGTCGACCCAGGAGTCAAGACATATCCTTATCCAGCAGGATTCGAAATTTGAATTATAGATTCAACGAACTTGGACGGTCTCATGCGGTTAAAACTGCCCCGCTGAATTTGTGCGATCATAATCGACCACGAAATTCGTGGGCTTCCCACGTTTTCCTCAACTCCCCTTCAGAATTCCGTCTATATATAGTGACCCTCAGAATTCCTTTCAACACATTTTTTCCAACCCTATTTAAAAACGCTGCGCAATTATAGCGTACATATAATTTCCATCTCTGCTTTCATACTCCGACATAGGTTCGACGATAATACTATTTCGATTGGTACTCTCGATTTAGTATTTGAACCGTTTTACCTTTTGAGACAATTACGCACGATCCTGCGAGCACTATCCATGGCGTATTTTGTCTTGTGGGAAAAAGATTTATTCCTTGACTCGGTTCGGTTGGTTTTTACACTTACGTTTTTTTGCCACTGCAGTATCTTTATAACAATTAAAAATTAAAGCTTCAAGAGAGCTCGTATAACATAAATAGTTAACACATAGAGTATAGGGTGAACAAATTTTACACAAAAAATCTTCGAAACTGATAACGAGGGAGTGACTAAAGAATATTAGTGCATGTTTTGAAACAATAGTGAAATAGTTGGAATCACTTTTTTTTAAAGCTGGTGGTGTGACCCAGTTTTTTATTTTTTTTTATTTTTTTTAGTGCTTCTTAAGCAAAAGTAATGTTTCAAAACATCTCTTTAGTCGTGATAAGAAGAATCAGAACTGTAAATGTGAAACTGAAAGAATTCAGTCTCATCTATAGATAATTTAAATGAGTGGAGTGCTTTGGCTTGAGCCAAAGCCTCTGATACCATGAAAGAATTCTGTCTCATCTAAAAGTTTTAACTTGTAAAAAGAATTGTGAATCAATTCATTTATTTAATTTCCTTCAACAAAAATTAATTTTATGGCGAATCAGTTTCACAGAATACCTGCTCATGATTAGAAGGCATGTTTGTTTTGGAATTAACTGTAGATGGGGGAAATTCGAATGGTGAAATACGTTGAATTTTTAAATTATGATGAATAGTGATAATATATGCACATTTGTTTTAAAACTTTAAGCAGGATTGAATATACTTTTATGTCAAACATGTAAGAGTAGACTATAAGATATTATTATATTAATGTTGGAGATTTTTTGTGTCAAATCAAATATGTAAAAGTAGATATGTAAAAGTAGTGATGTAGTATTATTACGAGTGAGTCTCATGTGCATTCGAGTGCAGCCTGTAATTATAATGTATTTTAGAAGTGTGCAATTATTCAAAACAAAAACGTACACTTTCAAACAGAAGCATGCAACAATGTTTCTATATTAACAGTTGCACATTTCTATGTAAATAAGTCGCACTTTTCAGCACAACAAGTTGCACGCTTCTAAAATGCACTTTGAATGCACGATGCATCCGGGTACATACTAGACCTAGCCTATTATTATATATTCTAATGGGAGAAATTTTATTTCAAATCAAATATATAAGAGTGAATATGTATTTTTAAGTGTGAAAACGATTTTGATTTCGAAATCTTAAAATGAAATCTCAAAATATGATGAAAGACATAACAACCACATTCTCTTGAAGAAATTCAACATAAAAAGCATGTTAGAAAAGTAAATTCTAATTAATGATTAAAGAGACTCTTATGAAAAAAACAATAAATATGCAATTTTCAATCATTTTGACAATAAAAAAGAATGAAAAATATTAATTTATATTTTTGTTTTGTTCATATTAAAAAAATTATATATTAGTTTGGTGGCTTGATTTTATCAATGCTTTCAATTTACAAAATGTTTTTGTAATAAAATAATATTTAGTTAGAATTTATGGGTTAAAATTGCATCGAAATATTCGTCAAATAAATGTATAAAAAGTAAAAAATGAGAATTGATGACATATAATAAATTGTACTTGACAAAAGTTTGAAGATTATTGCTCTTTAAATTTGTAATAGGAAAATGCATAATGTGCCCTGAACTTTTCTATTTTTAAGAGGACAATGCCCACAACTTTTAATTATTAATAACACACATAAAAGTTGACAATTAAAAAGAGTTCGGTTATCCACACCCCCAACATTAGTAGATACACCTATATAAATGTTGTACTACCTAATATACCCTTTTTAAAAAATCCTTTTGTTTTTGTTTTTTCCGCTGCATCATCCCCCTCCCCTGTTCTCATTTCTCACTGCCCAAGCCCCCCGCCCCCACACCCTCCTCCCCCACCCCCACCCCCACCCCCACCCCACCAAATTTTACAACAACAAAAAGGGTGAGAAACAAGTGGTAAGGTGCTCACAATTTTCTAATCTTCAACAAGAACACCACCATTTTATTACCACCTCTGATCCTTCCAACCAGATTCAGGTAAAGCTGCGCGAATGTTTTCTTCTTCTTCTTCCTTTTTTTTTTTATTTTTTTTGTTTGGTAAACCAGTATCGATTTTTTTGTCCATTTCAACTGATTTTGCCCAAAAAATATGGCAATTTTCTATCTAATTTGACTAAGAAAAAATGGCAGCGTGAGATGGCGGCGACAGACGGTTGCGTGACGGCTGGCAGCGGCAGGATAGTGACGAACAAGAGAAAAAAATCGCGGCTAGCATCAAATTTTTGGATCTGCGGAAAATTGAGAATATAATTTGCGAAAATTAATTTAGGGGAAGAGAGAATTGAGAAAGAAAAATTTGAAAAAGAAGAAGAAACAGAGTGGGGGCCGTGGGTAGGGCGGAGGCGGCGCGGTAGATCCGGCGGTGGCAGAGGAAAAGAGACGAGATGGCAGAAGAAAAGAGAAGAGAGGGGTAAAATTGGGAGTAACATTAATGGGGGTGTGGATAACCGGACCCAATTAAAAAAGGTCACAAACTTTCTCTTATGTAGGTGGATTAGCCCATTGGGTTAGGCCTCTCTACATAGTATTGTATCCAAAATTCCTAAGCCCATTAATTTTCCGTAGAATAATTAGTGTGGCCTTAGGATTTAAATAAAAAAGGTCCCATAACTTTGCATCTTTATTGAAAAGGTCCCATATATATACTTGTTTTAATTTAGCCCCGTATGTATTCAATTCGTGTCGATTTAGTCCCAAATCGCCGGAGACCAGTTAAACCAGCCAAAAACGACGTCGTTTTTGACGCGTGTGATACACACGCCCCTAATTTGGGACTAAATTGACGCGTGATACAACATTTCCCGATTAAAATTAGGGGCGCGTGTACCACACACCCCAAAAACTACGTGGTTTTGGGCTAGTTTTACCGATCTCCGGCAATTTGGGATTAAATTGACACAAATTGAAAACATATGAGACTAAATTAAAACATGTGATATATACAGAATCTTTTCAATAAAGTTGCAAAGTTACGGGACCATTTTGATTTAAGCGCGTGTCCTTAAAAGAAAATTGAATGAATGAATTATAATACATATATATTATAAGTGAAAATTAAATGAATGAATCACTTAATTAGTCCAACGGCAACACAAGAGCACATGCATGCAGGAGGTCTCACGTTTGATCCCCAGCTCTCGCATGTGTACATGATTATGCATCCTTGTAGGCTTCGCGCCCAGTTGTTGGGGGAGTTCACATGTACGGGTTCAAAACCCAGCAATTGCAATTTTTTTAAATTTTTTTTATCGCTTAACGAGAGTTTTAATCTTATTATTACCGAGGGCTTGCTTCCCTTGTTAATAGCAAGGGCGAAACACCCTTATTAATAGCGATCACATCAACAAGGGTTCCTCGGGATTTGAGATTAAAATTTAACAAGGACAACTGCCCTCGTTATTAATTAGGGGGCTTATTTGCCCTCATTCTTGTTGGGGCATAGGCTTCGCGCCCAATTGTTGGGGGGAATTCGCACTTGCAGGTTCGAAACCCAACAATTGTATTTTTTTTAAAAAATATCGCTTAATGAGGACAAAACCCTCATTATTACCTAAGGCCCACTCCTCTCGTTAATAGCGAGGGCGAAACGGCCCTTGTTAACAACGATCACATTAACAAGGGTTCCTCCCAATTTGGGATTAAAATTTTACAAGGGTGTATTTGCCCTCGTTAACACCGAAAGTCTGTTACTGCCTTGTTAAATTTTAGCGATGAAAAAATTATCATGAATTATTTGCTCTCGTTAAATTAATTTAATGAGGGTGTGCCCTCATTAACACCCTCGTTAAATGCCGAATTTTTTAGTGTTACCATCCGTGTACCGTTGGATTATTCATTAATTTGTTTGTGACATTCGATAAACATTTGAGGGAGGATGCAAATATGAAACCATTCTTTAAGTTGAGAGATGCAGAAAATACATCCGGTTTGTTGATCATGGTGCGTGGTGTTTAAATCATAAATAGTCCATAATTTTGACATTAAATAATTCAGTTCTATATACTTTTTTATCGTTAATTTAATTCTATATCTTTTACAATATTCAAATTGAAAAAATTCCTATTTTTAGTCCTTTCTTATTTAAAAAATTCTTATTTATTAAAATTCTAATTTCATTCTTTTTTAGCCAAAATAATAATTTTTTGACAATTATACCCTTAATAAAGTCAACAATTTTTTTAGAAAAATGAAGGTATGAGCTTCATTAAATGGTAGTACGGGGTTAGTACGAAAATTAAACTAAAATAGTCCCATAACTTTGCACCTTTGTTGCTAATCATGGATCATTTCAATAAAGGTGCAAAGTTATGTGACGGTTTTGGTTTAAATCCCGGGTTAGTACCTATTCAATTTGGCAAAGTATAGGGTGAACAAGTTTCACGGTGAAACTGGTTAAGGAGTGTGACTTATATTACTAAAGAGTGTGACTTTTTACTATAGAGGGTGTGACTTTTTATTATAAAGAGTATTACTCATAAAAATGAAGGGTGTGATTTAAATTATAGTAGAGGGTATCGTAGTGATAACTGAAGGGTGTGACTATATTACTAAAGGGTATGCCTGTAAAAAAAAAACCAGTTTCACGGTGAACAAGTTTCACAGCATACCAAGTCATTCAATTTAAGTTTCATGTCTGCTGAAAAATTTAAAATTACGACGTTTCACCAACTGATTTTAGGGGTTTTCAGTTGCGATGCCAGTGTGGCTGGACTGCCACATATAAATTTTTTTAATTTATTTTTTACACCATGTCACAGAATAAAAAAATGAATTGATTTCATGACCTACAATTTCAAGTTTAAAAATAAAATAAAATAAAATTACATGTGGCAGTTCAGTTACACCTGCAGCCCAAAAGTCCAAAATTCAATTGACGAATTGACACAAATTTGAATTTTTTTGACATATTTAAGATTTAAATTCAACATTATCAAAAATATTGAAATTAAATCAATAATACAAAAAATTATGCTACAAATTTGTGATTCCAACTCCCATGACCATTAGTGATTCCAACTCTAATGTGTGTTTTTTACTTATTTGTTTAAAATTTGAGTTACTTTTTGCAATCTACTTGGTAGAATGTGATTGATTCATGACTAATGCGACGATATTTATACGGGAAATTCAATTAATCTATCTTAAAATTTTATTAATTAGTTAAAAACTCATATAAGTAAATTTGAAAGTTATATTAAAAAATATAAAATAAAATGTATAAATATTAAAATAATATAAGAACTGTAATCCAGTTTGATATATTTATAATAATAAAAAAATATCCCCAAAAAATATGTCAATAATTTGAAAAATAATTAGAAATTCTAATCCACTGATTTATTTTATGTTGATTTTTTCCCAAGATTTCAGTTGGAATTACTGCTGAAATTAAATTCTGAAAGTACAAATGTATTTATATGCCGTTGAAAACCTTTCAATTAGAAAATATATGTTTCCAGCTGTATTATACCTATATATATATATACCCTACGCAAATTTTTGATAGACGTATGATAGTCCAACATTCATTCAATTTGGCCAAGCCATCAGGTTTCCAGCGACTGTGGGGCCTATTTTGTTTCGAGTGTATACCTCATGCAAATTTTATTGATTACGATAGCCAAAGCATAAATTAATTAATTAATTAATTTGGCAAAACAACTATTATTATTTTCGTTTCGAGATTTACCAATTGATTTGATTGGCATGCATGTATTCCTATTTCCATTATATATATGATAATATCACGAACAATATTAATTCAATTTTTAGTATAATTACACAAAAATTTATCACAAAAATCATAATTTTTTTATTTAAGTCTCACCTAATAGAACTTTTGGTCGTATCATCCGTACTATCTTTTTTGATAACTCGGTATTCGGCCCAAGAACCGACTAATCCGGGGGACCAAACCCACCGTCCACTAGGATCATCCGTACTATCTTATACTGGTTCCAAAGTTATTTACCCATTTGCTTTTGATATGAATTTTTGATTGGGACGGATGAAGTAGTATTTAAAGTGATAATATGATTTTTGATTGAGGGTATTGTAGTTCTATATATATGCTAAACATATATTTTTTTGGGTAAAATAATGACATGAGATGTAATTTTAAAATATTGTGACAGATCACTTTTTAAAAAAGGTAAATAACTTTGGGACGGAGGGAGTATATCTTATATAATTACTATATAGTACTCCCTCCATCCACCAATCTTATGCTTGATGCTTTTGTGGTGTGCTGTCGCCGGCACTCAAAAATATATTAATTTTCTTAACCGATCCACTAGAGTGTAGTAGGACAAGTAAGGATCGATCCACAGAGAACGTGAAAATAATTAATGTGTTAATTGTATGAATTTAAAGAGGCGAACAAAGGGGGGGGTTTGGATGTAGTGAGAGTTACTAAATAATTAAATACTGTAGAAATAATAAATAATCGAATTCAAATGGTAAAAGACTTCCAATTCATAGCTCATTCTTCACTTGTATTTTGACTTTTCTAATTAAAAGTATCGTTTGCTTAACCTTACTCTCAAACTAATGACCCTCAATAAACAATAAGCTTTGTTTATCGATTTTATCCCTTAATTTTATCCAATTGAAATACGCTATTCAATGAACCTTTTTAGCTGAACAGTCTAGATACGATCTAAATTTAATTCAGTAAAAGCATTAGCCTCTAGGATAATGGTCAAATAAATTCCCGAATACGCTAGCTCGATTCGAAAGAATTCAATTTATATCACCCTAGCAAATTTTACTAGTTGTTACCAATTGCCATATACACGTAACAATTACAGATTATGTGATACGAACTAACAGACATATGAGAATAAATTAACCTAGGTGGTCAAACCAAATTAATTATCCTAACATGCAGGAAGTTAAAATAGATGATATAAATAATCTGAGAATAAAAGTCTAACAAACGATATCAAATTAATTAGTAATCATCAAATACAAGTTTAGAAATCCACGTAATTGGAATAAAAGGACTTAGCCGTCCATAGTCATAACAAAAACACAAAATAACGAGTTCATAGTTCTAGAAAGAAAATACTTCAAACGGTAAAGATGATCTTCTTTCCCGTTGTTTCAAACTCCCAGAATTCTCTTTCTCTTGCGTCCGTTCTCTCTCCCGCTGCTGGCTGCTTGAATAACCAGCCTTACTCATCTTTTCGTGTGATATTTGGGCTGAAATTAGTGAGAAATCCCGCTGGTCCATCTGGTTCAAGATTTTGGCTTACACTGGGCCCCCCAGTGTGGGCTGCAGTGAATAAAATTCGGCCTAATACTTATTATGGATCTATGGGCCTTTCTTCAACACTTCTATATCTCCAAAAAGACCCTAAAAATACCCAAAAACTCAAACATGGTGACTTGGGCCGGTACTATTGTTTATTAGTGACGGAGCCAGGATTTCCGTTTAGAGGCTCACGTAATAGTAAAAAAAATGTACGAAAATAAAAGTTTAGAACATAAACATAGATCACTATATAATAAAAAAATGTTAAACGTAATTGCTTACACATTAATTTTTTTTAAATACATTTAAAAACTATTAAATTTCTTTTTGACCCTTGATGTTTTGGATCGTTGCATGATAGGTTTATAACTAAATTTTTCAAAAATATTTTTTCGATGTATACAACCAAACAATCATTTAAAAATCCATCTCTCATTTAGTTAAGTAGTAAACTCTTGATGAGTTTCATTGCAGAAAATGTTATTTCCATTGTTTGAGGCAACAGTTCAATCATAACTTAAACTAGCAAATAAATTAATGAGAATACAATATAATTTCTTATAACAACCATTTTTTGAGCTAGACTTTCTATTGTAGCAACTGTAGGAAAGTTTTCATTCCGACGCCAATAATAAAATTGTCTAATTGATTGTGAAGTTCAAGTATAGTTACTCAGATTTGTTCAAACATATATATGAGATTAATTAATATTATTTTGTTCTATATATAAATATGAAATTACTTAAAGAACACTAAAAAATTTCAAAATCTCGGGGGGTCCCAATGCCCCCTGTACCTTTCCTCGCTCCGTCCTTGTGGATGATGGATAAAGCTTCTAAACATGGATAGTAGGGTAATTCTATTGCTCTTCTTCGTTTTGGTTTATAAATGTGTTTAAATTGCTTGATTAAAATTTTTCCCAATGGTGTACTTTGATCACCAACTTAACTGTTCTTATATAGTACTCCCTCCGCCCCGGAAGACTCTGCGCCAACTTTTCGACGTAGAGATAAAGAAAAATTGTTTTATGGGGGTAATAAGTGTGTATAGGGGCTTAATATATAAGGGTGTGTTGTAAGGTTATAAGTTGAGAAGAGTGTATCTATTTTTGGGTGTGCAAAGTCTTATGGGACATACCAAAAAGAAAGTGTGCTAAGTTTTCTAGGACGGAGGGAATTTATTGAATTTTTTTGTACAAGTAGCATGATGTGTTGATAACGATCATCCACAGAAAGAAATGATTGAAATTGGACTAGTTGAGCATTTTCATCTTTAATATCCGGGCAATTTAATAATATATATAAATAATCCATAAGGTTACATGAAATTGACATCGAGTAAGATGACAATTAACTTTATTTATTTCCCTTTCCTTGCTAACTTATCAAACTAGCCAGCTAAATGATTTCTAATTAACCAAACTGGATAATTTCATTGACAACGTTTAGGAATTCGATTCCATCCTCCAAATTTAACATCCCCGTTGGAGCATTTTGCCATAGTCGATTGCCCATTATCATAAGTGATTTTAACCCCAAGCAAATCTATATCTTTGCATGGTTTGCTCTTGCTACATTGAATGTCGACTGCTGCGGCCTCTGACGAGCTGCCACGTACATTTACGTACTTCACTCCCTTTATTTCCACACCTGACTCCCCATTTTTTTGACACGATCCAGAGGGACAATAATATTGATCTATGATGATCGGATTACGTGCCGAGTTCAGATTGATGTCTGCAAACGTAATATTAGATACAACGATCGATGATTTTGAAGGGGCCCACGTTTTGATCCTTAACCCATTTTGCGTCTTGCTCAGAGTGCAATTTCTCACTATAATTCCACTCACGTCCTTTTCATCGTTGTACTTACCCAAGCTTCCGATGCTGATCCCGTGGCCCGGTCCGCAAAACACGCCGGAGATGTCTATGTTTCTACTTCCGTCCCCCACGGAGACGCAGTCGTCTCCCGTGCCTATGAAGGAATCCTTGATGTTGACATGGTCGGAACTTGAAATGTGGATTCCATCGGTGTTGGGGCTCTCATCGGGAGCTGATATATGCACGTTTTTCACGTTCACATTTTGACAATCGTTGATGTGGAGATGGAACATCTTGCTGTTCACTGATTTTATGCCTTGGATTAGGGCATTTTTCACATCACCTATCTTCAAAGACTGAACAATGCACACATGTACAAAAGGGTAATTATATTAATTGATTTGTATATAGTAATCATAATATCATAAGGAAAAAGTGTATTTTTGCAACATGCACAGTTGTAACTATCAGTCAAATTAATAGGTAGAATAAAAACATCCTCTATATATATATCTAATCCAATACACGTACAGTTTTTATCTAATACAAGATTTTAATTTATTTAACCTCTGCTTTTTTATTTTACTTATTAATTTGTGTATTATCTTATCTAGGGTATATTCTGATGGACAATATTTAACTTTCATTTATAATATTATTATATTATTATTCTCTTTGTCCGCCCAAATTGCATGAAAAATAAAAAATATATTTTCATTTAGAAGAAATTGTATATTTAACAAAGAGTATTTTCTATCAATATGTATAAATTGATAGAACTATTTACAAATATTACTTACAGTGGGACGATTGCCGCAATTTCCGGAGCCCTTGCAATCGGACCATGTGGAAGCTCCATTGCCATCAAGGGTTCCGGATCCGGAAATTGTAAGGCCGTCAATATTATTAAAAGTGAGCCAGTATTTTTGACCACTGGAGCCGCTGCTAGCCTTGAGGGTCCCGACGATAATAAACCGGGTCGGGCCAATGCATGGGCCTTCGAAATCTCCACTACTTACTAAAAAAGTACCTTTTGGAATCGAAACTGTGCCTCCAGAACTTTCACAAGCTTTCTTCCATGCATTTGCAAAAGCCTGCATCAAGAAAAATATATATATAAGCATAATCAAATATTAATTCAACAAATACATTATGAAAATAAAATATATACCTGTTTGTTATCCGTTTTTCCATCGTTGATCCCACCAAAATCACTGATAATGTAATTGTTATTCTGCCCATGTACCTCAATACTCCAAATGGAACAGATTATAATGAAACAAATAATCAATGTATCTCTATGAGAATGCATCATGATTCTTATAAACAAATAACAAATAATTATAAATGTGTACTCTTCACGTGGATTGTAATTTAATTTGATTCAAAATGAAATAGAAAAGGTTGTTATATATATATACGGTAGTGACGGTACAATTCATAAAACATAACTATATCAGATATTACAATCAATTATTACTAGAAATCAGGGACTTAATCAAATAATAATTGCGTTAGTTATGCCTCTAAATCTTGGTTTATTAGCTTAATACTACAGTATCTTTTAGTAATTTCGGTTTATTGCACAGTAAAATGGATTTTAATATAGCCACAAAATCCGCAATTCGTTTTATTGATCGTATAACAATAAAATCTTTTTGACCTTAGTTTTCATTTACTGGTTCTGAAGAATCGAATATATAATTATTAGAGTTAATTGCAAATTGTAAATATTTACATTTTTACAAATTGCATAATATATTATTTTTGAAAAAAAAAAGCAACTTGTATTAATAAAAATTGATGATTCCACCCCACACTCATATTTAAAAAAAATAATTTCTATATATCGAATTTCTTCAATTTGATGTTTGTTAAAATACTTTTTGACATTGTAGTATATACAATATATCTTTTGTAGGTTATATCTAGTCGGAAAGTTTCACAAAAAATGAGATAAGGTTGAAATTGATCACTTTTTTGCATTTTTAAAAAAAAAAAAAATAGTACAAGTTGCAATTTGTAAAAAAGAAAAATTGTTGCAAATTGTAATTAACCATAATTATTATATTAGATATGGTAATTAACTGAAAAATTCACTATATCAAAACGGCGTGGATATATATATTTAAACAAGAGAAAGTCTTGTGTGAAATATTGCACACTAGTGTTATGTGCAATACAACATAAATAAAGTAAAAGTTGCCTAAATTTCACGGGTCGTATATGGGTTGGGTCGGGTCAGTATGGTCGAGGCTGGGCGGTGGGTTCAAAGTTTACATAACAACTTGATGTGTTACTACATGAACAAAAGAGTGTTACCCTATGAGCAAAAGAGTGTTACCACATGAAAAAAAACCAGTACAAACGCATAAACAAAACCAGAACAAACGGAAAAGAAATTCTCAGTCCAAAATTACAGATTTACATAACAACTTAATGTGTTACTACATTAACAAATGAGTGTTACCCTATGAGCAAAAGAGTGTTACTACATGAATAAAAACCAAAGACAAACGCCGAAAAAATATCATCGGTAAAAAGAGTGTTACTACATGAACAAAAATCAAGACAAACGCATAAACAAAACCGAACAAAGCAGAAAAAGAAATTCCCAGTCCAAAATTACAGATTTACATAACAACTTGATGTGTTACTACATGAACAAAATAGTGTTACCCTATGAGCAAAAGAGTGTTACTACATGAACAAAACCAGTACAAACGCGAAAAAAAAATCTCCATTCCAAATTTACAAATTTAAAGAACAGCGTGAGAAGAGTGCAGAAGGATCTGAAAGATTGCGTCACAAAATCATTAGGAAAAATAATGGAAGGACCTTTAAATTGCAAAGGATGAGAAAATTGAAAAAACAAGAAGAATGTGGAAGAATTCGAATAAGGAAGAGAAAAAAAACCACTGCAGACACTTTTGGCTATAAAATCGGTTGGTTGCAAGGAAGAAGAACCCTAGATCGCGAGGTAGAAGAATTTGAAAGCACAGTTCGTGTGTTGCGGGATGGAAAAAACCTAGGAATCGAGGAGGAAGAAGAAAGTAAATCTATTTGGATCCGAAGGCTGGGCTGGGCTTGATCCGACCCAATTCGTTTGACCCGCGAATTCTTAGAAATTACCAATTTGAACTAGAATTGCACATAACACTAGTATGCAATATTGCATACAAATTTTTGTCTTTAAACAAGATCCAAAAGGCTGAAGCTAAGAATTCAAACAAGGAGTGATTTTCTGTGCATCAGGTGTTTATCTTTAAAATATGCAATTTGTTACACTGAAATATGCAATTCGATCAGCATGATTCGACCCAATTCGACCAACATGATTCATGAATTTTTCCCTCTTTGTTTATGCACTCCTCTTTTTGAGGTAATCAAATCAAGGAGGTCTTTCACAAGGTTTTAATGAAGGCTCTTTGGACGGGTGCGATTAGTATGGGATAAGTGACTCATTCAACTTGTAGAGCACAAAAATTGGTTTAGAGATTCACAAATGTTCAACACTCACAACTTCAACTTCACTTTTCAAAAGAGCTTTTTAATGAATTCTCACCCTCACTACCCATACTTCACTCACCATGTTTTCATGTCTAATATCTTTTCTCACTTTCCAAGGCTTTTGGGAAACTTTGATCCTCTTTTGCAAATTCATTTATTCATTGAGCATTTTTTTTCTCTTATTTGAGCCTTATTTTCTATCTATACTCTTTTTTATATTTTCACTCCTTTTCTTTATTCTTCAAATAGACAAATTTTGCTTTCCTACCCCTTTCTTCTCAATCATTTTTCCTCTTCTAGAGTGTGATACACTTGCTCTCACTTTGTCTCACATTCATTTCTCCTCAAATACCAACAATTGAAGCTCCCCAAGTTAATCATGGATCAAATGGGCTTACGAAAAATAGGTACTTTGGGTACATGATGTAGCTTGTCAAGAAAAATGAATTAAATGGCTCAAACGGGCTAACTACGGAAATGTGATTCCTTTGGTAAGGATTATATATGGCCAAGTACTTAGCAAACCAAAAATGGCCTCCAATCATTTTTAACACCTTCCCAAAAATATGATCTCAAACAACACAAAGGGGAAAGTTCTAGCATGCATGCATTTTGTGAATGATCCACTGTAGAAAAGAAAATTGAATCATGATATGAATGATTCAAATGGTTCAAGTCTCTCAAGTCTAGCAATAGGGAATAGTCACACCAACCCTAGTCCATCAATTTCAAAACATGTAATCAAGTAGTAAGATCCTCCAACAAGTAATCCTCATCACATCCAATATTACCAATCAACCAAGCAAAAATCTCAACACCACACACAAAACCATCCATCTCAATACGCACTACTCAAGGAACAAAAATGCCACAAAATCATCCAAGAATATAGCAACATGCAAACCACCAACCAGCAACGACCTGATCACAAAATGGAACGGTAGGTGCGCCTGTGAAAACAAAACGTAAAATAACGACTAACAAAAAACTTATACATTGCTAAGCAATTCTAAGTTTGGACAAAGGAGTAGTTTACCATGAAATTGTACCAAACACCATATTCATAAGCACACACTTTTGAACCATCAAATACATGACAAGTAAATCAACATCAACTAAGAACCTCAAAAGCGGGGGTGCATCGGTACAAACCATTGATTCCACTCGTAATTGTTATATCCTTCCATCGTTTCAAATAAATACACACCTCCACAAAAGATCAAACATCAAATCACAAGAAAAATATTAGCAACGTTAGTAACTAAAATAAAAGACACTACTAACTACGTTCAACGAACTATAAGTTATACTATTGACCAACTAGTCCCCGACAACGACGCCAAAAACTTGACACGTGTTTTACAACACTTACTTCCCAAGTGAAGGAAGGTCATTGCTTGCTCGGTTTTAATTATCGAATCCTCAGAACTAGAGGTTATAATATAACCTCGAAGCTATGTGTTGGCACGTAAATATAGTGCAATTTTTTTTTATCTTGATTAAGTCTAGATTAACAACTAAGCAAGTTCAATTAACGAAGTGATACAACAAGATCAATAAGAACAACTAAAAAAATAAGTAAATCGGATTAAAATTAATAGTGAGAAGAGGTGTTCGGGTGTTTTCCTTATGTGGTGATCAACAAAAGTTCAATTATAGAGCTTACTTCTACTTTTGGTTATTTATAAGAGCAATCACACAATTTCGTATCACCCGTACTTGATAAGCCTAGGATTACTACGTCTTTTAAGATCATAAGATTTTGAGGATGAGTTCACCTTTTCTAACCTGGGTAATCACACAGTTAAGGTTCTCTAATTAACTAACTAATCATTCCCTGTGTTTTCACTCGTATAATAAGGTTCAAACTCCTAAGGTCTCTTCACTTCCCACCCAATTGTCAATTCAAGTGAAAAATGTAAATTAGAGGAGATTCTAATGCATCTACTCAACTCTCATTGTGATGTGACATAATTGACTCAAATCCCGTTGTTAAGACTCACACCCGTACGTCTTAGCATGTCTACCCGACTCTCATTGCCATAATCATGCATGAACCTACAAGCTAATAGAATTACCTAAGCAAATTGAACAAATATAATCCTACAATTTAATGAAACAACCATCCACATAAGTAAATATCCATATTCAAAGCAAATACTCAATCGCCAACATAAATCCAAACACCGAAACAAAAATAATCTTAGCCCATGGTGCCTAAAGCACAATCCATGGCTAAATAACAAGAATCGATAAAACCCATAAGATTAATATGGAGAAACTTGAAATAGAAAGTAGAAATCACCTCTTAGGATGAAGTTGTAGCTTAAGCACATGAAAAATGAACAACCCCCTTCTTGAATCCTTGCTTACAATGTAGATGAAGTTTAAACTATATTAATCTAAGCTACCTATGAAAGAAAAATCGAAAAACAAGTAAAAGTATTACTTTGTAAATTAAAAAGTATCACTTGGGGTTTCTCTATCCTTTTCCCTCAGCTGCTGAATCTCAGAAAAATGAACTTGTGATTTTTTATAGTCTTGGGAATCAACTGGCACGTGTCCCTAGGTCAGAAATTTCGAAACAACATTTTTGGTCGTGCACGATGAAATCGTGCTTGCATTTTTCCTCTTTCTCGTGCACGAGTCGTGTAGTCGTGCACGAGGCTGTGCACCTTGTCGTGCACCAATCGAAGCTCCCTAACACTTTATATAAAACCTCTGTACAAGGGCATTTTCTCGTGCAGTTGTGCACGAGGCATTCCCTAGATTTCTTCACTATTTTAGCTCATTTTCTTCGTAACTTGAGTTCCCGAGCTCCGGTTGACTTGATTCTTTTTGCGCCGTGACCCTTTTTTCGATGCACTTCTAATGGTTCAATCATCTCCTATAATATTTTTCTAGATTAAATCAGTTTTGAATCCATTCTTGTTCGTTTTCACTTGTTTCGTACACAAATAAGCGAAACACGACATTTCTCCACATTTAGGCACAATTAAGTAAAATTAGTGAAATAAATGCATGTATTCCTATCAAATTGAGCTCATAAAGAATATGTATACAAGAAATGACAACACCCAATCAGACCCACAAACCATGTTTCGCGGATCCTTCCTTACAGTAACACATAGATGTACTTGTTGGGAAATAGGGTGCCCAGATTTATTCGAGGTGCAATTTAAATACAAATTTAAATTAATTTAATTATTACTAGCATGAATTAATCATATATTAATTCAAATAACAAATAAATCACAACAACATATCATGCGTACAAAATTGCCACATAAATCCTACACATGCGGATTTCTAGGAGTTACGTAAGGCATACCTTTTGGCGGATTCAACGGAGGAATATGGATACACAAACCCAACGACCTTCTCTAGTATTCCCACGTCCTTATTTGATATCCTGGTGGAGGAATCTCCTTCAAATAATTAACAAAAGGAAAAGAAAAAAATTGTTGCACCACCTTTGTGGATTTCTAATTTTTTCCAACACATGAAATTATGTTGGGGATGAAAAATTCATCCCATATATATAGAGGTTATGGGGTGATTTTTTTTTGATAATATTAGGGTTAGGAAATTTCTTTATATCTTCCTAAAATACAATCTTGAATATATATCATATATTTCATTTTCATAATATTCACAAAATATCTTTTCTTACCCAACACTATATTATTTTAGAAAGTTTCACTAAATAAAGGAACAAATAAGATCTTTGACTTTTCTTGAATTTATGGGATAAACTTGTATTCCAAGAATATTTATTCCATAAAATCTTTCCAAAAAAATCAAGAAAATCTTTTCTCTCCCCTCCTTATTATTTTCGAAAAATAGGAAATAATTAGGAAACAATATTTTTTATTTATTTTAATCACCTTTTTCAGTTATTTGACTTTATCTTTGGGCTACTAAAGGGGCCTTTAGGAGAATTAAGATTGGATCTTCCAATGGACCTTGAATTATCAATATTGAGCCACAATATTATTCAAGTCCATAAATATTAATTAATCCCACTACATAATTAATATTGCACTATCCATCTTAACCCATATTACTGTAATATGGCTCCCGGTTATTATTTTCCGTGTTTAAGATTATCCAGTCCATTTATTAATTTAAGCCACAGAAAAACTTCATATTAATTAATATAGTTTTTCTTGGATTAAGAACGACTCAACTTTATTATCCATACCGGAAACTAATTCCACTTGCAAGATTTAGTATGATAAAACTTCTGAGCCTCCCAAGAGGACAAATCATGCAAGACGTGCTTGCAGACGATTCTCTGTATTAAATCTTAGCAATCGTCATGTAACTAATAATATTGACCAAGATACAAAGTATTGAATCACATTGATTCTCTACCCAACATAAGTCAAAGCAATAATTATTAATTTCATTTCACGATCCTATTTAAGGGCGAAGATTAAGAAATAACGAACCATCGAGGTCTAATTCTTCTATATTGATCTTTGAAGAATTTATCCTCCTCAGAGGGTCTATTCGGTAGATCATAATGCACAAGTGTAATATCTTGGTCAAGACAAGCCAACCTGAGCCCTACACTTCAACCTTTCATGATGGATTGTTCATTTCCATCTAGGTTGTGAATTTGTACTTGTTTACAAGGATTTGTTAAAGTGATCTTCTGTGATCTGGTATCACCACATTAACTACAATGTAGCACACACTATTTATGGAACAATTATGCAGTATATATATAACATTCAATCATATTTAAAGCAACAATGATAAATAATTTAATTTCAGTAAATAAGACAGAAATTCAGTTTGGTTATACAAAGTAAAAAGCATACTTTCCAGTATAACCCCAACAGTACTCACAGTAATATATTTAACTTTATTATATTTATATTAATATTTTTATAATTATTATTAGTATTATTATGCTTTTCAAAAATGGAATCTGTTACAATGGGAAATGACGTGGAAATAATTAAGATGTAATATAAAATTAATATTATAACATGACATTATAATATAATGCGAACATAATATATATGTGATGACACTTTCATGTGTCATATTAGGGATGTACACAAAATTATATGTAGTTATAAGTCACTTTTGGCCACATTTATAAGTGTAGTAATAGTCTTGTACCTATCGTTACATTACTTTAAACGACACTAACAATAAGTGTGGAGATGGATGAAGTGTAGCAACATATAATCTATCACCATATTTTTAAATGTCATTTTAAGTTATTTTTCTTGTAGTGTAGGAAATATCCGTTTGATTCGGTTCTATCCGCACAACATTCACTAATTTTTCCTCTGTGTTATGCGCTTCGCATTCTGATCTGCGGGTCATATTGCTCTGTGAGTTCCTGCAACTATTTCATCATCAAGAAATTCATTTTCAGGCGAAAATGATACCGTAATCAGTTTATATGAAGATCTCAACCTCAATCTTGAGAAACTTGTTGTATATATATATGTATATACATAATTTAATAGAATCGAGAGAGCTCTTCACGAAAGATCACATTTCTAGTGAAGTTGCCTTCAGGTTCAACGTAACTATTCGATGAAGTTGCACCTTTTGATGAGTTGAAATCGCAACCTTTCGGTGCAACCCTTGAGTATCTATAAATACTCAGGAAGTGTGGAGAGTTGAAAGTATCAAGAATTATACTTTCTCTAGATATCGAGAATTAGACTTTCTCGAGACATGGAGAAATCAATTTTCTCTAAACACTGAAAGTCGAGTCTCTCTATATATCGAGTCTTTATTTTGAGTTTTATATACACACTTGTGATTTCTGCTTCTGAAATTCGTTAGAGTGTAACTATCGAATTTATGTGGAATAGGTTTTGTATCCTGAAAGGTTAATTCCTTGTGAACCATTTACACCTGTGTGGGAGGAATTAATACCTTTAAAGATAACATCATTTTTCGGTGTGCCTAACCTATCATTAACTCCATTACCCACACAAATATACAACAAAACTGTTGTGATCGGTTTTCGACCCCGAATTATTCTTTACACACCAGACGGACAAGTGTTATTAAAATTACACATATTCCAGCTCACCATACTGGTGTTCGCCAATCGGGCAGGCGTTATAATCACTCATATATGCTCGTCAGGGATTAAGCCACATTATAAAGAAATTATGCTCGATTGGTGTTCGACAGTGATTAGGAGGCGAGCAAAGGAAGTGGATGGGCAGAGGACGAGCAGAAGAGGATATTTTGTTCGCCCCTTAAAGGCGAACAAACAACTTCAATTAATACGCTTGGCCCACAGTCGCGTCTTTTAAAGTGGTCAAGGTGAAATGTTCTGGAGCAAACGAATTAGTGCGAACACAAAAGCCAAGTCAAGTATAAAACTTCATAAACAAGTAAATACAGATGTCGACCAGATAGATGAGGTAGAAAATGTGGCAGTACCATGTGAATTCTTGCATGATACGAAATCGCCAGCTCGTGCTATCCAGAGCAGCACATGCTTGTCAGAATGCTATAAATAGACCCTGAAAAGTCATAAAGAGGGTTCAGAAAATTTCCAAGTAGTCATAAATACACCAACTCATTATCCTACATGTAATTTGTGCTCGTCACAAAGTATGTTGTGTTCGGCACACTCTCAACTCTTAATATAACATCCCTGGCTTGGAACACCCCCAGAGGTAGTCAATTTTGACGAACTGGGTCAACAACTTCTTGTCATTTACCGTATTATTTTACACGTCTTTGTTTTGGTTTGTAAGTTGTCACATACAACGCCACATCATATTTCCACATAACGCGACTTAAAACAATTGGCGCTAGAAGGAGGGTGCCATCGAACACACCAGTAACCAATCCAAATACTTTTCAAAAAAAAAAAAAAACCAGGCAGAAAAAAGAAATATAATGCCTCAGTCAAGAAACACTCGGACCGAAGGGTCGGGACAAAGCCGCCCGCCTATTCATGAGGAGGTTCAACCACGGCCTCGAGAAAATCTTATAGCCAATGATCCTACTGCTACTACAAAAGCGATCACATTTTTATTAAGAACACATAGAGATCGAGCTGAAAAAGAGTTAGCCAAACTGAGAGCTCAAGATGAAGATGATCAACACAAGTTAAGAAGAAGCCACTCAAAAAAGGGAGGAAAAAGAAATAAGAAACTTGTCAGACGAGCAGCCGCAAGGGTCTAGACGATCAACATTTGAACGATTGAGAGTGGTGGCGAAGGAACGAATTGGCGATCATAGGCGTCAAGATCCTGGAAAGGAACACCGGGCAAACACAATGACCCATACAGTACCTCATGATCGACCACACCACGGAAGACCTCATGTTCCTGAAAAATCTACTGCAACCAAGTTATCCGTCCATCATCGGTAGGGCAGCATAGGACTTACACGGAAGGGGGGACTGTTCCATCATGAGCATGACCTACCTGGTCCTCATGATGGAACCCAGTCCCGTTCCGGATCAGTAAGCTCCGCAAGGTTTGCAGAGATGCAGAAGGCAATAGAAAATTTGCAGGCTGATCTGGCAGCCACTAAAGGGCTCCCTCGAGCGGGCATGATTCCATGTTCACTGCTCACCCCATCGATCATGGCAGCGGAAGTACAAGAGAAGGTGGCAAAAAATCGACCACCAATACCCATTTTCGACGCAGAATCAGATCCGCACGTTCACCTCAGTAAATTTTCAGACTATATGATCTCTATGGGCGCCACTGATGCAACTCAATGTAGGTCATTTCCCATGACTTTGGGAGACCGAGCACATAGATGGTTTTCAACTTTGCCCGCAACTTCAATCACCTCCTTCACACAATTAGGATAGAAGTTCCAGTCCCATTTCTCATCTATGTGTGCTCGCCCGGCACCAAAATAACGATTGGAGCATTTTTCCCAGCTAAAGGGTGAGTCAGATAAGACATACATAGAAAGATTTGATAAATACTTATACGACGGAGCTCCTGTTGAAGAGGATGCTAAAATCCTTACAGTAGTGGGAGGCATGACCGTGAATACGGACATGTGGAAAGCCATGCATCAGGATTGGCCAAACATATATGCTGACTTCCGAGAGCGAGCAGCCAAGATCATAGCCATGCATGACTTGCTCGCCCAGTCACGTTTAGGCCAGGAGGTCGCGACCAAGAGAGTGGTCGTTGGTAAAAAAGTAACGAGTGAGGGGGGGTATAAGCCCCCGGGATCTTTTAAACCTTTTGAGGAAGGAGCCAAAGCACATGCCCTTCGCAGTCTTTTAGGTGTTTCAACAGAGACGATATACAGTCAGATTAAGGATCGTGATATGTTAGAGAAACCCCGGAGGATCGTTAGGGATAAAAATCGTCTTAACGCTTCCAAAATTTGTTCATATCACGAATATATCAGACATAATACCGATGAATGTCATGATTTACTTTGTCAACTTTTGAAGCTATACGAAGAGAATTGTCTAACCCAATTTCTCAAAAAACCGGCGAGCAGAGATGCCCGAGTCAAAAAGTAGGGCAACCAAAGGGGAAAACGTAAGGCAGAAGAAATGTCTGATAGTGATCAAGAAGAATTTCGCAAAAAGTTGGATTTGCCTAAGAATGGAGCCCCTACAGCAAACCGAGGTCGGGAGAGCCAAGAAATTAATATGATTCGCCAGGATCATGGGCCAGTGGGTGGATGTTATCAGGTCCCGACGTTGTCAAACAGGCGGAAAAAGATGGAAATACGCGCCATGCAAAGCATACATCAGGTGAACGTGGCGAGCACATCGGCTAATATACCACCATCTCACCAAATTATGTTTTCAGATGATGATCTCGACGGTATCATCACTCCCCACAATGATTCTCTAACCATTAGTGCTCGACTTCTGGGGTTGAAGGTGCATCGACTCCTGGTAGACACCTGGGCATAAGCGAACATTTTGTTCATCAACACTCTACACCAAATGGAGAAGCAAGTAGGCGATCTAAGCGGATATATCGAGCCATGTGATCATACCATAATGGGTTTCGGGGAATCTGTAACCCGGCCATACTGTATGATCAGGTTAGGAGTTGAGTTAGAATCGACTAGTAATATTTAGAGATTTGACGAACTAGAATGCTAGATTTTGTAATCGTCGATGCTCCGTTTACCTATAACGGGTTTCTAGGTCGCCCGTTTATTCAAAATTCAAAGCTGCCTGTTCGACTTATTATTATTATGTTAAATTTCCAACACTAGAAGGGACGGGCAGCATGAAGGGCGATCAGAAAAAAGCTCGAGATTGTTTATTATCATGCAGGCCAGAAAAATAAAATATCGTCGGTATGATGGAATAAAAATGGGAAATAGGATCAAATCACCAGGTGAGCATGTCGCCTCGGACGAGCATACCTCCCCACGCGAGCATACTTTCCCAGCGATCCGTAATCGGGACGACTATACAAGCTCCGGATCCAATGAATATAGATCCACCCAACGAACAGTTTGCTCGTGAATTGTCGGATTTAGAACCACGCATGGGTTTCGACCCTATGGAAGTCGAAGATGAACACCAGGGGTCAAACATAGATCCCAGGTGGAAATAAAAGAAAAGACGAGCAACACCTGTCGAGCAGCTGGAGTCTGTCATGGCCGACCCGGTCAGGCCAGACTTAGAAATTTTCATCGGTTCAGAACTCCCAGAACCGCTTCGAACTGAAATAATCTTGTATCTCTGAACCAATTTGGATGTGTTCGCTTGGTCACATGAGGACATGGTTGGCATCGATCCTAAGCATGCATGCCACCACCTCAATATCAACCCAACACAAGTCCCAATAATTCAGAAACAAAGAAAGTTCAGTCCGGAGAAGTACGCGGCTCTTGATGCCCAGAATGGCTAGCAAACCCTGTGCTCGTCCGAAAACCAAATGGAACCTGGAGGTTATGCATAGACTTTACCGATTTAAACAAGGCGTGCCCCAAAGATAATTTTCCCGTATCGCACATCGATAATTTAGTCGATAACACTGCGGGACATGAGCTTATGACGTTCATGGATGCCTTTGATGGGTACCATCAAATCCCTATGCATCCCGATGATCAAGAAAGCACCTCGTTCTGCAACGGAAAAACCATGTATTGTTGGAAACGTATGCCCTTTGGGTTAAAGAATGTCGTGGCAACGTATCAAAGGTTGGTGAACAAGATGTTCGACGAACACATAGGGCGGACGGTTGAGGTATACATCGATGACATTGTGGTCAAAAGCGAGCACAAATAAGACCACCTCACACACCTAGCACAGACTTTTGATATCCTTCGAGCATATAACATGAAGTTAAACCCGAAGAAATGCAGTTTCGGGGTTCATTCGGGAAAATTTCTTGGACATATGGTCAGCCAACGAGGGATCGAGGTGAACCCATCGAAGATTCAAGCTATGCTCAACATGCAAGCACCCAGAAATGTGAAAGAGGTTCAAAAGTTAACTGGACGTCTGGCTTCTGTTAATCGATTCATCTCTCGAATCGGAGATAAATGTAAGCATTTCTTTGACGCATTAAAGAAAGGGAGATTTCTGTGGACAGAACATTACCAAAGTGCGTTTGAGTCACTAAAACACTATCTTGCGAATACTCAAACGTTGTCCAAGCCTGTCCCAGGCGAGCAACTTTACTTGTATCTTGCTGCCTCAGAGCACGCGATCAACGCTGTACTCGTTCGAGCAGAGGGTGCTACACATTTGCCTATTTACTATGTAAGTCAAGTACTCAAGGAGGCTGAACTCCGATACCACCCGTTGGAGAAACTTGCGTATGCTCTCATTATGAGTGTCCGCAAACTGCGACCATATTTCTTCGACCATTCAGTTGAGGTGCTAACCACTTTTCCACTATGTCAAGTTCTCCACCGACCAGACACGTCTGGCAGGTTGCTCAAGTGGGCGGTGGAGTTAGGCCAATTTGGCATTACATTCGCCCCGCGTACAACAATTAAGGGTCAGGCTATGGCTGATTTCATGGTTGAATTAACATATCCGCAATTACCTGAAAAAAGGCGTTAATCAACCATGGCACATGTACGTATATGGTTCATCAACGAGCTCGAGAGCTGGAGCAAGCGTGGTTCTCATCAGCCCAACCCGACAAACCTTTACGACAAACATCCATTTTGATTTCCCAGCTACCAATAATGAAGCAGAATACGAAGCTTTGATCGCTGGTTTACATATGGCTATGACAATGGGAATCCAAAAGTTGATGATTTATAGCGATTCCCAGATAATTTTTTACCAAGTGCTAGGTAGTATGAAGCGAGGCGGCCGATGCCGATACAATATCAAGAAGAATTAGCGAAGGAACTGCTTGAGCAGTTTGAACAAGTCTCCATAGAACAACTTCCTCATCTAGACAATTCTTTTGTCGATGCCTTGGCACGGTTGGCAACAGCAGAAGGGGTGACTAACACAACGGACATTGTGGTCGTCACAACCTGTTCGCCATCCGTTCCAAGAGTTGTGGTCGCCCATACAACAATTGCACAAGAAACTTGGATGACCCCAATTTTAAACTACCTTCGAAATAGTATCCTCCTCGAAAGTAAGACACAAACTACTCACCTCAGATTACAAGCTGTTCAGTACACTATTCTGGACGGGCATCTGTATAAAAGAGGTTTTTCTCTTCCATTATTAAAATGTCTTACTCCTGAAGAAGGCCACGTGATCCTAGAGCAGATTCATGTGGGGGTATGCGGAAACCATACAGGTGGACAGGTTTTGGCATATAAAACAATCAGACAAGGATACTATTGGCCTATACTCAAGAAAGATTCTTTCGCTTATGCTCGCTCGTGTTATAAATGTCAACTATATTCCCCACTTATTTATAGCCCCCCTGAAGAACTAGTGTTTGTAGATAGCCCATGGTTGTTCGCCAAGTGGGAAATTGACTTGATTGGCCCCTTTCCCCACCGGCACGTCGGGGGTAAAGTACGTTGTGGTCGATGTTGATTATTATACTAAGTGGGCGGAAGCCGAAGCTATTGTAAAGGCCACTGAGCAAAGAATGTGGAATTTTGTCTGAAAAAATATCATTTGTCGATTTGGGCTTCCTCAATCGTTAGTAACGGATAACGGCAAGCAGTTTGACGGGAGTGAATTCTGACAGAATTGTGCTCGTTGGGGAATAAAAAAATATTATTCCACTCCGTATTATCCTCAGTCAAACGGACAAGTCGAAGCCATTAATAAAATCATCAAGCATACCCTCAAGGCTAAACTTGATAATTCCAAGGGGGGAGGATGGGCTGAAGAGCTACTAGAAATTTTGTGGGCATATCGTACTACTTTCATAATATCGACTGCAGAAACCCCTTTTGCTCTGGCGTTTGGTGCGGAGGCTGTTATACCAAATGGGGCGTATGATTTGGAAGATTTAAATGGAGTTCCGTTGTCTTATTCATGGAATGCATCAAATTTGAAAAAATATTATCAGTAAGGGCGAGCATGATCGACATTCAGAAGCTAGGATATAAGCTTGTGTTCGCTTGCGAGCAATGACAAATGGAGCGACCATTCGTGAACGCTCGTTTAGGATGAGCATGGCGACCAGAAAGACCGAGCATAAAATGTCAGACACGGAGTTTTGGATCCTAACAAAGGGATTATTTCAACATAATCGAGGCTGGAAACTACGTGTCAACACGGGGTAAAAGCAAATGGCAACCCAACGAGGTACGTGTCATTTTTTTAATCAGAAATGGCAGAGGCAGGGGCAGATGTCAATTCAAGGTTATTAACTGAGAGGGCCAGCACCAACTAGCCATGCCAGCACCTGTTTAGTGTAGTATTATAAATAGGCATGTCGATAGCCAAAGAAAGACAAGGAAAAAGACAGAAAAAGGAAAAAAAAATACTATAAAACACTAGAAACAAACTTGCTTATCGGAAATTAGTTGGTTTGGTATGCCTCCAAATGTAATTCGAGGCACTGAGTTCAGCAATTATTTTACTGGCTCAATCATGTGTCTCGACACTTGCTCTTGTACTGGCTTTAAATCCCGTATCTCAGTCGCGGAGAAAAATACTTTGGTTTCGATTTGGAAAAGCCAATCCGAATCGGGGGAAGTATTTTTTTCCAGACTGGGTATGTTCACTCCGAGCACATGTAGGTGCTCGCTACGGGCCCAAGTTGCTCGGCAAAGTTATGGTCGCCACTTCACGTTCCCCACTACATGCGCAGTAGTAAATCACAAGGTCCCCTCGCATCCCAAAAATCTCCTCCTTGGAGGTTGTGTGCCGACGCACTTTCACAAGGTAGCATGCGGACGCTGATGCTCAGGCATCCGCGATTGGCCCGGACGAATAATCGGATGCATGGTTAAGGGGGGAAGTTGGTGTGAGCAGGTTCCAGAAAGTTCGACGAACAGATGCCTATGCTCGAACCAGGTTTAGGCGAGCAAGATTGCTCGCCATATGCTCAGGACAACAGTTGGCCGCATAATCACAGCTTGCCTATGAAGGCGAACACTACTGCTGCTGCTGGTCTTGAGCACAACGATTAAAGAATAAAGGGTGAGATGAAGAGGTGGACTTCTTCTGAGCGTCTCTACACAACAATCTCGGACGAGGTGTCGACAGCTCATACTCGCCCTAGTTTAGATAAAGAATGAGACCGGACAAAACATATGACAGATATCTTGAACGCTAATCAAGCTGTAAATTGTAAATAAGTGTGATTGTAGCAAGTATCTCCAAATGTAAAAAGTTGTAATAGATTAGCAATATTTTGTGAAGTGTTTTGTTTGTTAAGTTTTTTAGTCAAGCCATTAACGGTCGCACCTAAGCCGGACGACCAGAAAAAAGACGAACAAGCAGAGCCTTATGTTCACTTGACGAAACAATTCGTTCTTACAGATGCCCGCAACAAAGCGAGTAATGGGTACGGGGTCGCAACTAAATAAGACAACCCGAGGAAGAATAGTGATTGCAGCAAACATAAGACAATCACGAAAAAAAATGGGGGTTAAACATAAGTTAACCAGTCTGGTCGCAGCTAAATAAGATGACCAATCTGATTACACCTCAATAAGACAATCAAAAAACCAAAAAAGTCAGGGTGGAACATAGGCACATATCATGTTCAATTTATCATAAGAAAGGTAAAGACTTAAGCATAAAACATTGTTCAACACAAGCCAAACACAGATAAGCAAAAAAATATTGTTCAAAGACAGAAATAAAAATTACACAAGAAAGAAGCTAAGGAAAGAATTCATTGTTCGGAGTTGGCGGAAGAGATTGGTTGAACATTTCCTGTCTCACTTGCTCGTCTACATCAGGAGCATTTCTTGCTTCACTGGGTTCATCGACCAACACACTCTGCTCGCTGCTCGCCTAGTACTTCACCACCTTGTTCGTCACGAACCTGAATACCTTCCTGCTCGACTTGCTCGCTTCGATGAGGCTGGTCAGTGGCATTTCCAGCAGTTGTGTCATCTTGATCCTCTTCTTCGTCAGACACAGGGTCTTCAATTTCGATTTCTGGTGGAAGCTTAGAAAAGTCACAGAGGTCTTGCAAGTCGCTTAAGGGCAAGTTGCGATCAGGAGGATTGTCAGCCATGTATTTTTCAAAGGACATCTTCAGGGGGGCAATCTGGTCGATTGAAAACATTTGCCTTGATGCACGAAGAGCGTCTGGAAAGGCACAAATATAAGAGTAGTTGGATATCAAATCAACGTACTCTTCTATATGCATCTTTGAGTTTTCAAGGCCCAGGCGAGTGTTGCTTTCTTCTACGGTAAAGAGTTGCTGAGCGAGCAGAACTTTCTCGCTTTCCAAGACCTCATTGTCGGTTTTGAGCTTCCGAAGTTCAATGGCTTGCTGTGCTTGGTTCTCTTTCACCCTCCGTAATTCCTCCCGATCTTGACGCAATTCCTCTTGAACCTGGAGTAATTCTTCCTTAGCTAGTCGAGTTTCTTCTTGCCTTCGACGTATTTCCTCTTGAGCCAAATTCACTTCCTCGCGGCCTTTGTTCAATTCTTCCATCTTCTCTCTGAAACTGGCCGTGAGCAGCATATGTATTTAGAGTTAAGGTTAGCTGTGGCCGAGAAGGCATTTTCCAGAAGCACTAGTGATCGACCATGGTGAATAAGACCCAAGCGCATTCTCTCCAACACTGACGGGCCATTAATTGCTTCTTCAAGATCGGTCATCCATGACCGGATTGGGGTCTCGCAAGCTTTCTGCACATGTTCGGGCAGTTCAGGGATGTTGCTTACGGTGGGAGAGCAGAAATAGTCTTTCAAGTTTGGCAGCAAACGGGTCCTTTGAGCTACAAACCTGTTGTACATTTAAGTATTAGACGAGCAAAATGACGAAGACGAGCATATAATAAGAATCAGTAAAGCCGAGCGGAAGTACCTATTCGCCCGAACGGGATCCCATCCCAAGTAAGATTTATCATCAGGATCCCGGACTTGGGAACTAGAAGGGGCTCCTGGATCAGTTTCCCTTGGTGGGGGTGCAATTATGCTCGTCCCAACCGTGTCAGCTTGCTCGACGCGAGGAATCGATGGAGGTATGGATATACTCATCTCCAGTGATGGAACTTGGGTGATAGCAGTGGGCGTGCTCGCCTGGAACATAATAGGCGGCTCTCCCGTGTGTCTCCTGGACCGCTTTGGCGAAGGGGCTTGTGCGCTCGGTCCTTGGCCAGACGACTGAGTCGCCCTTTTTTGTTTGCTCGGCTCATTGCCAGAGGCTTTGTGTGCCTCCCGCTCAGCTTGAATCCTAGCCATTTCACTAGGTTTTCTTTTTCGGGCCATCTCGATATGCTCGGCTGTACTTACATCGATAGTAACGGCGGGGAGAGCTGTAAAAAATAGAATTTATCAAGGAACAGGGTACAAAAAGGCATAACATGTGAAAAGATATAAAAGCTTATCTGTACCAGTTGGATTAAGGGCTACCAAGTGATGAGGGGGCACATACAATCCTCATTTCTTCCTTTGACCAGCAGTGTTCAAAGTTTTCACTGAGCATTCTGAATATGGCTGAAGGTCGATTTGCCAGATGCTCCTGAAATATCCGTCTTTTGTTTCCTTGTCTGTTGCCGCTTGAAGCCCTGAGATAGAAGAAATAAGTTAATATCAGTCCACTGAAGAAAGTAAAGCAACAAATTACTTACTTCGGCAAACTCCAAAATCAGTGGGAATATCTAAACGAGCACTTGGTTCACATCCTGAGGCTGGACTTTTCCAATCACCCCCGACAAACCAAAACTTCTCTTTCCAATCTTTGATCTTATTGGGTACATCCTCAATAACTTTGCACTTTGTGTTAGCTTGCATAAACAACCACCCGTGCTCGCCTTTGGGTCGAGACAGATGAACCAACCGAGTGAGTTCTGCAGCAGTGGGATAGTATATAGGTTTTGTCTTGCCGAACAAAGTCAAAAAACTCATGATCATATGCCACCCATTCGACATCAGTTGCGTAATTGTAATATTCCATTCCACAAGTAAGCGAGTAATTGCCGGGTGAAGTGGGAATCGGAGGCCAACTTCCATGGTGTCTAAATTCACAGCCACACAACCTTCAGGAGGCTGGTTTGCCCGCTCGTCAGGACCGGGCGCCCAGAAAAACACGTCTTTTGGAGTTTCATAATTCTGATGTAACTGGCTGAGCATATCTACATCGATCACACTTGCAATTTTGCTCGCCGGATATTCATTTTCAACTCCTACCTGGTGAGTTTGTTCGGGCCATTCGAGGTCGTAGCAAGCGCTATTCGGCATATGTCGGGTTGTGGGGGCGACCAACAGGAATGTCTTGATTTGATTCTGCACTAAGCTCGATGAGTTGCTCATGTTCGAGCTTAACATTTTGTTCACCCCCAATTCCCCTGCTCGGTTCGTGAACAACTTTAGCGATTTGCTCATTTTCCATCATGCTTTCGCTAGCTCTTTTTGTGTGGAGCTCGCCGACATCATGATTACCCATAACCCTAGAACTTATTCGGGGTTGAGAAATTTCTTCATCCGAATCGTCTAAAAAATTGGATTGGGCCAATTCTCGGTCTAATTCATTGATGGCATCGTCGGAATCCGACGAAAGAATAGCAAATGGATGTCAAATTTGCCAATGGGATCTTGATCCCGAGGCATCCGCCTTCGGTGCATTGGCACCGCTGCGTGTAATCGGATGACGAGACGAAGAAGAGGACCCGTGATGGTTTGATTCTTCAGAATTGAATGGTGAATCGGTAGAAATCGAGCGAGAAGATATAATTGAAATTAAAATGAGAAGAAAAGCAGTTACCTGGAAAGAATATCTCGCCGGGAAAAGCAAACCCTCATCGGAAAATCTAGAGAGAGAGAAAGTGAAGAGTGAAATCGAAAGGAAGAAGAAGGAATGAGGCGGCAAAAAAACCTTTATATAGGTTCTAGATCTTTTTGGATTTTCAAAAATTTTGAAAACCGAAAAGAATGCCTGATTGCTCAAGTTTCGGGACAGGTGTACTTGAGTCCTTTCGGGTCCAACAGAAGAGACCAGTCTCGAGACACACCCCATAGAAATTGAGGCGACGTTTAGTATTTCCCGCTCAAGACATCTGACAGTCGGGCCCCTATGATGAATACAAAGCATCCCGGCTGGGGGGTATTGTTGTGATCGGTTTTCGACCCTGAATTATTCTTTACACACCAGACGGACACGTGTTATTAAAATTACACATATTCCAGCTCACCATACAGGTGTTCGCCAATCGGGCAGGCGTTATAATCACTCATATATGCTCGTCAGGGATTAAGCCACATTATAAAGAAATTATGCTCGATTGGTGTTCGACAGTGATTAGGAGGCGTGCAAAGGAAGTGGATGGGCAGAGGACGAGCAGAAGAGGATATTTTGTTCGCCCCTTAAAGGCGAACAAACAACTTCAATTAATACGCTTGGCCCACAGCCGCATCTTTTAAAGTGGTCAAGATGAAATGTTCTTGAGCAAACGAATTAGTGCGAACACAAAAGTCAAGTCATCTATTCAGCTCGTGCGAACACAAAAGCCAAGTCATCTATCTGGACGACAAGTATAAAACTTCATAAATAAGTAAATACAGATGTCGACCAGATAGATGAGGTAGAAAACGTGGCAGTACCACGTGAATTCTTGCATGATACGAAATCGCCAGCTCGTGCTATCCAGAGCAGCACATGCTTGTCAGAATGCTATAAATAGACCCTGAAAAGTCATAAAGAGGGTTCAGAAAATTTCCAAGTAGTCATAAATACACCAATTCATTATCCTACATGTAATTTGTGCTCGTCACAAAGTATGTTGTGTTTGGCACACTCTCAACTCTTAATATAACATCCCTGGCTTTGAACGCCCCCAAAGGTAGTCAATTTTGACGAACTGGGTCAACAACTTCTTGTCATTTACCGTATTATTTTACACGTCATTGTTTTGTTTGTAAGTTGTCACATACAACGCCACATCATATTTCCACATAACGCGACTTACAACAAAAACTAACACTGTTTTCTTGAACTAATTGCTCTGGACTACGTGAGGATCAAATGCTCTTCATGTCCATTGCTAATTCTTTTTTTCCACTTTGTGCACCATGATTTTTTTGGAATAGAAAGCTTTGTTATAATTGCTAAATATGGAGAAGATTATTAATTTAATTAATTTTTTGATTTAGTGATTATGATTCTGCTTTGAGAGGAAGTACAAGGGAGGGAGCAATATTTTGTCTTAGAGCGATTTAAAAAAAAAAAACTCACTCCATCCTGTTTTAGATTGCACATTTACTATTTGACTCGTGTTTTAACAATCGAGTTATTTATTGGTATTTAAAATGATAAAAAGATTTTAAGGTGAGGTATGATAGTACTATCCCTCATCTATCATACACCTCTTTAAAAATCACTTTATCATTTCATATGCTAATAAACAATTCGCTCGCTAAAATACGAGCCACGCAGTGAATGAGCAATCTAAAACAGGATGGAGGGAGTATATATTTATCCCGATTTGACCCGCAAAGAATTCATAAATTTTCAGCCTAATTGATGGAATAGACGGGTAAGGGCATATTTCACGGATCTAGGATCCGTGAAATATGGTTAAGTCTTCTATGCATCCAGGTGTACCGTGCACTCATAATGCATTTTAGAATTGTGCAACTTGTTATACTGAAAAATACAATTTATTTAATTGAACCGTACAATTATTAATAACAAAAATAGTTTGCGATTCAAAGTGTAAACAAATTGCACTTATTAATATAACAAGTTACACAATTCTAAAATGCACTATATACACAGTGCACATGAGTGTACATGAGACTCACTCGTGAAATATTGTGTGTACATGAGATTTACTCGTGAAATATTGGGTGTACATGAGACCGACCCTTCAAGTTGCATTATATCTATGAGTTACAACTAAGAAAGAGAAATTTGAGTCAGTTAGTTGAGAGTTGAAATATTTTATTCTTATATATGCTCCGTTTGAATATAGGTGGTATTATCTTATACCAATATTTGAGATATTTTGTAAAGTTGTTAAAATCTCTTATCTAATAAATATGAATCGCCCCCTATCTCTATAAAAGTCTTTATTTCAAATTCTAAGAATACTATGAACAATTTTTTATGGTATTTTAATATATAAATCTTAATCATTTATTTTTTAAGAATAATCTTCGTTTTTCAAATACTTTATGAGTTTAACTTACATCTCAATCATCAACCGTTTAATTTTTAAAATGGTCCATCCATCTATTGCAGTTGCTAATATCTTTGTGAATTTATTTGCTCTCAATTTTCGTTCGTAATCCGGTGATTATTTCGAGCATTTCTCAGTTCGAATCAAGTAAGATATAATGCTATTATCGATAATTTTAATTGTTGTATTCTGGAAGACAAGTGTCCTACGATTCATTAACGCCGAGAGTGAAGGCATAATTGTTTTAAGAAAATCGTATTTAAAACGAGCCTCGATTATTCATTTTTATTATGTTTTTCAGTTATTTTCGGTGCATCCTACCAACAGTTACAAGTTGAAAGTATGTGTGTGTGTATTTTTCAGAGTATTGTTAAAAATGTTGTGTAACATGTAAAATAACATATGACAACGGAAGTCTTAAAAACACAGTGCAAATTATTTCAAAATTGTGAGTCTTAATTCAAACTATAAGAGCCTTATGGCTAAAAACTTCACTAAAACAAGTAAAGAGATACACACGAACCTCTTACAAGATTCTAAAAGGTATAGTATAAAAACCACATATCAAAGCAATCTTTTCACTCAAGTGACTAGTGATATTATTCAACCTAACACTCGAACTACTTAGACAAAATCAATACTGATAGGAATGTTGGAATACATTCGACCAGTACACATCAAATAGCATCGATCCTCACACTCCTAGATGTTACAAACATTCAAAGGTTGTGTCTCGAATACTACTCTCTAAATTTGGAGAGGAGCAATTGTGATATCACTTTTTCTCAAATGATTTCGTCCAATGCAGTGGATATATATAGACTTCGGTATCAACTACATTGTCCTATCCAATAGGTTTGGTTTGGATAGCCTAGAAAGTCTCCAACCATTACTCCATGATCTTGTGGTAACCACCTGTTGGTCCCTTAAAAACCGAAGTTAAAATCCAAAAAATCACAATGTAAATCGGAGGTGATTTTTTTTTTTTTTGCATATATTTTAAGTAGATTCGCTAAAGTATGTATGACAGTTAATATGAAAGCAAATAAGAACACATGTATTTTTATAGTGGTTCGGAGAACTCCTCCTACATCCACTCTTCCCTTCATGGGGTACTTCCTTAATCCAAAGGAAACCTTAGTTTACGGTGTTAGGTACACCACCATATAGATATTTATGGAGCTCTCACTCTCGGGACTTATCTCCTCATGGGATCGCCTATCGATGTTTAATGAGTTCTCACTCACGAGACTTATCTCCCTCGGGATCGCCTACCCCCTAAAATGGATTGCCTCTTAACTACCTCACTTAACCACTAATTCTCTCTCAAGAAAGGGTTTGAGTTTGGTGTTATTTCCAACTAGGTGAGATTTTCCCTTACATTGTTTTAACCTTTAAGCTAAGGTTGGGAAAATCTCTCTAAGCTTAGGATATGACATTTATGCTTAGATCTAATGTAGAATACTCTTGGGGTAAATTTGGATATTTAATGCTCTGTGTTCTTGAATGGAGATGTTTGAATATTTGACTTTAATCTTCACTTGGCAGCATCCTCCATTATCTTCTTTTGAAGATAGTGCAATGTATTTATAGTGTGGATTTTAATATTACCGTTGGAGAGTAAATTCAAATCCATACTAATAATATTCCAGCTTTTCTTTGTCATTTTGCACTGTTGCTTGCAGCTTTATGTCACATCCATATATGTGTTGTCATCTTCTCATTGGCCCGCTTTTTGTGTGTCTAACGGATCATATCAGCCCGCCAGATCATATCAGCTCGCTTGATCAGCACAACATCAGCACGGCATCAGGTCAGCACAGTAACCAAGGTAAGTTCTCTAGCAACACTCACAACAACAGTCCCAACAGTAACAATACCAGCCCCAGTAACAACAATAAGAAAGAAGCAAACAGTAATGCCATTCCATATAAGAAGATCAGTGATTCACAATACCAAAAAAGAAGTGCCTTAGGATTATGTTTTCATTGTGATGAAAAATATTCCTATGGTCATGTGTGCAAGAATAAGTAGTTTAATCTGATCATTGTAGAAGAAGAAGAGAACAATGAAGGGGATGTTGCTAGTGATGAATCAAATGAAGAGAATCAATGTGAAATATTTGTTCATGCATTGATAGGGAACAAATCTAATGCCACACTTAAGATCACAGGAAATGTTGGAAGAAAGAAGTTAAACATCTTGATTGACAGTGGTAGCACCACTAACACTATATGCACATTGGACCGATTTGATAGCCGAGAGGTGATGATTTGTTAATGATGAGTGCAGATTTGACTTACGGCTGTCGCGCGTTGACCGCGACAACCACCTCCCTGTCGCGCGTTGACCGCGACACATACCATTTCTGTCACGCAAACGGCGCAAAATAAATTAATAATTTTTTTTAAAATTTAATATGAAGGTAAACTCCTATTTCATTTATTTAATATGTACTCCATAACAATACAATAATTTTGAAACAACTAAATAATTGAAAGGTATTAGTTATTTCATTTAACATTAATTAAACTCTTATTAAATAATTTGAATATATTTGTAAATGTTATTCTAATGGTTAAGAGAAATATAACAAATAAGCAATGAATGATATAACAAATAACAATTAAGCAAGTTAATGAAAAATCAAACATAATTAAATTGTAAAATGGTAATATTAGCCTCTTTAATTTTTTCGCGCATCATAGTTAGCTTTACGTCGTGGTGCATCCCAGTTGAATAATAAATGGTATAGGTCTATTCTACTTGTAAATTGAAACTCTAAACCATATGCAGTTGGATGACGGTAGTTGAGCCATAATGGAGACATTGATGGTACTGGATGATCCTCAGATGTCATTTGCAACTGAAATTAAAGGTCAAAAACTTTAGTTATAATTAAATGGTTAAAAATATTATAAAAAAAATATAATAAAACAACAAATAGTTTTTTCTTACCAATATCCAATGTGAATTATTGTTCACGTTTTTTAACACCACCTTCATGTCCGAAGGTGGTCGACGCCTTCTTCAAGGCAACGGAAGACATAAATATCCGCCAGTGTTACCGAATGACATTATGAAAATATTATAAAAGGTAGCAACTAAGTATCCACAATTGATTAGAGGTGAAATTGAGTGAGTTACGAGCGAGTTTTAGCCATGTTTCGAGTGCTTTTAGTGATATTATTGTGTTGATTGAGCATAATCTGTATAAAGTCACTAATTTACTTCTTTGGTATGCATGACAGGAAAGAGGGCTAAAAATGGAGCTCGTGAGACTTTGCGGTGCATGAATCGGACTCCCGGTTGAAAAAATATGAAGGAAATACTGAAAAGTATTAGTTGGAGTGAAGAGAGGTGCTAGCAGAGAGAGATCGGCGCTGGCGCCGACCAATGTGGCTCAAGCGCCTGAAATACAGGCATCAAGGGCGCTCGATCAAGTGAAGTCGAGCTAAACCGCTCGACCAATGTGTGTGGTCGAGCGAAACCAAGTTCAACAGTCAAGAAGCGCTCGACCAAGTTAGGTTGAGCAGAACTGCTTGACCATGAGTCGTGTTCGAGCGCTCTGGGAAGAAAATGTTTTTTTTTCACGAAGCATATATAAGGGAAGACAGGATTCTGAAGAGAAAAGAGAAAAAAGAAAGAGGAAAACAGCCGAAATTAGATAGAAAAGGAGGAGAAAACACTCGAGGGTTCTGAGAAGAGTTGAGAGGAATTCCACCATGAGAAACACGATTCGGTTATCCAATTGACTGTTTATATTACAAATTTCCTGAATTTAACTTCCAGAATTTCTAGGTTTTCTTATTTCTTGAAGAATTTCTTACAAGTAATCCACAATTTTAGGGTTTTGTTTGTTTCTTTCATTCAATACTAGTATTGCTCTTTGAATTCAATTGATTGATCATTGTTGATTTGTTTTACACACTCTTGCATAATGATTTCTATTGTTAAATTGATTATTTGTGATTTGACTATCAAGATGGTAGGTTAAACCCTTGATTGCTTTGGATGACCGCGTAGAAATAGTGATTTGGTTAGGCGATTAGGATAATTCGAGGTGTAATTTGGATAATCTTCTTAATTTGCTAATATGAATAACCAATCCAATAAAAACTATTGAACTGAGTATGAAAGTTGTTAGAGAGAGGAATACTGCGAATCTTTTTTTTTCAAACGAATAGGCTTGAGGAGAGGTTACGTGGACGGGGTTGGTAATATACTGGGTTCGATTAGGGAGGACGATCGAATCACCCAACTTGAATTAGGCTATAGTATTAAACCCGACCTAAATAACTTGGTTATTTGGTCAGTGAGGGAAAGAAGGTATTAGTTGGGTAATCGGGGTTAAAAACCTTGCTTAGTTTTCAGTACACTTAGGATTACTCTCTTTGTACACCACAATAGTCCTCGTTGCCAAACCAATTCCGATAGTATACGTAGGGATTCCTGTTCAAAGCAACATTCTCCAATATTTGCACTTCATATGAAGTTAGTTTAGTAGTTGTTATCTGCTTGCTTTCGTTGATTCAATAGTATTAAAATAGAAATCTCAAATCGCATCCATATTAGTTACGAAGCATACATTTCCAAGGATTTACAAACGCATACAAAACCTCCTTCGGGTTCGATACTACTTGGTCCAAATACTTACCCTTGCTACAGTGATCTCATACTCTTGTGGGGTAACTGCTAGTTGAGAACTTAGCATTTCACGAACAAGTCAACAATCAGGTAATGAAAACCACTTATCTATTGAGGCTGGACCATCGAAGTGAGATAGACTTTTCTCCAAGTCCGACATGGTTGTAAGACCACCTATAACAACATTGTATAATTCTTTTCTTTTTTTGAGTTCAAATAACATATCCATTCATATCGTAACCCATGCGTCTTCGGTTCCGTAGATTGCGAGCGCAACAACTCTAAATCCGCAATTTCCGTCTCCAACCACATATCGTGTATGGTTGAATATATTCTCTCATAAAGGGAGGAAAGTCTTCCTCCACCGGAGAACCTTTAAAACGGAATGGTGAGTTAAGACTATTCTGAAAATTAGTCTTACTCTTTTGAGCGCTTCTGTTATGGCGTGGATCCGCAGATCCCCTCGGCAGTTTTGAAGTTGGAGTTTTTTGGGTAATTTTGATCGGTCGGTCCCCAATTATATGAAAAGCTCATCCGACTCACTCTCCTTCACATGTGCTATTTCTACAACCTTCTTATGGAATATCCCGATATGCATTTGTAGGTCCCGAACGGGTTTTCGTGAGGGCAGAAGTCTAGAGGGGAGGGGTGAATAGACCTCTGAAAACTCTTGCGTGAGATCAGGTGTGATAAGCAAGTTTCGATCGGAGGCGTAGTAAGTCAGTTTGGATGATATCAACTTCTTGATCGCTCGAGGGCGATCGATTCGGTGTCTATCAGTTTAACTGATGTGCGGAAGCTAAATTTTACCCGTATGAAAAAACCAGTTTTGTTAAATCAGAATTCTAAGTTATCTGTTTTGATCAGATGACAAAGTGTCAAACTGATCAGATCAGTTGCTTGATGCAAATCTGATCCAGACTCAGAATATGCATGTAATATTTTAACAAGTAGTGTGCAAAGTGTAAAGCAGGTAAATCAGATAAGGCACACCAGATTTTTATAGTGGTTGGGGACAACCCGTCCTACATCCACTCTTCCCTATCAGCAGGGGCACCAACTTAACCAACTGGACTTAGTTTAATGTGTTAGTCCAACACAGTACAACAGATGTTTTAAGAGTTCTCACTCAACCAATCCCAGAAATCAGAATCTAGAAACACTAGTCTGAAATCTTGCTAAACAAACTTAACCTAACTTTGTGGTTTGGGTATAAGATTTGTTGTGTTCCAACTGGAAATCTATCCTAGTGTTTGGGTAGCCTAAAGCTAGAGGATAGAATTTCTGTGCTAAGAACAAATGGGATGAACACTTAGAATAAATCTGGAGTTGTGTTCTTCGTGAGGAAATCTTTGCTTGAGCTTGAGCTTTGTGAATTATTTTCGTGACCTTACTATGAAGGTTGATCCCATATTTATAGACCTTGAAATCAAAGAGCCGTTGGAGAGCAATTTGAATCTCAGGCTATTTTAGGTAGCTTGCAGGCTTGATTTGACGTGCTCAGGAAGGCCATATCGTCTTCGTGCAATTTTGTCCTTTCTAGTCGTTTGCCCTGATACACCATACCCTGCATCGTCAAATCCGTACATACGCGTGTCTACGAGTGGCTACTGTGTACACTTATTCTAGGAGTTGAAATATCCGATTTGATGAAGCTATCAAGTCCTTTTGACTTCATCAGAAATTCAGAAGATCCTTGCGTTTATTGTAAACGCAATGAGAAGAATATTGTTTTCATAATCGTGTATGTCGATGACATATTGATTTTGGAAAACAATATCCCGTTAATGCAGTCCGTTAAATATTTGTTGTTAAGGACCTTCATGATGAAGGGTATTGGTGGAGCCTGCTATATCCTAGGGATTAAGATCCACAAGGATAGATCCAAGAGGATGTTGAGGCTATCACAGTCCACCTATGTAGACAAGGTGTTGAGGCGGTTTGCGGTGGATAACTCTAAGAGAGGATCTCTATCGGCAAATCACGGGATAAAATTATCAAAGAAGGATTGCCCTTCTGTTGAAGATGATATCAAACACATGAAAGATCATTCTGAAGTATCTTAGACGAACTAAATAATGTTTCCTTGTCTATGGTGGACAGTCAGAACAAGTAGTGACTGGTTAAGCTGACATAAGTTTCCAATCCAACTGTGATGATTACAAATCACGCTCAGGTTACGTTTCACTCTCAATGATGAGGCAGTCAGTTGGAATAGTTCCAAGCAAGAGACGACCGCAGATTCAACAACTGAAGCTGAGTACATTGCTGTATCAGAAGCCTCAAGGAGGTTGTCTGGATTTTATAGTTCTTAAGAGAACTAGGGGTAGTTCCGAGTGCCAGTTGTCTAATAAACTCGTATTGAGACAACGTTGGTGCGATTGCGCAAGCAAAGGAACTGAGATCGACAAGCAGTACCAGGCTTATCATTTGATCTGATAGATCATAACGATAGGAGAAATAGAATTAAAATGTATTCCCACATATTTAATTTGGAAGATCATTTCACCAAAACACTGAGTGTTCATGTACACACTAGACATTAGATGGTCTAGGGGTTAGACATGTAAGTGATTGATTCTAGTCCAAGTGGGAGATTGTTAGTGTTAGTGTCCTAGAGACAAGCTATGGTAAGGACATAATACTCGATGATATTCAGTTTGATTTAATATTATAGTTCACTTAATATTAATTATGGCAATACACTTGTTCGAATATTAAGTTTGATTGTTTGTATTTATTCATGCAAGTGTTCCCATGAGTCATTGCTGTCATTGAGGTTGTGAGAACTCAGATGACTTAAGCATGATTCTCAAATAGCCCCGATCAAGGATCATTAAGAATGGGATATTGATGATACAATGGAGATTGGTGTGCGATTTGCATCATACTCTTAGAGAGTGTAGTAAGATCTCACTTACTACGAGATACTAGGTATCTCATGATGGATGCACAAAGACCTTAGAGGGTATTGGTATACCCATCCGAGAAACCGTTTAATGTATTTCCACTATATGTGTCTACGGGTGTCTCGGTTAGTGGGAGTGATGCGATACTCCTTTGACTTGAGGTCAATACGCACGACATGTGTGGGATGATGAACTTTGACCATGACCGACGCTTGCACCCGTCTATGGGTAGATATGGCTTGGATTGAGTTCATCACGAAGTGCATGTGCGTGGTAGTTGAGCCAAGAATAGGATCCATTCCTCAATGTGGATTTAGAGAGAATACTCATCTTCTCATCATAATTGGATCAAAGTCATCGGCCGATGCACGTCAACTTAGAATTTGTGGCTAAGTGTGACATACATGATCAATTAGTGATTTGAGATAAATTGATTAAGTTATTTGAATAGACACTTCATCATGTTCAAGACTTAATCGAGTATTCGCGAATGAAAGGAGGAAATCGTAATAGCCCATGTTTCAGTTACAGGTAGTTGCACATTTCCTCGCAACGTACCTCATATATTGAGAATGTCTGATTTATTGTCTAGGGTTCAATTAAGACTGTTCGTTTGACTAATCGCTCGATATATGAGGGCCTATGGGTAACACAAAAAGTAATGGTTGTTTACTAATTATAGTTGGTTGATTAAATGTTAAATTAGATTTAATATTTAATTTATGGAGAAGTAATTAATAATAGATTAATTTGGAATTAATTATTATTAATGTTTAATTAAATTGGATTTAATTAAATAAGAATTCCCAATAATAATATTTGAAATATTATTATAGATTTAATATATATGGAAATAAATCGTAGAGATTTGTCTTTATATGTTATTTAAATCAGTAGAGATTTTATATGAAAAATAAATCTAAGAGATTTATTTTATTAGGGATTTTTCCTAAGAAAAGGTTAGCTTAATATTTAAGCTGGGCCTCTCCTATATATATGAGCTCTTGGGAATTCATAAAACGTGAGTTCATATTTTCTCCATAAAATCACTAAGTTAGAATTTTCCTAGCAAATTCATCTCGGGTATTCAACGTTGACATATCTGTGCAAATTAGTAAACGACTGTTACGTGGATACCATAGTTGAGGAATCCGTAATGCAATTCTTTGTGAAGAATTTCATTTACGTTTACTCGTATTTAATTATGCAATTAACTGTTCGTTGTTGGTTAAATTTAATTTCCGCTGTGCATGTATTACGTGTTTACGTGCCTCTAAATTCCAACAGTGGTATCAGAGCTCTAGTCTCTTGTTTTAATTGCATTAAAATCTGATTTTTTTTATTAAATTAAAAAAAATCAGTGGGGCACGATTATTAGAAACCTCACCCCTTTTGCTTTATTTGGTCCCACTCGCTTCGTCCCTTTCGTCTCGCCCAAACCCAGAAACTAAGGTTTTCTCCCTGGTTCACCGCCGCACTACATCTCGCGAAATCCTCAGCCGACGGTGCTACGCCGCATAGCTGAAAGCCGGTGCTGGGCACCGTGCCTCGCGATGCATGCGGAAGCCCGCGGTGAAATTTCCGATGCATCCTACCCCGATCTCGTCTTAGAGACGCTCGATCGTTTCACTTCGATTCATGGTGATTCGCAGCCGATTCTCTCCAATTTTGACTCTCATCTCTTGAATGCGCTCGGGGCTTGGTCGGTGTACCCTTCTCAATGCGTTTCAAGGCGGCACGTCACCGGATTCGGGAAGAGTCAGTGGCTATGCGCCGCCGACTCGATTGCTTCCCTGTGTTTCCGATCTGGTTTCGAACCAGAGCTCGTTCAAGGGGGTGCGGCGCCGTGCAACCCCCTTCCGTTTCGTCTGCAACGACGATGGGTTGCTCGCACTATAGGCGTGGCGTCGGTGACCCACATCTTTTCGCTGGCCAAATCTCGTTGCGTCGCTTCGTCATCTCTGTTCTTCTTCGGCATGAACCTGGACTGTTTCGATTTTCTTGGTTCTTGGTTCAATTGAATATATGAATTAATTTGATTAATTGTGATGCAACTTTGATTCTGAAACTTTGGGAAAATTGGGTGTTTGAATTTTCGGATTGGATTCGATTTGGAAGGGTGATGATGTAGGAGGGCTGTTTTGCAAATTTGATTTGAAACAGGCCCTCCCGTGCAAATTTTAGAAATTGCACCTGAGCCCCCAGGATTAAAATAAACATAACTAATTTTGGAATTTTATTAGATTTAATTATGAAATTAAATTTGGTTGGACCAAAATGATTAATTGGATTAATCAATTTTAATAATCTTAAAATTGAATCTTTAATTGAAATTAAAATTCATTTTAAAGGATTTATTAAAACCCACTGTTAACTTGTTTACCCGTTTAAATTAGTTAACTCATTTTAATAGTCATTATAACTGTTTGGGTAGGCGGCGCCCAATAATTGTCGGACCGTATTAAATGCTTGGGTAGACGGTGCCCAAATATTTGTGAGTCCGTGTATATCATGTTTGGGTAGGCAGCGTCCAATACTTGTCGGACCGTATTATTGTTTGGGTAGACGGCGCCCACATAAATGTTAGTCAGTGTAAATCATGTTTGGGTAGGCGGCGGCCAATAATTGCTCAAATGTAATGTAGATTAACATGTTGGATCTCGATTAAGAAATTAATACCCCACCTTTAAAATTTTCCTCACTAAAATATGATTTTTCATTGGATTGAACGATGCCTTCCATCAAAATTAAATGTAAATCGGAGATTTCGTTCCAATGAGTATTTAAGGCCCAAGTCTTTTGCTCGGATCTACATCTAACGGGACCTTTATATGGACACGTAGTGTCGCCGCTTGATGGTTGTAAATCAACTTGACTTTGTTTCACCAGCCCAAGCAGGGAAACGAAAGTCAAGGGGCATCCGATTGAACTAGGTTCAATCAACTAGGAATTGTAGTTTTGCAATTGGTTTGGAGACCTACCAGTTCTGCTATTATAGTAATCAACCCAAACAGATATTATAATAGTAGGAATGTGGATCCTAGTCCATTACAATTTATATCTGATATATATTCATACTCTTCCGATGAGGTCGTTGAGTTTGTGAAAATAATGGAGACAAAATAAACACTAAAGAAAGGCTAGGTTTATTTTGATTGCTGAATATTGATCATAGGAATTATGTGTTTAATTCTCTTTTTATTTTATTTCTCTTGGTTAGTTGAAATGTATAATTGTTATTGAGATGTGTTTTGGAAACAAACAAAGTTGGCTAGGCCAAATTTTCTGGACTGGCACCGAAACATGTGTTTGGTGCTAAGGCAAGAAAAGATTGAGTACGTGTTGGACACGCCAATCCCGGTTACCCATGCAGCTGGTCCTCTGAGACAGCCACGTTTGACGTAGCAGCTCAGAAGAAGCATAAAAAAGATGCTTCCCAGACTCAGTGTGTGATGTTGCTCGGCATGACCCCGAATTGCATAGGCAACATGAGAAAATGAGTCCCTTCTAGATGCTCAAGCATCTGAAGGATCTCTTTGATTCTGAATCTCATTCTGAGATTTATGAAGTGATGAGAGATTTGTTCAGATGTCGGTTAGCTAAAGAAGGGAAGATTTCACCTCATGTGCTAATGATGATAGGCCTAATTGAGAAACTTGGTAATTTAGGCATTGAGCTAAAGGACCAACGTTTTCATTTATGCTATCCTCCAGTCGCTCCCGGATTCATATTTTAGCTTCATTGTGAACTAGAATATGAATAAGACGGATGCGACTATGTCTGAACTTCACAATGTGCTCAAGACTTTTGAGTTCACTAACACTGAGATGGTGTTCAAAAGAAGGAGCGGGTAGATAAGGATACGTGCCTCTACTATAAGTAGAAGAGGACACTAGAAGAAGGACTATAAGGTTCTGGTTGCTAAAAGGAAGGCATTGGGTGCTTCTGGCACTAGAACACGTATGTTTGTTATTAATATAGACATATCCACAAATAGCGCTAACCGTTGGGTATTAAATACCGGATATGGCTCACACATTTGTACGAATGTGAAAGGGCTCATATGTCATATGACAGTTAGGGTGGGTGAAGTCGTCTTACACGTGGAAACGAAGCAAGAGATGCTACTGAACGTGTGGGATTTATGTGTTAGACTTACCCTTTGGTTTTAGATTAGAACTTAATGATTGTCATTTCGTTCTTCCTATTACTCGCAACATTATTTTCATTCCTATGTTAGACATTGAGGGTTATTCCTTCCATTTTAGTGATAATAATTGTTATTTCACATTGAATGGTCTGGTTTATGGGAATGCCCCTATGGTGAATGGTTTATACTTGTTGCATTGAGGATATAATGTTCTTAATATACAAAATAAAAGACTCAAACTTAGTAATCATGAAAACCCGACTTACTTGTGGCATTGTAGACTTGATCATGTAAACGAGAAAGGAATTGCAAGGTTAAGAAAGTTAGACTACTTAACCCCATTTGACTTTGAGTCTTATGGAGATTGCGAATCTTGTCTCATGGGCAAGATGATCAACAAACCTTTTTCTGGGAAAGGGGTGCATGTCAAAGAAGTTCTAGAGTTGATCCACAACAATGTATGTGGACCATCGCCCACTCTAGCTAGGGGTCACTTCGGATACTTCATCACTTTTACTGATGATTTCTCAAGATACGGATACGTGTATCTTATGAAACACAAATTCACATCTTTTGAGAAATTCAAAGAGTTTAAGGTTGAAGTAGAGAAGTAACTTGGTAAGAGTATCAAGACTCTTCGATCGATCGATGGAGGTGATTACCTAAGCCATGAATTCATTGATTACTTGAAGTTACATGGAATCCACACAAAGGACTCCTCCGGAACACCTCGGATGAATGGTGTGTCCAGAGAAGAAACCGAACCCCGTTAGATACATGGTAAGGTCCATGGTGAACTTTTTTCTTCCGACATTCTTATGGGGATACGCGTATACAAACCTCAATTTACAAGAATAGGATTCCATCTAAATCGGTTGAGCATACACCATATGAATTATGGTGTGGCAAGAAGCCAACTTTTACACATATCAAAACGTGGGGTTGCCCCGCGACAGAAAAAAGATGCTTACCGATAAGTTGAATCCAAAGGTGAAAAGGGTTACTTTTTGGGATATCCTAAGGAAACTAGAGGATATTATTTCTAGCCACCCGAGAAATAATCGTTGATTGTTTCTAGGCGGACAAGTTCCTCAAAGAAGACTATGTCTTTAAGGAACAAGGTCGAATTTCGATAGAACTTGAAGAAATTCAAGAACCACAAATTAACAAAGAGACCGATATCTTGTCAAAGCAACATGACAAGGAATCGGTGGGAGATTCAAAGAACTTTCACGATGGGAGTCTTTCACTGGGTGATCGCTTTTCACCAAAGTGGGGGCGTAATTGGAGTTGGCTTTGCTGTGCAAGAACCTCCAAATGAAATGAATGAGAACAACATAGTTCAAACTCCCCGCCCAAGAGGCATTTGAAAGTGTAGCTCTTGAGAACTCTGGGACATTGATCAAATCGATGCACCACAAAATTTTTCACTATCAGAATGTACAACCTGCACAACCACATCTTCGTAAGTCAATTAGGAATCGTAATCCGCCCATTAGATACGGTTACCTCTTGGAGGAACTCGATAATGTGGAAGTACCTAATAAGGACGATCCTAATAGTTATTCTGAAGCAATATTAGATATTGGTTCAGGGAAGTGGCATGAAGCTATGAAATCCGAGATGGACTCTATGTACACCAATCAAGCTCAGGACTTGGTTGAGTTGCTTTAAAGGGTTAGACCCATATGTTGCAAATGGGTCCTCAAGTGAGAGATCGATGCAAATGGCAAAGTACAAACCTACAAAGTTAGGTTGGTGGCGAAGGGTTATAGTCAACGCGAAGGCATTGACTATGATAAGACCTTCTCATCAGTTGCAAAGATCAAATCCATTCAAATTTTACTTGCGATATCAGCACCCTATGATTATGAGATTTGACAGATGGATGTCAAAATAGCTTTCCTCAATGGAAACATTGATAAGGAAGTGTTTATGACTCAACCAGAAGGTTTTGTGTCTACGTTAAATTCTAATCTAGTATGCAAGCTAGAGATATCCATTTATGGATTGAAGCAAGCTTCTAGGAGTTGGAATATCCGATTTGACGGTTTATCAAGTCCTTTTTGACTTCATTAGAAATTAGGAAAGATCCTCAAGGTTTATTGTAAACGCAATAGGAAGAATATTATTTTCATAATCGTGTATGTCGATGACATATTGATTTTGGAAAACAATATCCCGTTAATGCAGTCCGTTAAAGATTTGTTTTTAAAGACCTTCATGATGAAGGGTATTGGTGGAGCCTGCTATATCCTGGGGTTAAGATCCACAAGGATAGATCCAAGAGGATGTTGAGTCATCACGATCCACCACCTATGTAGACAAGGTGTTGAAGGAAGTTTGCGATGGAGAACTCTAAGAGAGGATCTCTATCGGCAAATCATGGGATAAAGCTATCAAAGAAGGATTGTCCTTCTATTGAAGATGATATCAAACACATGAAAGATCATTCTGAAGTATCTTAGACAAACTAAAGAATGTTTCTTTGTCTATGGTGGATAGTCGTAACTAGTAGAAGGATCGTTAGTCGACATAAGTTTCAATCCAACCGTGATGATTACAAATCACGCCAAGTTACGTTTCACTCTCAATGATGGGGCGGTCGGTTGGAATAGGTCCAAGCAAGAGACGATCCCACATTCAACAACCAAGTTGAGTACATTGTCAGATCGAAGCCTCGCCGAGGTGGTTCGATTTTGTAGTTCTTAAGAGAACTAGGGGTAGTTCCGAAAAGTGCCGCTTGTCTAATAAACTTGTATTGAGACAACGTTGGTCGCGATTGGCAAAGCAAAGGAACCGAGATCGACAAGCAAGCCGAAGTTTATCATTTGATCCGATAGATCATAATGATAGGAGAAATATAATTAAAATGTATTCCCACATATTTAATTTGGAAGATCATTTCACCAAAACACCGAAAGTGTTCATGTACACACTAGACATTTGATGGTCTAGGGGTTAGATATGTAAGTGATTGATTCTAGTTCAAGTGGGAGATTGTTAGTTAAAGTGTCCTAGAGACAATCTATTGTAAGGACATAATACTCGATGATATTCAGTTTGATTTAATATTATAGTTCACTTAATATTAATTATGGCAATACACTTATTTGAATATTCGTTTGATTGTTTGCATTTATTCATGCAAGTGTTCCCATTAGTCATTCTTTGTCATTGAGGTTGTGAGAACTCGGATGACTTAAGCATGATTCTCAAAATAGCCCGATCAAGGATCATCAAGAATGAGATATTGATGATCTGATGGAGATTGGTGTGCGATTTGCATCATACTCTAGAGAGAGTGTAGTAAGATCTCACTTACTACGAGATACTAGGTATCTCATGATGGATGCACAAATACCTTAGAGGGTATTGGTATACCCATCCTAAAAAACCGTTTGATGTATTTCCACTATATGTGTACATGGGTGTGCGATGCGATACTCTTTGACTTGAGGTCATCTGTGGCGACTTGTGTGGGATGATGAACTTTGACCATGACCGACGCTTTTTGCACCCATCTATGGGTAGATATGGCTTGGATTGAGTTCATCACGAAGTGCATGCGTGGTAGTTGAGCCAAGAATAAGATTCATTCCTCAATGTGGATTTAGAGAGAATACTCATCTTCTCATCATAATTGAATCAAAGTCATCGGCCGATGCACGTCAACTTAGACTTTGTGGCTAAGTGTGACATACATGATCAATTAGTGATTAGAGATAAATTGATTAAGTTATTTGAATAGACACTTCATCATGTTCAAGACTTAATCGAGTATTCGCGAATGAAATGAGGAAATCGTAATAGCCCGTATTTGATTCGCGGTGTAGCCGCACATTTCCTCGCGAATGTACCCTCATATATTGAGAATGTCCGATTTATTGTCTAGGGTTCAATTAAGACCGTTAGTTTGACTAATCGCCGATATATGAGGGCCTATGGGCATGGATGTAAATTGCGCCTAGGCCGCAAACAGTATGACAAAGAAATTTGAAGCGGCAAATCGCGCCTAGGCTGACTTTTTTTTAAAATTAAAAACACTACGTTTGAGTTCTTATTTTGTAATTTATGACTATGATTTTTATGTTAATTGTTGTGATTTTTATTTTCATGTTGAAAATTTCAAAGTAAAATTAATATCTGGAAAAAAAAAAAAAAAAATCAAGGCGTTGACACGGAGCCTCTTGATTCTGACCCTTGCCTATGGGTCACACAACAAGTAATGGTTGTTTACTAATTATAGTTGGTTGATTAAATGTTAAATTAAATTTAATATTTAATTTATGGAGAATTAATTAATAATAGATTAATTTGGAATTAATTATTATTAATGTTTAATTAAATCGATTTAATTAAATAAGAATTTCCAATAATAATATTTGAAATATTATTATAAGATTTAATATATATGAAAATAAATCGTAGAGATTTGCATATATGGAATTTAAATCATAGAGATTTATATGTGGGGAAATAAATCTAAGAGATTTATTTTATTAGGAATTTTTCTAAAAAAAAGGTTAGCTTAAGATTTAAACAGGCCTCTCCTATATATATGAGCTCTTGGGAATTCATAATCTGAAGTTCATATTTTCTCCATAAAATCACTAAGTTAGAATTTTCCAACAAATTCATCTCGGGGATTCAATTTGGCGAGATGCATAAAATTAGTAAACGATTGTTACGTGGATACCATAATTGAGGAATGCGTATGCAATTGTGTAAGAATTCATTTACGTTTATAAGTATTTAATTATGTAATTAATTGTTCATTGTTGGTGAACTTTAATTTCCATTTACAAGATGTATTAAGTGTTTCTTCTTTATCTAAATTCCAATGAAAAAGACATTTAAATTTCATGTATTTTTTTTATTAATTAAGGTTGTATCAAATTGGTGCTTAATTTTTGTGAAGTATCAATTAAACGGTCTACTATTATAAATTGTTAAACTATTTACTCTTAATTTATCATAAATGTTTTTTTACTTAAATGAATAACTTTATAATAAAAATAAATGTATTAATTATGAAAATTATAATTATAAATTTTGTCCTTTTAATGTCTTTCAATGAAACAATAACAACTAATACTTTTAAATGAAATAACTAATACTTTCATATATACAATAAACTAAATAATAAAATGAATAAACTAAATAAACTAATTAAATAATTATCTTAAATATACAATAAACTAAATAATAAAATGAATAAAATTAAAATAGTAAACTATAAACTAAATAAACTAATTAACTAATTATCTAAATATTGCCGTTAATAAACTAAATAATTAATTAAAAAAAAATAATTTATTTAACAGTTAGCGAAGACATAATTGATCTCTTGTTGCGGTCAATCTCGCGACAGCCCTTCACAAGGCGGTCAACGCTACGATGTATAAGTCGTATGGTCTAATTTTTCCAATGTGCATATAGTATCACTGTAAAGACTACAAGCTTTTGATACCACCAACGCTTAATGAGTTAAACTGCATCAGGAGAAGAGACAATCCTTGGATAATTACCGGTGAATCGATGGTGAAAAGACTCACCGCTGAACTTCAAGTGTAAATAATTCAAATGGACTATGCAAGGGGTTCTTTTACTTGGGATCTAAGGTTCATTTCAAGCTGGGGGATATGATTTGATTCTTGGGGTCGGGATTGGATGTGGAAAACATAGCCCCATCACTTTTGATCTCAAGAAACATGAGGTCTCAATCAAGAAGGATGGTTAGAAGCGACATTAGTGGGAAATGATGCGTAAGTGGGGAATTCAAATTGATATCACCTAAAAATTTGCGGAATTTTTTCATGAAGGCCTCTTATGGCATCATTCAGACAACTATTTGTTGCAAATGGAGAAGTACAACAAGAGGAGATGGATTAGAAATAGTGGAGGTGTTAGCTAAGTTGAAGTTGTATTCTCGAGCCTAAAAGGGGTTAATTACCACATAAAGCGAGGATTGAGCATGAGATTAATCTCAAATCTAGAACACAACCTATTTTTCCAGAGGCCACTTTTAGAGATATTCTCATGCAAACTTAAAGATGGAAATAGAAAAAGATGGTGAAAGAGATGTTGAGCCAAGATCATATTCAAGTGAGCACCGATCCTTTTGCTAGTCCAACCATCTCAAGTTAAAAAGAAAGATCTCACTGGAGATTCTCAGCGGTGGATTACAAGAAGCTCAATGATCACACAATCAAAAATAAGTACCTTATGCCAGCTTATTCAAGATCTTTTTCGTAACTACATGGAACACAAGTCTTTTTCTAAAATTGATCTAAGGCAATGATATTTCAAATTCTTCTCAAAGATAAAAACGGTACAAACCCGCCTTTATTACTCATAACGCCTTTTTGAAGTTTAAGGTCATGCCGTTTGGGTTAACAAATGCCCCTGCTAATAATTCTAGAATATGATGAATGATGTTTTTTTTTTTGAATTATTAAGGAAATTTGTGCTTGTATTCTTCGATGATATTCTAGTCTAGCCCCGCAGATCAATTTCATGTGGCACACCTAACTAAGGTGTTGGAGATCTTGAAGAAGTCATTAGCTATATGCAAAAAAGAGTAAGTGTGCTTTTGGAGTAAGGCAAGTTGAATACTTGGGACATATCATATCCGGTAGGGAGTTTAGAGAAGATCCAACAAAAGTCAAGTGCATGGTGGAATGACCAAAGACCTAAGAATTTAAAAAAAAGGCCTTAAGAGGTTTCTTAGGATTAATCAGTTACTAGGAAGAGGTTTATCAAGGATATGGGAACATTGCCAAACCTCTAACACAATTATTGAAGAAAGATAACTTTATATGGAATGATTTATGCTGAGTTAGCATTTAATAAGTTGAAGAAATTGATGGTGGAAACTCCAGTTTAGCTATGCCAGATTTCTCTCAACCAATGATTCAGAAACCTGCTAGTGCTATTGGAATAGGGAGCAATGTTGATGCGTAAAGGAAAACCTATAACATTTTTTAGTGGGGCTTTATCCTATAAATCGGGGCTTTGTCCACTTATGAGAAAAGAACTTTTGGTCCCTAATGAATTTGTTTCTAAGTGGAATCATTATTTGAATGAGAGACAATTTATTATAAGGACAAATCATGTTAGTCTTAAACATCTAAAGGAACAAAGACTCAGCAATATACTTCAACAGAAGTGGCTCATCAAACTTATGGGGCACAATTATACCATTGAGTATAAGAAAGGTAAAGATAACAAGGCAAATCGATGCTCTATCTGCACAATTTGAGGGTGAAAGAGAAGTCGAAGCGATAATGGTGAATGCTATCAATACCAACATTAAAAACAGAACGGGTATCGAATAATTTCTAGCTATGAGAAGGATGAGATGGTGCAATACAAACTTGCTCAAGCACTTATTAATCGGCAGTTATAACCGAGGATATCTCAAAGAATGGATGGGTTACTCGAGATATAAAGCGGAGGAGATCCTGTTAGGGTTATCTTTAAAAAATATGCTTTTACTTTGTATAACCAAACCAATTTACATTTTATTTCTTGAAATTAAATTATATATCATTGTTGCTTAAATATGATTGAATGTTATATATATTTTACGTGATAACCGCTCCATAAATAGTACGTAAGTGTTACATTGTAAGTTAATGTGGTGATACCAGATCACAAAAGATCACATTAACAATGCCTTGTAAACAAGTACAAATTCACAACCTAGATGGAAATGAACAATCCATCGTGAAAGGTTGAAAGTGTAAGGCTCAGACCGCTCGGTCTTGACCAAGAGATTACACTAGTGCATTATGATCTTGTTGAATAGGACCCATAATGAGGATAAATTCTTTTAGTCTTTGAATATAGAAGAATTGAACATCACCGTTCGTTATTTCTTAATCTCTCATCGTAATAGTGGATTGTGTTGTTAATAATTATTGCTTTTTTACTTATCTTTGGAAAGAGAATCATCGTGCGACGATACCCTATATCTTGGGTAATAATATTAATTACATGTCGATTGCTAAATTATGTCTGAAGAATCATGTGCTTGGAGAGTCTTGCGTGATTTGTCCCTTGGTGGCTCGGAAGTTTTATCATACCAAATCTTGCAAGTGGAATTAGTTTAAAGATGGATAATAATGTTGAAGCATTTTTACTCAAAGGAAAAAGATATTAATTAATATAAAGCTTTTCAAATGACTTGAAATTAATTAATGGACTTGATAATCTTAAACATGGAAAATAATAAACCGGAGCCATATTATAGTAATATGGGTTAAGATGGATAGTGCAATATTAATTATATAGTGAGATTAATTGTATTTATGGGGCAGAATAATAGGCTCAATATTGATAATTCAAAGTCCATTGGAAGATCAATCTTAATTCTCCTAAAAAGGCCCCTTTAGTAGTCGGAAAAAGATAAAGTCCGATAACCTAAAAACGTGATTAAAATAAAAGAAATATTGTTTTCTAATTTATTCCTATTATTTTCAAAAAATATTTATGGGAAAATGAAAATATTTTCTTGATTTTCTTGGAAAGATTTTATGGAATAAAGTATTCTTGGAGTACAAGTTTATCCCATAAAAAGAAAAGTCAAAATCTTATTTCTTCCCTATTTAATAGAAAGCAAATTTTTGAAAATCCTATATATATATATGAGGAAGAGATATTTTTGTGAATATTATAGAAATAGAATATATAAGATATATTCAAGATTGTATCTTGGGAAGATACAAAGAAATTTTCAACCCTAATATTCCACCAAAAATTTCGCCCCCTTGGTGTTTATATATAGGGGATGAATTTTCATCCCCAACATAATTCCATGTGTTGGAAAAATTAAAATCCACAAAGGTGGTACAACAATTTTTTCTTTTTTCTTTTATTTAATTATTTGAAGGAGATTCTTCCACGGAAAGTATCAAATAAGGACG